>VZZY01009136.1:172014-184845 GCA_013400335.1 Eurystomus gularis | reverse complement strand
TAATGTCCCTAACTAGTCCTTCTCTATTCATTAATACAAGGTCCATCAGTGCACCTCTTCTCGTTGGTTCCTCCACCACCTGCATTAAGAAGTTACCACCGATGCACTGCAAGAGCCTCTTTGACTGAACATGATTAACTGTGTGGGCTTCCCAACAAATATCAGGGTGATTGAAGTCACCCACAAGTACCAAGGAGTGTGCTCTAGGCACTACCTCCAGTTGTCTGTAGAAGGCCTCATCAACATCTTCTTGGTTTGGTGGTCTATAGTAGACCCCCATAACAGTTTCACCCCCATTTGCATGTCCCTTAATTCTTACCCACAAGCTTTCAACCTGCTCTACTTCTCCTCCCAGATGCCTACCAAGCATGCTCCTAATTTCTGGGTGGTCTGTCTTGATGTTCTGCATTCATTTTCTGGGTTCACTCTGTACCTCATGCTTTAGCAGAGGACCATACCAGATCTAATCCATAGTCTGTAGTCAAAGAAACATGAGGGATCATTCAACCTTGTCTGCTGCAGACTGAGTTGTCATCTTAGTTTTACTCTCCCGACACTATCTTCTACCTTGCAACTATGAGTCTACTTTGTTTGTTCCAAGTTGCCACCTAGCATACAATTATACTCAAATGCATTTCATAAACCACAGACATTCAACTGTGCCATTAAAACTACTGTTTAAGAGCTCATTTACAACTAGCTGCAAACTTGGAGGCTGAAGCTGAACCGCAGTGGGACAGGTATTGATCTGGAGAGACCTCAGTTCTACTCAGTAAAGTGACTTTCTGGTTTGTCTTCCCTCTCAGATGTATTAAAAAGTTGACTTATGTATCCAGTTATTTACTTACCTAATATACTGTCCCCTGAAGGTAAGCATGTGTCACCAAAACAACCAAAAAATAATCGCTTCGAAACAACTGGAAACTGCAGTTATGAGCCTCATAAAACAGCTTAAGTTACCTTAAATCTTAATGACAAACATGTAAGATGAGCAAATGCAGATATCACATTGTATGTAAGAATGAGGGACTGGAAGTGATATAATCCTGCAGGCAGACAATTAACAGCTAACTCAGAAATCTGATTATGTGAACAGTAATACTTCACAATTATGGGAATAAACAACATTTCCTACAGACCATTATACAGGTGAAAATAGTGGTTCAAACACACATGACTTGCAAAAAAGACATTTATGGAAATTTAGATCTTTCCTGCCCCTAGAATGCAATATATCTCTTTAATGAAATGTAACAGTAACATTCAAACTTTTGAAATGAAGACAAAATAAGCTGAAGCCTTGCCTCTCACACAGAAACAGCAGCTTCAGAGTAAGTTTTCTTGGCTCCTGATAATAGTATGTCGTTCAGAGACAGTACAAGTTCATGGAAAATATGAAGTTTCTTGTTCCTGATATTTAAAAAAATACAACAAACCCAAACATTATTCAATAATGAAAAAGAAAGCTGAAATTATGTGGTCATGGTATAGTACGGCACCTCAAGCCTGGATGTAAAACAGGCTATGCACACAAGAAAAAGCTTCAGAAACTGCAGAGAATTCAAATAATTTTTTAGAAAATAAGTTTTATTTGGCTCCTTCCGTACACTTTTTCAAAAAGAAATGCACATTCATACAGTTTGCCTTTCCCTGTGAATGTCTGGATTTGCTCGCATAGAGCCATTACTATGAAGGCAAAAGGTGCCCCTGAAGTAATTTCAGACACATTGTATTTTGACTGTAAAGCATCCAAAGTTACTGATTTTCTAATTATAACTTTGAAAGAAGTGTTTCAAGTGTTTCTTCTCCAATTTACTCATAAATTGCCCCACACAAGGAAGAGGAGACAGACCTGCAACAAAGAACTGTCAAGCCAATGGCTAATGCTCATTTCAGGTAGAGCTAATACTAAGTTCTCTACTTCATACTGAGTTTGGACATAAAAGAAAAACCCAGCTAGGTAACTTGCTCTTTTCAAAAGCTCTAAAACAGAAATGAAAAAAACCTTGCTTCAAAACTACAAATCAGCCATTGGTAGTGAGAGTTTGTTTGCAGAGAAAGCACCCCTTCCCTAGCCGTTTCACACGGCCAGGTCTCTTTCCTGTTGATGGCGACTATAGAATTTGTTTCTTGCTGCTGCTTCTTAACGTTTCATGAAGAGGAGTAAATTCAGCTCAGGCTTCCACACATCACAAGAGGTACTAACCCATCAAGTAGCCCCTACAGAAAACATTTAAGTTAGAAAAGAAATTAGAAAACACAGGCAGCACTCCTCAAAAATCAAGAGACATACGGTCTTAAACGAAAAACTTCAGACTGCCAAAAACTCAGCTGATCATGGCTATTTAAAAATAAACCCTGTCCAAGGTACAAACTGGGCAGCTTAACTACATGCTCCTTCCTCAGTTGATTTTCTTCAATGACCACTGAAAATGGATTACCCTGTCCTCCATCCAGCTTCAGTAATTTTTGAAAGGTTCTTTATTTGTTCCCTTTGCACAAACTGCCAGTGTTAAGATTCAGTGTAACTCAACATTTTCTGGCATTCAACACAACTCTGGTCTCTTCCATTTCTCTGAAGTCATTTCTTTAGGAAGTTTAAGAAAGAATTAAGACACATGTACTCACTGAAGTAAGAAAATAAACAGCATCAATGAAGCAAGAAAATATAGAGCAGATTCCTATCCAGCTACCTGCTGCCAGGGAACCCATCACTTCCGTGTTATGAAACAAAATTTTTAAATACATTTAAATACATTTAAAAAAAAAAAAAAAGAAAGGAGGAATGATTGTCATTGTTAAGTCAACGCCTCATGGAGCTACTCGAAAAATTAACTACCAGTACCTCCAAACATCAGGAGGGGCAGGGGGCATGGGAGGGAATTTAAAATCCTGCATTCAGATTTTGCATAACCTGAGAGCTCCAGATCTTTCCTACTGTTCGATCTGTGAATATAGATGTGTTAAAACCACCACATATATTGTATGCTTCAATGTTACACTCAAGTTTTCCAGCAACAAAAAAACCTGAGACATCATCTTTACTTTAGGACTGTTTTGCATGTTTCTGAACGCTCGTTACTGCTGCCATACTCTCTTCTAGTTACAATCTCTCATGTACACGGTCACTATAAAGAACTCATTTGCCTTTCTTCAAGTTCTTTGATGCTTGCTTATTCCTCAAAGCCCTACCTTGTAATTACTTTTACCTGACCAGTATATACACAGTCTACCTTAAAATTCATTGTAAGTCAGACTCACTAATCGTATCATCTGACATATCAGGAACTGTCACCTTTTTATAAAGCACAGCACAATTTTACAGTAGGTGGCCCCAAATTCACCTCACCTCATTCAAAGTGGCTTGTTCCAAACAAAACATTGAAAAAAAGCAACTTATAGCTAAGCTGAAGATCTTCAAACATACCTTGTTGCATTTTCTGTTACTCTTAAATTTAACAAAGCCACAGGAGTATTAAATCACTTACGGTAATTTCATCCTCATGAAAACTCTGGCCATGAAGAAGCTCAAAAGCACACTGACAAATCCAATGAAGAGCAAAAGAAACCTATTCAGCTTGGGGATATTTGGTGCATTGGATCGATCCAGAATTATGAATCCTAGGCCGCCCATTGTGAAGAGGAAGCTGGATGCGAGCCCTTCCATAATATATTGCCCATTTACTCTAAAGAAAAAAAAAGGGGAAGGTTAGGGAGAGGAAAAAAGAGCCAGAAAAAGCTTAGTTTCAAAGAAACTGTTTACATTTGAAAGTCCATCTACTCAATCTGCTTCAATGATACAAATACATAGGATGATTAACTTTGGTGGTTGACTTTCTAACAAGAAGTGGGTATGGAAACTGACGTTATGCAATTATACCAAGGCTTTAATATGTAATTTATCGCCAGGACTGATGACCAGGTGGTCAGTCAAACATATCAGTGGTTTTATACATAATAGTGTATACTAATGCCTACCACACAAGCTCATCAGTTTTCAGAAATATGTAGTCCAAAGTAGCATCTGGTTTCACAGGTGACTTGAGGCATGGAACCATGACCCCTGGGCCACTGAGCTTTCCAAGTCTTATTTCCATCCTCATGTGCAACAGTGCCCAAATCCTCATTCAGTACGAATTCCACTCAAAGCACTATATTAGCACACATCTACTGGTTCCAGCACACAGCAAAAGCAGTTCTCACCCGCACTGTTTTGCTACCAGCGCTCATTGAGCCTGCACATATTAAAGTGTCAGTCCACACAGTCGGACTTCTTACAAAGCTCAGATGGAAAGAAAGGAAGCACAGATGCAGAAGAAATATTGCACCTGGATCACAAGTCTCCTGCTTACCACAGTCACTGAACCTTTTTTCCTAGAGCTGTAATTACCAACCTCATAAAATTGGTATGGATGAAACTACTGTGGGTGCTAATACAGAAATTAAGATTATCATTATTGTCTGATATCCTGAAAACAATTTCATCTTCTTTCATGTTGTTTTCACTGACTTGCATTAAAGTCATAGAATCAGAGAATCATTTTGGTTGGAAGAGGCCTTTAAGATCACCAAGTGCAACCATTCACCCAGCACTGCCAGGTCACCACTAAACCACATCCCTAAGCGCCACATCTACATGTCTTTTAAATACCTTCA
Source organism: Eurystomus gularis (assembly GCA_013400335.1). Classification (NCBI taxonomy): domain Eukaryota; kingdom Metazoa; phylum Chordata; class Aves; order Coraciiformes; family Coraciidae; genus Eurystomus; species Eurystomus gularis. Next base: position 180,189 of record VZZY01009136.1, on the reverse strand, counting down.
GAGGCAGTGACTCCACCACTTCCCTGAGCAGCCTGTTCCAGTGCCTGACAACCCTTCTGGTGAAGAAATTTTTCTTAATGTCCAATCTAAACGTCCCCTGGCACAACTTGAGGTCATTTCCTCTTGTCTTATCACTTGTTACTTGGGAGAACAGACTGACCTCCACCTCGCTACAACCTCCTTTCAGATAGTTGTAGCGAGCAATAAGGTCTACCATGAGCCTCCTTTTCTGCAGGCTAAACAACCCCAGTTCCCTCAGCTGCTCTTCTTAAAACTTGTTTTCTGGACCCTTTACCAGCTTTGTTGCTTTTTATTGGACAAACTCCAGCACCACAATGTCTGTCTTGTAGTGAGGGCCCCAAAACCAAAAACAGTATCTGAGCTATGTCCTCCCCATGGCTGAGTACAGGGGAATGATCACTTCCCTACTGCTGGCTGCACTCTTTCTGATTGAAGCCAGGATGCTATTGTCCTTCTTGGCCACCTGAGCACATTGCTGGCTCATATTCAGCCAGCTGTCTACCAGAACCCCCAGGTCCTTTTCCATCAGGCAGCTTTCCAGCCTATCAACTCCTTGCAGTAGTTTGATCCTAACCAGTCTGAGACAGATACTACAGTTAGGCCAAACCATACATGAAGCACGTCGCAGACCTCACAGATTCAAAGAACTTTTTGGGTACTTAACAAGAACCATTATTTGTTTCCACACATAAAAAGCAGAGTTACAAATGTAGATTTAACCCTCCTCAGACCAATTTGTTACTAAGCCATCTCTAAGTTATTTTCAGTAATAGAAGCAAAAGGCTCAAAGAAGACACTCTTATTACACATTTGTAACTATGATCCCCACCCTCAGACAGAAGTGTACTAATTACACTAGCTTAAAAGCCAGAACGAAAAGTTTCACAAACACGTATGCTACTATGAAATATGATCAAATGTGTCTGCATCCACTATAAAGCTCAATTTAAATATCACGGGTTTGGAAGAAAGATAAGTACTACCAGCTCAAAACTTTTTTCTCACCAGACTTTTTGGTTTTAAAAGTTTTAGAAGGATTGAGTTTTTCTATTTCCATTTGTTTCAACTTAAAAAAAAAAATTACAAACCAAGAACGTATATATAACAGATCCTGCCTTGCACAGAGAGCTCAAAAAAAAAAAAAGCAGATGCACGGCTCTGTAAGGCAGATTTATTCACTTGAGGTTGGCATTTGCCGTACCTTGCCTGCAGGGGCAGAGCCCTGCTCCTACCCCCTTACCTGTATGCCAAGAAGGCCACCGGCCTCTGATGCCCGTGCTCGTCTGTCATTGACCCCACGCTCGGAGGTTCCACGATCACGTCGTAGATAATCCCTGTGCAGAGAAAAGCAAGCATTACCTTTGGCTTCTGGCCGCAAACAGCGAGAACTACCCCAACACGGCGGGGACCCTCGGAGTCGGCCAAGGTCCGTGTTTTACGAGCGATTTAGAGCCAGACAAGGGGGCGGCAGCAGCGGCGGCTCTGCTGCCCGGGGCCGGGGCCAGTAGCCAGCCCCGCGGAGAAAGAGCTAGTCGGTAAGCGCGTCCTCCCACCGGCCCCGGCCTCACCTCCGGTGATGAGGAAGTAGGACACCACCACCAGCGCGTAAACCGTCATGGCCGAGGGCATGTGCACCCAGCTCGGCCGCTTCAGCTTGATGTTGGGGCACTCGAGCACGGCGAAGGGCAGGCGGTACAGCGTCTCCATGGCGGCGGCGCGGTGCGGCCCAACGGACAGCCGCGACACCGCTGCTCCCGGCCCGCTCTCCCCGCCGCGGCCGCCCCCCGCCCCCGGACACGAAGGCGGAAACGGAAGCTGGCTGCCGCGTCCTGACAGGGATCAATTAACACGTTTTTAAAAGCCAACAGAAACGAAGCACCTAAAAATTACGCCCAGGCGAGAATGACGAAAATGATTCGCACTTTCTTTTTCTGCGCAAAAACATCCAGAAGCGCAGCTCTCCTGCAGCCGCCGGATCTACCTATCTACGCACCTGCCAGGACCCAGTAGCCCTGACGTGTCGGTGCCGGGTAACGGCGAGCAGTTTGGGGCGGGGCTGGGCCCCGCCGCCGCCACGCGTGTGGGCGCATTGGCGCTCGGCACCAGCCTCACGTACGCAGCCCTGCCTCTGGGCGGGTGCAACACCGACCCCGCCACCGCCGCCGCCACGGGGCGGGAGCGCCCCTCGGGCGAAGCAGCCCGGAGTCCTCCGGCCGTTTCCTGGACGGGAGAGGCAAACCCTCGTCCCGCGGGTGAGCTTGGGGAGATAGAGGCGCGGGGGAAAGGAAGAGATCCAGAGGAGGCCTCACCTGGGTTCCTGTGTTTGCAGGGAAGCAGGGCCAGGATGCCCCTTGCCTGCATTGCTGGAGATGGTGCCATCCTGGCCCACAGCTGGAGGAGACCACAACAGCTGCACACTGAGACTGGGAAAAGGACGGCAAAGCAGTCACTGCGGAGAGCAAGCTGTACCTGTGTGTACACAGACCATCGGGCACGCTCCAAGGGTGCAAACGCCTTGTCAGGCCAGGCCAGCAGGGCCGACCTGCCACTGTCCTCAGCTCACCTGAGGCTTGGTATGGAGAGAAGCACCCAAGCTTTGAGTGGAAGCTTGTCTAGTTCCTCTTGCTTCATAAACAGGAGCAGGGGAGACCACTTCTCAGAGCGGTTCCTGTCTTCTCTAAACTTTATTTGAGCTGAGGTGGAGTCTCCTGACAGCCCAGGAAGCTTCTCCTTCAGAAGAGGCACCTGACATCCAGGGACTGAATCAGAGAGCAAGATGAAGAGAAGTAACGGGTCCATAAAAAACCCCACCCATACATAGGAAGGCTGCTGCCTTTCAGCAGATACTATTTAATACCAGCAAGAGGCAGTAGAAACCATCTCAATACCAATGCCTCGCTCCAGGTTACCTGAGCGTGTTTAAAAGCGCGCACTCCAGGGGAGCGCACCCTGCCTCATCAAGCCATCCAGCCTACCACGCAGCCCTGACAGGTGTGGTGTCCTGAACAACTGCCCCCATACCTATGCAGCAGCCCTCTGCTCCGAGAATTACTGCTTAAAAAAAAAAAAAGGGCCTTACTACCATTTCACTAACACTTTGCCAAGGACTGTTCTCATTTCTGCCTAGAGTGGTGATACCACTTCTAACTCTTAACTCAGTTGCCTTTCAATGCACTAATTTATGTGCAATTTACTTGCCAACAGATTGGTATGACATTTCTCCTAATTACTGCAGAAGTATTCTCCTTCCATCTTGCCTCGTTTCCAAAAGCCCCAAGGAGAATTCTACTCTCACGCGTTTTAATGTAAAACAAGTGCTTTAGGGGCAGATTAGATGCACCTGCCCTACTTGCTGCTTAGGCTTTAAAACCATTTTTCCAGCATGTCACAGTACTGAGGTTTGTAGTAGTACAATAAGGAAACAACTAATAAAATGTTAACCTTGTAAACTAACTATAAACCTAACTATAGTAACAGCACCTAAAAACTGTCAGGGTTCTGATGTTAGTCTTAAAACCTCCTTTAATTAGATACAGCCTTTGGAATGAGTTCTAGAATAACCTGTGCTGAGAAAGAAATGCTTCATACTTAAAGCTACGTAAGTCAGCTTCAGTGTCATCTTGACAGTACTTGACAGTACTGAGTTAATTTAATGACTTGGGACACTGAAGAAATAATCAAGGAGGAGGCACAGATCCTTTCACTATACATGGTGTTAGAGCAGTTACTCTGGACCGCAGCCATCTCCTGTCATCAGGCCCAGGAGGCACCAACACCACCACAGTGAGTTTGCAGGCAGTTGACCCAAAGTACCAGCTCTGCTGCTGAAAGGGCAGGTCTTTTCATCAGCTCAGTTTTCTATGATCCATTTCTTGGCTGGTAGGACATCCTGACAAGCTTCAGAGGTAAGCACAGTGCGAACAGATGGCATACAGTCAGAATAAGGAATCTGCAAACATCTCTCAGAGCTGCAGCCCGAGAAGACTCCACAAGTTATCTTAGAAACCTCATCAAATGGCATCCTCACTGCTCCCAGTAAGTCTGCACACTCAGTATTTCTCCACCTTCCACACACACTCCAGCAGCTGCAGCTTTCTTCCAGGAGATCCAGATGTAGCAGTATGCAACTATCTCGTGGATACAGCCTCACTCTTAAAAGTCAGACTATTCCCCCCACACTCAGACTCAAATAGCTATAGCACATACTATCAAAAAACATTTTAAAAAAAAAAAAAATCTACCTTATGCCTATACTAGCTCTCCTTCATTTGACAATCTCTCTTCCATAGTCTTAAGTCTTCTTTTGTTTGCTTTTTCTTTTTCAGATTCCTAACTTTCTTCTGAGCCAAGTCCTCTGATGACTTCATATACAGCTCTTGCCATGAAAAAAAACCAACTTTGATTGCTCAAAGTTACTCCAAACCCTCTACAGGATTGCAAGACAGGGCTGGGAGTCCTGTTTAACCAGACCTCCTTCCACCTGCTTGATCTCCCTGTCTGCAGGCAGCACGGAACACAGCATCCTGACTTACAGGGTTTGTTGCACCAAAACCCAATTCTGCATTACAGAAGCTGCGAGTAGCAGCTCCTACCAGCTTTGGCTAGCACATGGAATGACAGGACACAAGAAAAGTGGAGCTTTCATTTATTGGGCTGAAACTACAAATAGATTCACTTTGACTTCTGGCTCTGTGCTTGTGCCTTCAACACTTTCACAACGATCTTCTGCTCCTCAATAAGAAAAGCTCGTTTGATTCTGGAAAGGAAAAACAACCACTTTAGGACATATATCTACTTAAGGGAAAACACAAAAATAAGACAAAGTTACAATTAGTTTCACTGTCTCCAGCATTCATTGCACATGTGGTGTTAGTTCATTACCTCAAAAGGGAAACCATACATGTTCTTATCAAAAGATGGGACAGTGGCACTGTATGAATGTAGTGGTTTGGGGAAGAAGGCTTAGTATTGCTGCAAATTTAGGGTGAGTGGCTTGTAGGCAACCAAGGTAATACCTGATGGCCGAACACGAGAAAAATTATCACCTTCTCTAACTTCAAAGGCAAAAAGCAGAACTCCTCAGTGACAAACTAATTTAGCTGTTCTTAAAGTTGGAATTCATGTGACCAGTCGTGGTCAGCTCTCTTTCTTAGAGCTACAGAAAACTTTAAGTCCAGTTATCAAAAGAGCAGCTCCCCTCTCAGGATTAAAGCTCCTTTGCACGTAACAGGGAAAACCACAGCAAGTCAAGTCATACCTAAACGTGATTATTTCTGGAAGACATGTAGGGCCACTGTGCAGATGGACCTATGCAGTAGCACTCATGTATAAACAGCCTGCTTGATGGTTTCAAATTAAAAGCACAAATATACCACACACTCTTCTACCTCAAAGCATTAAAATGCCGTTCCGTATGCATTCGGTATATATGGCTACTTTTGCAGTACACAAAACCTACCAATGATGCCTAAACAGATGCAGGAGAAAACCTGCCAGTTAGAGGGAAGGTGGTGACTGTTTTTTTGATTAGGCAGAATAAGAGTAAGGCACACTCAAGAAGAATGCACACTTAAAAACAACCTAACAAGATCATGAAGTGTCTTGGAAAACAATCAGACAAAAATTGGCTTGCAACACAAAAGTTACGCTGTGAATCTGCAGATTTAACAACCCATCTTCAGCAGCACCTAACCCGATTTAAGCTACAAATCACACAAGTCAAAAGAAGCTGACAAGATTTGCACTACAGATGAAAAAAAAAAAGCACTAGACTGCTGACTCCAGAGATCTGCTTTGATTACCATTCACAGAGATGACATATTCTTCATAACACACACTTTTCCTCGAACTTGCCACGGATGCATACAATGTAGTTTGCCACACAATAAAACCAAATTCAGCGAGGCCCAGCAAAAGCCACCTTAAACCTTAACCTGCCACCAAGTAGTACCTTTGAATCCCAAAACATCACAAAGAAGCAAAAAGCTCAACTGATCTTACACTAATATCCTTGCATAAGACAAAAGGATAGGACAACAGAAGAGGAAAATCTTTACTATGAGAGCTCAATAGAAAACTATAAAAATCCAGAATCAGCAGACTATCTAGCACCAAAGTAACAGTGCAGTAAGATATCATGAAGAAGAAACTCTCTCTGCAAACAAGCTCCACACGCAGCAACTAGCTCAAATCCAAGGGACTAATCACACGTGTCACTGCTAACGTGCCCCATGCCTACCCTCTCCATTTTACTACACCAATGTCAGACAAGAGTCTTAAAAGCTTTGGTCCACATTATGAAAGTGAGATGTAAGAATTTTATACGAAGTAACCTTGAGAATGAAGTCAGCTTTCTGTAAGCTTACCTGTCACGGACACACTTAGCACACATGGAACCACCATAGGCTCTGCTAACATGCTTCTTTGTTTTTGACAGCCTCATAAGAACTTTAGGACGCACAGCACGAACCTATAGAAAGCAAAAATGAGAAGTGTATTGTAAGACTGTAATTCTGGATAACAGCAGTATGAAGAAAAGGCAGTTTAAAAAAGCAGCAACATCTGAAATTGACTATTCGAGAGGCAAAGAAGTCACTGAAGTTGCAGCTTGCTGTGTGCACCATTTTCAGCATTCCCTAAGCTGATCTTTTCATTCTATTACAGAAGTTCAACTTTGTGAACATCAGTTAAAAAAATGGTTTCTAAAAAAGGTTGTTTTCCAATGGGTAAGCAGTGCTCCAAGATCAACATTACTCAGGCAGTCCCATCATTGTTAGTATCAATGGCATTACACCAAGAAAACATTTTGGAGAAAAATATCATTCATTCCTTTTTTCCAAAGCTGAAAGTCAAACTTGGTTAACAGGTTTCTTTGAAAAGTCCAAGTTCACGTTAGACTTTTAAACTTGCTACAGAATCAACTCAACATAGCTCTAAAAAAATCAGTTACATCTTATAATACAAGAGTTCAGTTACAACAGCAATGACAACCATAAGCATCAAAAAAAGCACTTACTCTTAAAGCTTTCAAAACTTATTTTACCAGTGAAACTTTAAAATATTCTTACCCAAATGTTTTAAAGAAGAAAACTGTTCCAACAAGAACTCATCAATAAACAGGCATATTATATTACTTGAAAAGGCTCTTTGTACTGAAAAAAATAGACGGCTGTAATAAAAAAAAACCCTTATGCCAGTAAGGTTACTTACACCACGAAGTCTTCCTGGGCATATACCACATGCTGACTTCGGTGCCTTTCCCACTTTCTTGGTGTAAAGGTAAACGATCCTGTTCCCGGGTGTTCGGGATCTAAGTATGGCAGAAAAATACACAGTTAATGTAACAATCGAAACTTAAAACTTAGCTTTCTTAAAAATAAGCTTTCTTAGAAACTATGTTTTACTTACAGTCTGGTCTTGTTGGAAGCTGTGTTGTAGGACAACCTACGGCGGTAAGTCAGGCGCTGAACCATTTTTTACACCTAGTCAAAACCAAAACAGCAGTAGTTTAAGGGCTCAATGTCCACATGGAAGTTCACATATCACAATATCCCTGGGCCAGATGCAAATCAGCAGCTGCAGTATTAGTATTGAAAAATTAAAGCATTCCCTCATCTATGACAGCCAACATAATCACACTAAAAAACAAAACGTGACGGGGGTAGAATATTATTTGCAATGAAGATTCATTCACACTAACTTGAACGCAGTTCTACATCCCGGTCTTGCCTGTATAATGTCATAGAAAAGCTGTCTAAAGCTTTAGAAGCTGTGTACTTCCTAGTCAATGTAAGCTTCGCTGGCAAAGCTTAAAACCGAGCTGAAGCAAGCGCCATCTTTTCCTATCTCATCTGACAGCAAACCGCGTTAGTCACACTCTAGGCCCAGACCGGAGCCTTGCCGGGCCCAGCACAACGGCGACGGGGGCAGCGAAACCCGCAGTACCCGCTCCTGCGGCAGCCGTAATGCCCCAGCGAGGCGCCGGCAGCCTCCAGAGCCCTTCAAGGCAACCCCGCGCCACCGAGGCCGGCACTCCTCGGGCGTCACGGGCCCAGCGCCGCAGCCCCGGGTACCGGCTCGCTGCGGCCCGGGAGATGCAGGCCCTCTCGGGAGCCCCGCTGTGGAGGCCTGGCCTCTTCACCGCGCAGCGCGGCC
>VZZY01009136.1:156466-171931 GCA_013400335.1 Eurystomus gularis | reverse complement strand
CTCGCGGCCACGGTGGGATGCGGGCGCCGCCATGTTGTACGGAAGCGGCGGCGCAAGGGTGGCGCCATGTTGCACGGCTGCAGCGGGGCGCCGCTCAGCGGCCGGAGCGGGGCAGAGCCGGACGGGGGGGGGGAGGGGAGCTGGTGGGGGGGCCTGCTAAAGCACGACAAAATCCTCTCTGCTGCGGACGCCTCACTTTTCCCAGGGATCCTACGCACCTGTCCTCTTCCCTCACCACCAGTTTTGACATTTTTTTGTATGTTTTACTGAAAAACGTGTTTTCTAAACCTTCAGCTTCTTTCCCCAGAAAGAGCGTTTTGTTCTTCGCTATGGTGGTTACACAGTTGCAGGCCCCTACGCCCTTTCTGACTGTTCTGTTCTAAGGTCTGCATTATGAGTCACTTGTACAGGCTGTTCCACACCAAGCCAGCAGATAACACACCTGGAAATTGTTCGCTCTTATGCAAAACTTAGATGGGGAAAAGGCCGGTCCCCCTTGAAGGCTGTGCCCCTTCTCCCGCCAGCCTCACTGGGGAGAAGGTTGCACCTTCCTGCTTTTCGCAGTGTCTGAGTTTTCAAAAACACCTTGCCTCGAGCACCCAGAGGCTATCCTTGCGGCTCTGCCCTCCTCTGGAGATGCCCTCACTACCACCTGACACATGGCTTCCTGGGCACTGCACCAGCCTTCTAGGCTGGTCCCGAAATGGGGCTCTGTGGAGAGCAACTCAATACCACCATGTGCCTAACACCTCCTTGCTGCACCGGCAGCTGCACTGGGAGTCTTGGACAGAAAATCCACTTGCCTGTTTACCAAGGCACGTACCCGCTGGCTCATGCTCCAGAGCAGGTGTTCAAGTAAGAATATGAAGATATAAAGCTTTCTCTGCTGGTCACATCAAAGGTCCACCTGACCTGAAATCCCAGGCATCCTAGGAAAAGCATAGAGGAAACAGGACACTGCTAGTTGATCTTTCCCTTCATACACCCTCTCCATGTTCAGCAGTCAGCTTCTTACAAGCTTCCTGAGCTGGGTTGTGTTTTCTGACCTTTAATAGCCTCTGGTAGAATCCTGAGAAAAGAGAAGAAACAGCAAGAGCTAAGGGAGTGTGAGATGGCTCTTACAAAATTCCAGTGTTGCTAGATCTACCAAATTGGCAGTTATTGAAAAATAAACACAAAAGCTACTCCCATCAGCCCCTTGCAATTGCATTAAGCACCACTTTCTTGCTGGAAGGAGTCCCACTGGATTACACTTCTTCTCCCAGACATTCGTTTCAGCTCCCATCCAACACATGCAGGTCCCTGACAGGCTGAGAAGCATGTTGACAAGCAGACCTGGCCTCTACGCTCTGAAATGTGCATCTGGCTGGCGATAGGAAGGCCCCTGCTATCTCTTTGTGGCCTCCCTAATGGATCCTGCTCCCACCCCACTGCATGCCACTGACACACCAAAGACCAGGAGATATTAAAGCATGTGTTTCCATACCTTCTGCTCCCTGGCCTCTGCTGCTGGTGGTGGTCCCACTCTGCTGCATAAAGCCCACACCCCCCTTGTGGCACACGTGACCATGTTGCAGCCACTGCCACCATTGAACCTGACTTGTACAGGCAAAATCTTCACAGAGTGTCATGTGAAATGGCCATCTGCAAGGAGTGCAGGATTAGGCCCACCACCTGTAAGCCCTGATGTGTTCTTTTGCTCTGCTGGTCCAAGCAATGTTCTATAGTGATAACTAGGGACTCGCACACTAAATATGTAGGATGCTGCTGCCATCATTAGCAGCTTCGGCTTTGCTTTTGGAGAGTAGCGGGTGCTCAGAAAGCTTTGATGTGTCCTCCTGGCCTTATTTGTGGGTTTGTAACTCGCAGTTCATTGTACTGCATCCTCCTTGTTTTCGATCTATAATTATTATTTTGGTTAATTATTGACTCTTTTAAAGTGCAAATTATGGACACCAGAATTTTTCTAATTCATGAAAAAAGAGAAAATATGTATGAACTAGATTTTAGGGTATATTTAAAATAGGAGCATATTTCAGATGACAAGTAAATTTCAGAGCAATTAGAGTATTAATATGAACTTTCTAGGCCCAGAATCCTGAGGGGAATAAGAAAGCCAATTAAATTAGATTAAATAATCATGCCTAAATATAAAAGTGCAACAGAATCCAATTGTTAAAGAGCAACACTATTAAATTATCATGGAATAGTGTAGTTCAGATGTTGTCAATGCAACAGGTAGCTTATTATTGAACAACAGTACCGATTTTTTTTTTTTTTAACTTACCCAATTTGGGCTCTAAACTCAACTGGTGTAAATTTTAGAAGCTGTCAATTGAATTCCAGTGGTTTGCTTCTGCTGATGCACTGGCCTGATTTTCCCAAACATTTTCAGTTTATTTTTTAAGAGGAAGAGGGCTATCAGCAAATGGCTTGCCAGACTGTCTAGCAATGTTAGCTTTATGACAACTGGCTTAATGCTATCTAATGCGGGGATAAGATTTGAAGCAGGAGCACACTAAGCCCATTTTGTACAGATTAGTGATAGTCAAGTGATTCTCTCATGTCTTCTGCTACTCCTACCTCTTCACAGGGCTGAACTGTCTCTTTTGGGAGCAGTTTTCCATATCTGACATGTCTCATTGACTCTTTCTGCACTTTCTTCTTTCCTTGAATACAACAAAGGGGATGGGTTAGCAAGTGCATAGCCCATCAACTTGAAAAAGTAATGGTGGCATTGTAATAAAACTCACTTTTTTTCACTTTTAGGATGTCAGTGGAAGCATAGGGCCTGACAGTGTGGGACTTTTTTCCTTAAGAAAACTGGAAGTTGTCTTCCAGGGTGTATTTGCTTATTGGCAGTGTAAAACTGGAAATCTCTTTTCCACCAGAGATGATTAGGAAGATAATTATCTCTGATGGTAGATTAGTAATGTGGTGCATTTTATACAAGCCAGGAAGTTGTCACCATGTTCTGTTTACTACATCAGAATAATACTTTGTTCAGTTTAAGACCAGTTCTTGGTATGCTGACCTTCCTTGCTTTCTTTTCCACATGGTCCTCTCCTTACCTCTCTTTTTCTAAAAGTCGCTATTTATGTGCACAACCATTTGCTTGGTTGCATGGGAAGTTCCGCCAGAGTAAGAGTCCCCAGAAGAGTAAGGCTCAACAAGCCCAGCTGGACTGCTGGAAAACATCCCCCTTTACTTTTCTCATCCTCCTGTCCCACTTCCAGTGATCTCCCATGCCCCATGAGGACTCATCTGCTCCATCGGCCTCTCTTTATGGATCCTTCTAGGGCTGTCCTGCACCATAAGCTTAAATGAAAAATGAAAGATTGTTTTAACTCGTATTCACTTGCTGTCTTACCAACCTAGACTGGCAAATTCTAAGAGGCGTAGGAAGGAAAGTGAGCCTATGTGCAAGCAAATGCTGGGTACTCCAGAGAGAAAAAAAAAGTGATAGCTGAGGGATACACTGCTCCTGTTAAGCTGCAGCCACAACACCATTTCTAAGAACAGCAGATGGATATGTGTTTTAGAAATCTCTCACAGAAATCAGAATCTAACCTCAGGTGCTGCTTGGATACAACCAGTGGGATTAGGTCCGTAAATGAGGGAAGGAAGTGAGAAACCTTGGAAAAGTACTAGCAACTGCCAGGAAGGGCAGAAGTAAGAGGTCCTATGGTCCATTGTCTCTCCAGAGCTAGTTTTTTACTTAAAAATCCCATTTTCTTTCTGCGTTAACTATGTGGCATGTGTCACAATCTGATTCTATTAATTTATATCAACATAACCTTCCAGAACACGGACCTGTGCAAATTATGTTATGAGAAACGGTAGTTCATTTCCATTTCAGTGGAGCTTGTTAAACAAGCAAAATTATTTTGTAGCAAAGGGAAAAACAATTTAGTGGAATGCACTCCTAGCATAGGAAGTACATAACATCATATTTGGGTTGAAACTTTTTCTGTCAGAAATGTCATAACCCCGTAAGAAAGAGAATTAAAATCCCGTTATTTTAATTTACATCTAGCCATGAGATAAGTAAAGTTATCATTGAAATTCTAATTAAATAGGATGATTGACTAAGGTAGGACATCAAAGAAGAGAAGTGAATATGATAAGTCAAAGTCTTATTAATTAGTCCGCGTGGAAGAAATTCCAGGGACGTCAAGCTGAGGCTGCTGCAAGGAGAAAAAAAGCAGACAAGAAAATGTGTGTTTCTTTGAAGTTAGGAACTGAGATAGTGATGGAGGTAATTGTGTCTGACTGGATCCAGTAATGAAGAGCCGTAAATCAGACCTAGGAATCGGAGGAAAGATTCTAGTAACGAATGTGGCTGCCCCCCTGCTGCGAAGAAACAGAATGCAGAGCTGACTAATTGACCCAGTCTATCTCCCAGTAGCTCTCTGTTATTATTTATTAATTTTTAATTTCTGAATTATTTACGTTCTGGGAAATTATTTTTGACAGCCTGTTAGGCGTGCCAAAGTTAATGGAGGATGAAAGGACCGGTACTAGAATTAGCAGGGATGTAGTCACAGGCTACTGAATTTAATGATTTTGGAAGGGAAAATTGATTTCACACAGCATGTCACTTTATACTACTTTAGGGATACACCAGCTATTTGATTAATTGAGGAATAACCAACTCAAAGTATATTTGAAGTGTAAATGAATCACAGTGCTCAGCTGTTTATTTTTCCCCTTTTCTGATGAGAACACTGAGTTTGCTTAAAGTTGCTGATTAAAACCAATACAGGTAGGCCCCATACTCACACCTGCTTACTTTCTCCTGCCTTAGAAAAAAAAAAAAAAATTCACCATCTGGAGGAGACATGCAATCCTCTGTCTCGCTTGGGATGGAGTTCATCCTTCCTACACAACGCCTAATTAAATAGGCTTTGTGTGCACTCCCCCTCCCCCTGCGGAAAGTGTTTAAGACGGAGCAGGGTACCGAGCCTGCGGGCAGTGCACACAGAATGATGGGAATTCTGCATGGGGGTGGCTCATGGCTGGTTTTCATCCAGTCCCTGAGATGAGGTAGGGGTCCCTGGCCTATGGCATCTCCTGTGTTGCTCCTCCTGGTGCAGCAGGACTATGCTGGTCCGCTCATCTACAGTGTGGAGCAATGAAAAATAAAGGGGCTCTTGTGCCCAGGATGTGAAAACTATTTCATCCTCGGTGTTATATGCAAGCTAAATCTTGTCTGCTGCTCACAACTAAGCCTTCTGGCCATCCAGACTAGATATAAGGAAGACATTTTTTAGAGTGAGGGTGCTGAAACACTGGCACAGGTTGCCCAGAGAGGTGGTGGATGCTGCATCCCTGGAAACATTCAAGATCAGGTTGGACAGGGCTCTGAGTGACCTGATCTAGTTGAAGATGTCCCTGCTCACTGCAGGAGGGTGAGACTAGATGACCTTTAAAGATCCCTTCCAACCTAAAGCATTCTGTAATTCTATGATTCTAACTGGTCTAAGTCCAACTTTCCCTGTTTTAAAATAAGAATAATTAATGTTACTATTTAATAAAATCTCAGGGATTCTGTGAAGAGCACTAGTGTGCAATTCTTTATTTGCAGAAGTTTTGGGAGAGTAGTAACACCAAATACTAGGAGTAACTGCTCCTTTCCACAGAGCTGCTTACCACAAGAAATTACTCAAAAACATCTGCCATAAATTGACATGGATCACATGAACAGGTAAGAAAGGTATAGGCTAGATTCCATTTTGAGTCCGATAAACAATAAAACTTTTGAACTGGCTGGGACCAAACTATTGAGTGAGAGGTTAAATGTCAAAGGGATCTGGCATTTTGGACATTTTGCTGTTGCTTTGTTCTTTAAATTAGGAAGGGCTACCTACCATGGCAAATGTTGACCGTACTGGGTGAGGGGAGAGGTAAAGAATAATGAAAGGTCAATCATGCATCAGTGTACCTTTAAAAAAACAAATTTGCGTTCATCATTTAAAGATACATGAAGAGGTACAGGAAGGTTTTGCTGCTTATGATCTCTAAGGAGTTTATAATTCATTTACACTTAGGAGCACTAGGGACATTTCTTTGTGATGTTTTACTGATGGGAACATGCAAGGCTAGCCTAGATTTTTCTGTTACTTTTTGGATTATACAAGTGGCAATTAGCTATGCAAGGAGGATCAGCTACAACAGGGTGTTAAGGGACATGTGTGACCTGTGGCCTCTGCTCGAAGGATTGCTACTTTATTATTTTCTTCAGCATGTGCAGACTGGACTGGCTCCTAGAACAAAAGCCTGAAGCAAAACCTATTTTTTCTGGATCTCCCAAACCTGAGAGAGATCTGTGGTTTTATTTTGTGATTGGTGTTAAAACTTTCTGTGCATGAAATACTGTGCATGGTGTTGATAAAACAACATAAAATATGATTTTCAATATTACACTTTTTGTTTGTAATAAAATCGTATCACTGAAACTACAATTAACTGCCATACAATTCTGAAGAGTTCAATACAGTGGTGGCATAATGGAGTGCACCAAATTTCACAGCAAATATTTTATACATTTAGATGATGGCTTAAGAAACAACAAGCTGTATCGTCACATGTTACCGACTTCAAGATATGTCTTACAGTTTTAAAATGATCAGAGGAAAATGAAATACCTTCTGTAGTACATGTAGAAATTAACCCTAAAGTATTTACTTTCAACAAATGCAACTAAGTATTTAGATAAGATGATTTAACGTGCTCTGCTGTTCTATACTGGAATGAATCCATCACAGAGCTGGCTTCTCCCTATTTCAATATTAAAACAAAAGGGGTATGCTTGCAGTGCAGCACCCTGGGAATTCAGCTCAGAAGTCCAATTAACAACAACTAATTCCCCATACTGCCTATTTACCCCTAAGAGTTGGCTAGATATAATAAGTCATGCATTTTGCATTTAAGCTTTTAATACCCGGAGGATAACAAAAATCTATCCTGATCACTTCTTATTTTCATCGCATGAAGACAGAAGAAAGCATCCCCTTTCCCCCCATCAGTTAAGTATATCCCTATCTTGGTGCTAAGTCTATGAAAGGAGCTGTCCCCTGCCTTCTCCCCGTGCCTCCCTACCCTACTTCTCCAGAAATGCCCTCCTTTTTCAAGAAGACCTGAAGGTAACAATCCCTTTAGATGTGTTTTCTGTATAGATAAGTACATCTTAAAACAATGTAGAGTTATTCACCTTTGAATGAGGATCTACTGCTCATTCACTGAACCAAGTTTACCGCCCCTTAGACTGTCCCATGGTATTGCATGCAGCGTATACTCCCTCACTGGTTTTCACTACAGGAGTTGTCAGGGTAGTGCCTTGCTGTGAACATATTTAAAGTTATAACAGTAACGTGGTAATGATCATGCTAGGATTAGGCAAATACTTTTAATAATTAGAATGATCTTCTGCAACTCGATTTTGTTTACAGTGTAAGTCAGATTTGAACCAAATTCTCTACAGTCCAGCACGTTACTACACACTTTAAATGCAAAAGGGAGAGAAGCAGAGAGAGAGCACAAGATAACATATGTGCACAGGACTTTGGATATTTCTCGCTACGTAACTGTACATTAACAATTGGAGACACATTAAAATATCTAGCTATCTGTCCAGATACACTCTTACTGGTGTTTAACAGAAAAAAATTAAGGCCTAGAGGTACCCATAATTCATCTGTATTTATGAAGTTTTGCAGCACAGAAATAGTGCCATTTAACTTGGTTGAAGGGAATTTGGAAGAAAAAAGGAAGTGGTTTAAGAAGAAAACAATGGAGCATATTAAAATGTAAAGCATATCACACTGCTTGAAAGCAACACAATATGTGATGCTGAAAAAAAATGCCTGGCACAATGTTAGGTACCTATAGAGCAGCAGCTTATTGTGCAGAAAGCTGCCTACAAAATATTTCTGCAACACTGTATTTTGCTGTGCATGGCAAAAAAAAGATCAGGTGTTATTTTTTCAATTTTTTCATGAAGCTGTGATGAACTTGGCTTATGCTTGGGATCAGACTGTCTGCTCCTTACGGGTGTTTCTGAGTTGCATATTTGCAGATTCAAGGCCAAATTTTCAGAGGGGCTCACAGCCAGCTTTCCAAGTGCTCAGCTGCCAAGCTGAAAGCCGGGCTTCTCACAGGTCCAGGAATCAGAATGACTGAATGGGAACCAAGCTCCTATGAACAACTCAGAGTAACTGGCTGATTCCTCTCTTAGCAGATACGCCTGTGACAGAAGTTGAGACAGCTAAATGCAGTATTCCTGACATACTCAGATGTGAATTTTAGTACCTGTCTGTACAGAGTGTGCAAGAACGCCCTCCTCTAAACCTCTGAAGAAAAGTGTTGGCTGTGTCTCGTTCTTGAGCAGATCTTTAGATTGCTCTGCACCCTCCACCCTATGAGGGAGCAGCAAAAAGAACAAAAGTTTGACAGGCTGCTCCTAAAATGGCTCCGTGGAAGACAACTCAATACCCACATTTATGTAACACCCACGGTCAAACTTCCCACTCACTGGGAAGCAGAGGAAGATGGTGGCACTAATTATTCTCTCCCTTCTGAAGCCACTAGATTTTAAGTGCTTTGAGGAGATTGAAGACAAGCATTAAATTTTTATTACATTAGGCTTAGAATTTAGGGTTTTGAATCTGTCAGGCATAGATGGATGGGAGCTTGTATTTTGAGTGCAAATATTTCTTTGCAACAGGGTGAAGACAAGTGTCTTATCTTCGAGTTGAGAACAGAAAGCATCAAAAATTAACTTGATAAGAAACAAAAGTAATGTGGTCCACTCTAGTTTTGTTGCTGAAGTGAGAAAAAAATGCAGATGGGAGATACCATGTCTCTTCCCAAATGTATTATGGCTCACCAGTTAAGTCTGCCGTGTAAGAAGCTTGCCTGTTTGGTTGGTTGTTGTTTAATGTGGTTTTAACAGTGATATAAAGCCATGCTAAAGTGCTATTTTAAAGAACCGACTAGGGACTAGAGTGAAAGGAAAGGTCACCATAGGTAAGCCATAGGACTAAGCTTCACCTAGCAAATGCCTTTGTGTCTTCTTTTACTTTATAGCGAATACATATAGAAGGTGAAGATATCTTGTGTTTAATGTATGGCCCACTACAGCTGGTGAGGGAGTAGCTAATTACTTTCAATGATTAGAGAGATTTCCTGCTCATTTTGCCTATGATGGAAGCCAGATCTGAACCGAATTTTCCAAGGGGAGAGCCTAAAAGACAGCACCCCACTGTAGCTTTAATGTGCACTAACCCTGTAGAAAGAGTATTACCCAGAAATGTTCATTCTCAGAGAAACAATGGGGATTTGAATCCAGATCTTCATCTGATGAAAACCAGCTCCCTGAACAGAGCTATGTTGATTTATAATAGCCAAAGGTCTGACCCCACATCCCAACAAGAATTAGCTGCAGCCACAGAAATCTCCAGTAAAGTTGTAGCTCAGTTTGGTCTTGGCTCGACCAAAGCTGGGTTTCTGCTTCAGATTTCTCTGTTGTCTTTACAATATTCATCTGAACAACCCTTTCAAAGGAAGAGGCCAAAGAAATAAAAATGAAAGGCAACAATGGCCGTGATTTTCTTCTTGTTCTTCATAGAGCATGAAAGAGCGAAGCAGACCTCA
This sequence comes from Eurystomus gularis, assembly GCA_013400335.1. Lineage (NCBI taxonomy): Eukaryota > Metazoa > Chordata > Aves > Coraciiformes > Coraciidae > Eurystomus > Eurystomus gularis. The sequence continues at coordinate 162,277 of VZZY01009136.1, read as the reverse complement.
GATAACCAGTCCTGTGGCTTCAGATACATTTTGAGTGCAATGATAATGCCTCCTCCCAGGGTCCGTGCAGCAGGTGAGAGGTGCTTTCCAAAGCTGTAGCATTAAGTATATATGATATGTAACAGGAAGGATGAAATAAGGCCGTGTTACTGCACTGGAGATGATAGAGTGCAGAAGAGTGCTGGAACACAAATTGAAAACTACTTGTTAAACAAGGTTAATTTGTTCTCCTTCCACAGTGTAAAATGGCTTCAAACACTTCTAAACTAGGTCATTTGACTGCTCAAGAAATACATGGTGCTAGGCAGCTGTCTTTAGCAACAAGTTTATTGGAGAGTTTGATTGCATCCCAAAAGCATGCTAGATATTTCTGACCATATCAAAGAAAACTCAACTATGTTATCAAGGCACACTAATGAGGCGGTTTGTTTAATTGAAATACTTTAACTTTCCATGTAGTACAGCATGAAAAAATCATTATTTTCATTAGATGAGCTACTCGTTAGCTGAAAATCTAAGTTACAAAATATCACAGTGTGAGATAATAAATACATTGTAAAATGCATTAAATCCAGGTTATTAAAAGGAATTTCTATTTAAAATATATAGCTATGTAATTTGAGCATGCTTCCTAGTATTAGGAATCAGGTTTGGTTCTTTGAAAAATATAGTCCAACCTAAAGGACCTCATCACGCTCTCATTGCAATCACTGTCAAAACTCTGTTATAGCCTGGATAAATGACTTGATCATTCTGTGTCACAATTCTGTAGTAATGGGTTTCACATATAGCAGCCAGAAGTTCAAAGACTCATCTAAAGGGCCTGATTTTGGCCCTGAATTCATTACTGCTCTGTTTGATGCAATCATTAACAGCAAGTCAGGAAGCTCTTTATAGCTTGGACTTTTAGGGGCAAATGTTTACCTAAAAGTATAAGTCTTGGAGAATTTGCAAGTTTTATGTAAGATTATGCATCCTCATGGGACATCTCCCGTGTCTTTGGTGAGAAGTAGTTTAAGAATTGTGCTGATCTCTTCAAGAGGTTGCAATTTGAGTCCATGATGAGTTTGGGTGAAAAGGGAAAAATGGCTTGAAGGGACCTCTAGACCTCATCCAGTCCAACCCCCCTGCTTAAAGCAGGGGCAGCTGGAGCAGTTTGGCCAGGATTGTGTGATTTGGGTTTTTAATATCTCTAGCAATGGCAACTCCAAAACCTCTCTGAGCAACTAGTTCCAGTGTTACACCAGCTTCATAGTAAATAAGTTTTGTCTTATGTTGAAATTGAATTTCCTGTACTTCAGTATTTCCTGTATTTCTGGCTCTGTGTTCTTTACTCCCTCTCACTCTGTACTTATAAAGATTAATAAGATTCCCCTTGAAGCCTTCTCTTCTTCAGGCTAAAGGAGCTCAGGGTCCTAATCTGCATACAAAGAGTTCTTCCTGATCACTAGCATTTAAACACTGATCTGAGGAGGAAATTGTATTTCGGTTATCAATTCACAAATGGGCTTGGTCCGAGTGAAAAAAAGGAGTCATGTAAGACTCTGGTGCAACTATTGCTTTGTGTAGTTTTACAACTGGGCCAAGTTTTATCCTTCTTCCCTGCACATCTTCCTCTTCCCCCCAGCCTTCCCAGTCTTTTCTATGCCTTAGACTAATGAGGGTATTTTGTCCTCAATTCTCACATAGTTCCTTCCTAAGTTATTGCTAGACATATGCCAAGGGATCTTCTGCCCCCATGTCACTTGTGCTTTCTCTCCCTCTCTCCCCTTGCTGAGAGATTAGTCCACCAGCACTGTGAAGATGTCCTTACAGAATTACTCTGTCACTAATCTAGCCAGCACAGGACACCATGGTCGTGCAGAAACAGCCCCAAGGTTTAGCAGCCACATCTTTATTCCTGAGGAGTCCTGGGCCTGCATTCAGGTTGCCTCCACATGTTGGCATCCAATGATGTTGATACATCTTCACAGCTATTGCTCTCCCTGCCAGCTAGAGGCAAGTCAGTGGTGCTGAACATGCCACCAAGAGTGTGTGGACATGGGAGGAGATACAGCAGGACTGCTCAAAGATCTCCTTAACCAACAAGCCAGCCAGCAATTCAGGAGAGTGTACAGATTACAGATGGTGCAATAATCTCACAACTGGCCAAATTTGGAGCCTAAGCAATACTTACATGGAGATGAGCGTACATTAAAGGCTGCCAATGTGACAGCAGAGAGGGCCAATATTCAGGCTTACCCAGGAATGGGCATGCTGCCCCAACATAGCCACCTGCTGAGATCATTCGTGCCAGAAATGCAAGTAATCCTGGTAAGGCAGGTGCCTGGGGCAATCAAGTCCTTAGTCAAAACCAAAAAATAAATGCAAAAGCCCAAGCCCAGGCCACCTTCACACACCTGCCAAGAGCCCCTTTGCAGTCAGCCCTCAGATTATAAACTCCAGAGGCTGGAGCACAAGGGATGTGAGCCACAGCCCACGCTCCTGCCTCTTCCCTCAGTTATGAAAACAGACTTCTTTCACAGAGACAAAGTTGCACATCTTTGAGTTATCTCTTGCTCCTCTCATTTTTTTGTGGGTTTTGTTAAACATTTTTAGAAGCATTTCCTTTTCTTTCTTTCCTACTGAGGCCAACAGGGATGTGGCTTTCAGATTAGCACTACTGTTAGCTCTCTTTAATAGGGCTTTTCTTCTCCCATTTAAGTAGAATAAAGAAGCTTCATTTGTTAGCTTAAAAAAAATCAAGACTTTAATTCTTGATCATTGCTCCCAAGAGAGCCCGGTTGGAGTTCTCTCATCATCACTGATCAAGTCTGAACTTGTTTTGTTTGCTATTCAATTTCATTTGCTTTCATCATTTTCAGAGCACTAACTGGCTTTCAGCCCCTCTGAAACAGAGGACGGGGCTTTAACTATATTGTGGTAAAGTCCCTGTAGCAATGGAAAACTGCTACGTAGCATTTAGCTGTGTACTCTCCCTTCCATAAAACCTGTATTTACTCTGAATTAGAATTAACCTGCTGACTATTTTAATCATAATAATAAATACTCCATATGTCTTTTTCTCCTTTAATATGATTTATTTGTTGTAGTGAGACTGTCAGTCAATTTCTTTGATTTCAGACCACAGAGAGATTTTACTTCAGACCAGTGTAAAAACCTTTTTGATTACTAAACTGCTGTTGATCCCTACCTGGATCCACTGCTAAAATGATATCCATGGCAAGACGCTTGCTTTTGCCACGGATAACTTGCTCTGATGTTTTATAAATGGTGTTTTTTTCTTAAGAGATCCAAAGGATGAGTTTCCAAGGGAGATCAGCACAGAGAGCAAGTCTGCAAAGCAGATTTTCAGTTAGCATACAATCCATCCAGGCCTTTCTCTCGTTGCTTGTGCCTACCATCTCCTAGGAGAGGAGATGCCAGAGTGGGCTTTTTATGAGTAAAATCTTTCCTAGATTTGCTCTGTGAGTGCTCCTTGAGGGTGAATGTTGCCCGAGCTGTTAGCCCTTGCATAGGGAGAAAGCTGTTGCGATAAACTGATCAAGTATAAGCCATTCCCAATAAGAGCAAAGCCTATATCTGGCGATCAGTTTTGTTCTTCAGGGACCTTGTAATTTTCTATGTTGCCAAAACCCCAGTTTCCAGAGAAGGTCTGAGTAAGACAGTGAGGCCCTGAAGTAGTCTATCTGCTCAGATTCTGCTCACATGCCCGGAGTCATCAGCATGAGTTTTGGGGGCATTAAAGGTGTTTACCTGGCAGAAACAATATGAAATACATGTTCCTTCAACCACAGCTGGCAGAGACAAGGAGATTCTCTGTTGAAGACTCAAAGGCAGGAGTGCACCCAGCAGGTAGCCCTTTGCCGAAAACAGTCCAGCTCAGCCCAGCTGATACCACCCAAGTGCCCCAGATTTTCAGTGCTCGAGGTCTGCAGCCAGCTTGTGGTTTCTCCTTGGAGGGCTGGACTGTGGGAAGAGAGCTCTCTGCACCTTGCCAGTGCATGGGAACATCTGCAATTTGAAACATATAAATACTTTTTTACCCCAAGCAGTTTCCAATTAATGTGCAGATGGAAACCACATAGATGGTCTGTGGGAGAGAATCCTTGCTTGGCAAAAGACAGATTATTGCTTTCATGAAATGCAATAAATGCTCTAGTAGCAGAGTGCTTTGTTCTTAAAGATCCCAGCTCCCCGTCCAGGGAGCTCAGATTTGTATTGGAGGACTAATGTTGCTGGAGTGTGAACCTGTCATTTCATGGAACTGGGATGCAAGAGACAGTCAGGAAAATCCAACTTCTTTAAAATTACACCATTTTGTATACAAGGGAGGGAAAAGTAAATTTTGCGTGGAGGGACCTGGCACAGTTTAGCTGTCAGGGGCAGGAGAGAACTTAGAAACATCAGTGGGCACCTAGAAAAATAGTGGTGACATGAGGAAAGCCCAGAAAAGTGCGCCTTCTCTTCCTCTTATTTGGAATCAGCATCCAGAGTAGGTGGCATTTTCTTGCAAGTCTATTTTCAAATCCTCACAGCTTTATCCAGAGCACACATTTTTTCAGACTTAAACTCCACAATGAAGAAGATGTTACAGTGGGACACTTTCACTTAAAAAAATGTTAAGGTCATGTGGTTTACCAGTGTGAATCCCCTACCATGTCTCACATAGCTGAAAGTGCTACAAACCCCTAAATATAAACATTTTTATTTTGAAAGGACAAGAGGAGACTGGAGAATCCTTGTTTTAGGAACCTCGGATTTAAACATTTTAGATTTAAATTTTTTCTCAAATTTCCCTGTCCATAAAACAAAAACATTCAATCTTTGCTTGTCCATTGTGATTTTTGAGATAATTACCTGAACATAATTACTTTGCAAATAATTACTTCGTGAAAAATTACTTGCAAAGCCTTTAGAGATCTTCAGATGATAAGTGGAAAAATACAGGACATGAGAATCTTTTCTTTTTTCTCTTAACATCACTATAACTCATTTTGTTTCTCTACATTTTTCCACAAATATTGCCAAAGAAGGAATGATATTGCCAAGGAATCACATTGCCAGAGAATGTTTTTAAAGTCAAGCTGCAGATTTTTTTCTGAGTTCTTTTTTCTTAGATAAATCCATTGTCATTCTGGTTTCCAAGTATGACTAGTACGACTAATCTCTCTTTCATCCACTGAAATTTGAGCTGATCAGGTCAGATTGAAAGTAGAGAGCCTTTGCCATGTTGTATGTGGAACACATTGTACATGGAACCTACAGAGCAGCTTCCACTTGACATCATCATGTCCTAGATGGGTTCTTCTGGGTTATCATAACAGGTTGGTTATTGATTGAGTTATTCATATAATACATACTTCCTAAGCATATCCAGGGGATTGGATGATTAATCCATTATTATTCTGCCTTCATGTATGGAATCTGCAAATAATGCATGCATTAAATATGTCAAAAAGCACACTGATAAGCTTTGCAAAGGAAAATGCATTCTGAACTGAACATATGGGCTAAAAAAAGTCATTATTTCATGGTGATAAAACTCTCAGCTGAATTGTGTTGTGAAGAACTGCAGTTTAGATTTTCTTCTGCAGGTGGATCCATTCTCAATAGAGGGCAGTAGAGGATGAAAATGTAACTGTTGATCTATTCACTTTGTTGTGTTCAGATCAATTCTCTAATATTCTTTTAACTGGCTTTAAAATGGACCCTTTTATCTTGAAAAAGGAGGAAATAAGAGTGTTGGCCATCTGGGAGACACACTGCCAACACCCAGATGTTAGCATCCTTCTGTACCATTTACTCGAT
>VZZY01009136.1:120334-156457 GCA_013400335.1 Eurystomus gularis | reverse complement strand
GTGAAAGCATGGGAAGAAGGGAAGTTAGGGTTTTCCTGGAAGGGGAAAGTCACTAGTCCTGTGCCTTCACAAGGGAAAAATCCTGGCATTGCTTCATGACTGCAGTCTATTAGCTCATAGACACCGTGGGAAACAGCACTAAATTCTCTCAGTGAAAACAAAAGGTAGAAACTTCTCCATGCATGTATTGGTATAACTATTCTGCCAGAAACAGTAGTGGACTTCAGCTACCTAGAGAAGTCTTTTGACAGAGAAGGGCAGCAAGTCTGCTCCAGTTGACAACAAAAAGCAAGAGTCTGCTCAAAGGGAAGGACAGAGAGGAAGAGTCTGTTGTGGATTTGGATGGGAGATTTCAAAGAATTTGAGGTTTCAAGGGGAAGGTCTTTTTGGTCTGGAACATGTTATACAGAACTCAAAATGTTGGATCTGAACTCTGTTTAGAGGCAGATTCTGAAAGGCCCTTGGAAGATAGATAAGGGGAGGGAAAGAGTTGCTTCAAAAGGGTGAGAAACAAGAGGTCCACGTAGAAGAGTTTCCAGTGGGCTCCAACAGCAACATAAGGTTAGAGCGAGTCCTAATCCCCCAAATCTCTCACAACAGTCACTTCAGCTGGGCAGCTTTCTGTAAAAAGCAAACAAGCAAATAAACAGAAAGGCAGAGGCACCACTAAGGGAAGATTTTTTGGACAGGTGTCTGCATTATCCAGAATTCTTCTGGTCCTTCTTTTCCATATTTTATGTACCAAGCTTGCATGGTCTGCACTTAAACCAAAAAAAAAAGAAAAAATAATCACAATCTTTCCCTGAACAGCTCACTCTTCTGTAAATGCCAATATTAAAATGGCCAGAAGGTTCACTAGGGAGAGAAGCAAGACATTGCTGTCTTGCTACTCCCTGGTGGCTGAGCTCCTCTGCCTTATAGCTAACCTGCTGCAGCAGCTCTGTTCAAAGCTGAAAAACTCCCACTGGTGATGTTAGTACACGTGGGTCCCAGCCGATGAGAGCTGCCTTCTGCAGATGTATCAGCGCAGCCAGCTCAATAGCACATTTTCCCTGGAGGTGATAAGACTGGTTGGGACAGTAAATAATTAGCTTTTCTGCCTTTGGCTATAGAAATGATTATGAATTTTTAAGCAATGAGAGTGATTGAAGCCATTTCTATTTGCTTTCTTTTAGTTGTGTTGCAAAGTTTAGCTTCAAGAAGGAAAATACCCTCAGAGGAGGTTGACAGACAGGTGGGAAAATACAAAGATGCCAAGAGATCAGAGGTAAGTCAGTGAGCATTAAAAGCTGGGGGAGAAGGTCTTGATAAAAGGGGGTGGCTTTCATAACAAAGGGATTATCTTTCTTGTTCAGTCCTTCCTTTATCTGATAACAGGATATTCCTCAAGAAAGGTGGCTCCTGAGAAGTTAGTTTCAAGCAGAAGTTGAACATGAAAGTTCATTTTTTGGCAGAAGTTACTTTCTATTTAATTCATTTATTTTTGTAAATTTATCCTAATCCTTTTTTTTTTTTTAATTAACAGCGTGCTGAAAGATACTGTGGAGAGGAGTTGTCTCTATTAAGACACAGATAGGATTTAATCTCAGAAGTATATTACCTCCCCTATGGCCTGCTCAAGGCTGCCTGGTTATGCCTCCTCTGCTGATAGCAGTTCTGCCTCCAGGAATCTTGTCCTCACTGGCAGGCTGGCAGTAAGGGGTCCCTTGATGCTACATGTTGCAACATTGGCGCTTGATCAACCTACTTGGCACAGGGATGAACCTGGAGGTAATTCAGCTTTAGTACACAAAGCCTTAAACTTATTAACTTTATGTCTTGTCAACTGAAATCAACATTGATAATAATAAATACTCTAGCAATGAATTATAAATGAATTGTCATTCCCTGGAAAATGCTTCTAAGGTAGAAACATGGAAGGACATTTTCTGAAGGTTTCTTGTTTACCTCTTCTGTTGCCTGAATGTATTAGCCTTGCAATTTTCTAGCCATCTTAAAATCCTTACTAAAATATTCAGTTTTTCAGCTGCTCCTCCACCTTGTCCTTGACTCACCATCTGGCCAGGCCAGAAGGCACCTTTCCTCGGCTCAAATGTAATCTCACTATTACATACACACAGTAAATACCACACTCCTGCTATTGCAAACAGGACTGCAAATCAGACCATGCAATGGTGGTTGGCACACACTGAGAAGTCTGATACAGTCGCATCAGCTGAACGTTCATTGAAAACTTCCTCAAGGTGGCAGTGAGGGCCCAGAACAACTGGCCTAAGGTGTGATGGCTCCTAAAATATGCAACTATATTATTCCTCCATGGCACCATGAGCCATTTTCCCTGCTGGAAAGACAGGATTTGGTTGTGATTGCAGATTGGGGATTTCTTTCAAACCAGTGGGAGAAGTTGAACGAGGCTCCTCCAAGTCCTGCAAGAGGGAGACCAATACATATTTCCCAAAAGAAGGATTTTCTGCCTCATGGAGGAAAGTTAAGAGGCTGAGCAAAGAGGGAGGAACAGGTGCTTCTGCTGAACACTGTAACTGTATGGCTTTAAATTACTGTTCCCAAAATTGTCACATCAGTGTACAGCTGCCACAAAGAAGACATTATTTCTTACTGTTGAAGTGGCATCAGGGTGATTGGAGTGACCAGTTAGAAGATGCAACTGTATGTTCAAAACCATTTCCCTTCAAAGTGCTCCTTCAAAAATTTAAAAATATATAAGGCTTAGGAAGAATCTCCTGCAGTCACCTTGTCCCACATCTTCCCATGAGTCAGGATCAGGTTTAACCACCTCCTCCATGTAAAGTGTTGGTCTAACCTGTTCTCAAATCTGCCAGTGAAAGGGCTCAACATCCAGAGAAAGCTAAATTCCTGAAGCAGAGCTTATTTCTTTGCTGCAAATTACTTTTATTTATTTTTGTCCTTCTCACAGTGGCCATGGAGAACAAATGATGGCTGTGCTCTTTAAAGCAATTGTTTACATATTGGAAAACTGGTAGATTTTCCCCCATAGTCTTTTTCCTCTAGACTAAACAAACTCAGTTTCTTCAACATTTCCTCATCACTCATGTTTTATAAACCTTTTATCATTCCTGTTGCTTTCTTCTGGACAATCTCCAATTCATCTACATCCTCAATTCTGCTGGGCCCTGCTTGGCCACAGCTGACAATCTGTCCCTAAGAAAAATGCCACACTTCCGAGTAAGGCATTAAAGATATGTTTCCACATTCAGCATTTTTCCATGGAAGGTGTAAGCATTTTAGCTTCTGTTAGTATCAATAAATATATATAAAATAAAACAAAGAAAACAAAACAAAATCTCACATTCTTGAAGGTAATATGTCAATTTTGCACTTCAATGGCTGTTACCTTTAAAAAACATTTACATGTGTAAATGCACTTTCTCTACCTAGCAGCCTGGCTATCGAGGCAGTCAGGGGCCTTGCAGTTAGCAACCCTTGTAGAAGAAACTCTTACAAGGCAGTGTAATTAAAGTCAGCATTCAAAGCATTTCAAATAATCAAAAGACTAACCAGCCCTGGAATAGAGGCAGAATCAAAGAGCCTGGTGTGGAAACAAACCCCAGTAACCCTGAAGGCATAAGCAACCAACCCAAAGAGATTAAATGCCAACTGAAGGAAAATAGGGAGGAACTAATATCGTCAACAGTGGAACAGCAAACAAGTTCAGGAGACTTCAAAAAGTTCCTTTGAGACTATCCTGTGCTACCAAATTACCTATGTTTTGTAAGTATTTGGGGTAAGGAGAAGTGTATGTGGTTAGAGTGCCCAGGCTTGGTTTAATTCCCCACCATGGAAGTCATTGGGTGTTTCCCCCTTGGTATTGGTCACAGCTACCTGCAAGCACTTGTGTAATTCTGAATGGTCCCACACTCCCAGTCAAATCAGAAACACTCTCGTCTTCTCACTAAGCTTCATAAAAGGTTTGTGCACCCAAAAGCTCAGCTGTTTTATTCATCTGTATCAGCTACAGACCTCATCACATCAATATCCTTAAGCCATGATAGCTGCTATCATGAAGCTTGCAACTTTTGATGTCGGTTGTCTACTCAAGAGGTGCACTCAACTCAAGAGCAGTCTAATTTCCAAAGATTTCTTTTCCTTCTAGGGGCTGACTGAGGTTACACAAAATACTCAGCAAAATATAGTCAGCAGCTCATCTCTAATCAGAGCTCTTGATCGAGGAAACCTCCTTAACTTCAACTTTCAGACAAATTCATAGATCCTCCTGTCTGTTGGCTAAGATTAGCTGCAGCTTTATCACCCATACATTGGCTCCTTCTGTGTTTCTAATAACTTTAGGAGAGAAGCAGAAACTCCACGTCGTCTGCATCATGGGTTCTTTTATATGGTAGAACTGAGACCAACTCATCCTAAGGGTGAGACCAGCAAAAAAGAATTTGGTGCAATTAATTTAGCAAGCTTTCAGCCTGATGTTTGTTTAATCAATGTGGATGAGAGCAAGATTGCCCCCTAGCCCCTTTTAAACACCTCAACTGAGAAAATAAGCTTGAGTAAAGAGTGTGTTGATATCCCAAGGGACCAGAGAAAGTGCAACAACAGAGCTCCTCATACAGAAGGGGGAGTGTTAAGCATATTTAAACCAAACATTTCTTTCCCTTTCCTTTGGGATAAAACTATTTCCCATAGAAACTAAGGCTGTGCCCCTACATGTGTAGCCCGGGGAGAGATGCTTTGATGTGAAAGAGAATCCTGGTAAAGTACCGGATGCAGAAGCCAATGTGGAAATAGGAGGGACTTCCAGAAGCAGGAAAAAGCATTGTCCCAGAGGGGCTTCCATCATCCCCCCCCCCAGGTCGTCACTCAGACTGTCTGGCTAGTTTCCTCCTGGCGGTCACTTTGCTGTAAAGAAAGTCTTGTCCTGGACATGGGGCAAAAGTTTATAACTTTTCCCTTACTTTAGGCAGCTGACAAAGTGAAAATGTGAGATTTTATGACATAAACTAGATTAAAAAAATAAAGCAAGATTTTCACAAATTATAAACCAGACACTCTGCTTTCAAGTGTACTGCAGAAAACTTGGAGGAACCATAAGTATTTCAGAAATACAGGAGTTCTGTACATTGGATTTAATCTACAGAAAAGAAGAGACTGATTCATCTCTATAAGGTTTTAGGAGGAATACAATAAAATGAACGTATTGACATGAAATTCTTATGAGCATGTGCACTTGTTTGCTGTTGGAGCTACGTGGTAGGATGAAGGGAACCTGCACACCAAGTGCAGATGACTGGCTTTATTTTATTGGTAGGGTAGTCTCGAAGGCACATGGTGTAGGGGATCTGTGTGTAAACACTCTCCGGGTATTGCAGGACTGACAGCCCATGGGGAGCCTATTCTAATAAAAAATCTATGGTGCTTTTTCCATCTTGTTCTTTAAAAGAGCCCAACATTACACTCTCTTCACTCCTCACTGAGATTAGTGCAGGTCGTGGCCTTAAACTCCAACAGTGAGTTTACACAGAAGCACAAAGAGCAGAAGTCCTCTTGCATGCTCATGAGCAGACTCTGGTCTCATGCAGAGCCTGTTCAGCAGCAGCAAAAGAGAATATGAACCATGATAACTTGTTATTGTACAATAAGTCCTACACCACCCTCCACATTTTCACCATGATCAAGGTTCTTGTGGGCACTGTTTCTGAAACAGCTGATAGGCAACTGAAGTATCATTTGATCAGAAGACCTTATCTAGGCCAATGGCCCTATGATGGTAATGGGTGACTTCTGTTTCTGTAACTATTTCGGTGCTAGGCTCATGTATAACAAACTACATCGTTTCTTTGTATGCTCCGGCTTGTGATGACACATCAAGTGGGGCATTCTGCAACAAAGACTTGTCGGTTGTCTGCTCAAGAGGTGCACTCAACTCAAGAAGTCTCCCAAGGTGCGCTCCCACTAGAAAGCTGTGAAGGTTTAACATCACATCCCAGAGTAAAATCTGGCACCTCCTTTTGCACCTAGAACAATATATTTGTTTAAATACTTAACAGTGTTTATTGAGTTATTTCTTTGGTGACTGGAGAGGGCTTCCCATTGGCGATCTTCGAGGTTAATGGTTCTGGTATATTTGTTGCTAAATTAGCACTTAATGCCTGCCAAACATAGATTAAGTACACTCCCTATCTTCAATGTATTTTTGCATTCACTGTCTACTAAATAGATTACTGCTCTACCTGATGATCTTAAAGCTAAGCAGAATATTGACATATGGATCTCTAAGCATCAACAGTTCTGCCTGGAGATACAGGGAGCTGGAGGAGGTCAGCACTCCTGAAAATCAAGCCACAGGATCAATGACACAGCTAAACCTTAAACATCACAGCTACATCTGATCAACATTTCCCTGGATGTCCAGCTGGCAACTCAAAGGACACAGAACAGAGTAAGCTCCTTCTCTGCTTTCCTCTCTCCCTTTAATTGCAGTAAGAGTATTTTGGTCTTGCACAGGGAGCCCTGAGGTGTATTTAATTAATCCTCATTATGAACTCTGAGAGGAGCTTGAGACATAAACATTATTATACCTTCAAAGCCTAGGGTGTCACTCAGGTTTTACTCAGCTCTCTTATGCTGGCATAGCTCTTACTGACCTCTGGAAAATCCAAGTAAACGGAACAGAGTCTTCAGTATTTGGCCCATAGTGTGTCACTTTCTCACTCCTGGGCAGGACTTTGTTCTGATCTGTCTTACACTCTTCAGGCATCATCCATTCATTGACTTGGGCAGCCATTCGGAGGTGTTGCTCCACCAGTAACGGTTCCATACAAATGCTTGCTCACTATCAAACAGTCTGGCCCTATTAATAATAACTTTAAAGGGAACAGAGAAAGAGGAGACGAGAAGTAGATTCAATTTAATAAGAATTTTCTTTCACCCAAGTTTTATGTTCTTTTCTTTTATCTTTTTATCAAGGCAACTGTATTCTGAAAAGCCTCAGGGTACAATAAACAACAGAAGGTGATGCAATGGCTGCTCGTTATTGCTTGATGGGTGAATCATCCTACTAGCTGTTATCTGCATTATTGGAACAGATCACTTGAGGGCTGCATTGAACATGGGCCACAAAATGTAACACTGTACTAGTGTCATGATATGACATGTCAGTCTCTTTGTTTCTAGATGAGTTTCCTTTCAATTGCACATAGATAAAGTAATGAGAAAGGGTGCCCATGGGATATATTAAAAATTATACCTGGGCCTTATTTTTATCAAAGCTTAGTTGGTACCAACTGACCAAATCCTGCAACCTGTGCTCGCACCAATTCAGCAGGACATCTCGAGCAAGCAAGTACTCCCTTTTCAGAATTAGTACTGAGGCTTTTCCTACTCCACCCTGCTGTTTTACACAAAATGCCACATCCTATGTAGTTTTATGGTATACCAGGGTACTCCTTTTCTCCTGGGTTTTATGAATGTTTTATTACTGGGACCAAAGGGATAATGCAATGTTTTCCGCAAGTAATATCTGATCATTAAAAAAATGACAATGTAAACATACTCTACAAAAAGCAAAATTACCTCTTTGATCTTTCTCACCCATGATGCCTAGTCTACATGAGGACCTCAATGATTAAGATCCTAAAACCTGACCTACCTGGCAGAGGAGGCTGTTCTGTGCGTTTGTATCCAAGGTCCTCTAACCAAGTGACACTTTTGATGTACAAAGCCTAACTCTTGATGTTAACTTTACAATTTAGCAGTCGGGATATGCTTTTGCTTTGAGTATTTAATTATACTGACCTATTGTCTTACATCTGGACTTCATGCAAACACTTCAGTCCTTCAGGAAGCAGCCATAGAGGAGCAAAGAAAATTTGTGGCTTTAGGAAGTGCCTCTGCCAAGCCATCTCTAGTCAGCCTCTGCAAACCGGATCTTGTTTACTACACAGTATTTTGTAGCATTTTCTCCCTTTGTTTCTTGCAAGTCTATGTGCGCCATTTCCAAAACCAAAGCTTTTGGGGTCTGAACTGTAGTACCTTCAGCTGTCCCCCGGGAGTGGGATGTGGCACTGCATGGCTGTAATCAGACCACATAGTGTCTAGAGCAGAAAGAGAGGCTTACACTTTATGCTGAGCTATCTGTGCAGAAGAAGAAATCAGGACAGTGTGGACTGTAAAAAAGTTACACTGTTGCTTATAAACAAACCCCACTGTACTGTCCAGTATTCACATAAAGACATCTTCCCCCTTTGCACTGGAGAAGGGATAACATAACAGCAAAGGAAACTAAAAGCCTTCTTTAGCATGCCACTGATGAAGGAATTTAAGATGACAAATGTACAGTTGCCTGGCCAGAACCAGCCATGTGGTGGTAGAGCAAGGCAGGGCCACATCGCTAAGGCTGTAGCAACCTAAGGCAGTACGGCAGCCCACAGGCAAAAGGGATGGTTGTTCCAGCATGGACAGATGTCCCCATGCAGCCATCCAAACCAGGCTAGAAGCTGCAGGAAAGCCCAAGATGGGCTTAGGAGTGGTCGCTTGAAGCTTTGTTGGCCACTCTTTCCCTCCCTGTGAATCACACATTCCGAAAGGAGCAACACAAGTCCTAGCAGGAGCCTCAATACCTACTTAAATATCAATACCCTTTACAAGTCTCCATAGACAAATGAAGCTCATCCAACCTCCCAGAAACACAATGCAGTAGTTAGTAGAGAGGGATACAATGATCACCTTCATCTGTATGATACATCAAAAATGCTATTTGGAGGCCAGAATCTGGCTGTGAGTGTATGCCTACTATTAGGCACCTTTCAGCTGCAACCATGTTTTGAAGGCTGATTTGTCTCTTACATTTGGATTTTGACATGCAATGGAGAAAGAAATTTTTTGGAGGTAAGCCATCTCCCCTTTTTGCTATTAACATTTCTCATTCTCTTTTGATTTAAAAGATTTACAATTATGAAAATGAATGCTCATGCACAAGAAACAAGTGATGCCACTAAATTTTTACACAAGAGACCAGAAAGAATCATCATTGTGATTTTTATTTAACTACGCTTTCTTTATGAAGGTGTGTTTCTGAGATGAAAGAAGTAACTGTTGTTGTAAAGTACTCTCCATTTTGAATCCAGAAAATACAGGAAGCTGAGCAGTCTCTTTGTTCACCCAGCTACTACTGCTGCTAGAGACAAAGCAAGTTATGCATCTACATAGTCTTACGTTGATTTTGCTTTTCTTAGACAAAAGCTTTTCTAAGGGATGGGGTCGGTCAACAAGAACAGAGGAAAAGGGATTTGCAGTTACAGCTGTACTGCCTTCTGCATGCCCTTGGTCAGCTTTCATCTGTTTCATTGCTGTATACATTAGGCTATGGCAAAATCAGTCCAAGGAGAGAGGGAAGGAAATCTCAGAATAATGCTGGCATCCTGGGAAAAACCTTGCTCATGGAGATATGGAGCAGCAAAGACCCCCTGACCTGACCATCCAGCCTCTCCAACTGCAGCGTGTTGGGTGTTAGTTAAACACAAAAAAGATATTGATGATTGCTCTTCCCCTCTGTTTTTAATTAAATCTCATATGGAATATTGGAAAGCTGCTGACCAACTCTATGGCTGGGGAAAATTTTTCTGAAAATGCAGTCAAAGGTTTTTTCCTTGTTAATTTCTAAGAGTTCAAAGGTTAATTGGGACTTCAACCTATGATAAATTTCTGACAGTTCTAAGGAAGCACAGGTTTTAAATCTTATGGAAGAAAATTTGAGAAAGATGGGTGGATTTGGTGACAATTTGAGAAATAAAATGAGTAGATCACACTTACACAGAACGCTCATTAGCTAGAGAACAATGTATTTTTCCTAAATTTCAGTAATTTTTACATGTACTTGAAAAATAAAATAGAGTAGAATGAATTGGACAAATTGCATTGTATTTACATTAAATATAGCTTCAGAGTCTTCTAAGAGAAAAGGATTTTGCCCTTCTCAATTTTGCTTTGTTACACTTCAACTCAGGGTAATAATATCAAGCTAAGGAGACTAATTGTCATGGGCTAAATCTTCAGGAGCTGGAAATCAGCATGGTTTAGCAGAATTCAGTACTATGGATGAGGCCTTGACACTACACACTTTATTACTTTGGTGCCTACTTGAGCTAAAAGGTGGCTATATATGTTGGATGGTAGGGAAAAAAAAAAAAAAAAGCTAAAAGGGGAATGAGGTTAAGTTAATTGCATGACAAGAAAAGACAGGAAAGTCCCAAGAAAGCAGAAGCAATGCAATGCTGTCCCTGTGCTCACTGACCTGAGTCCGGAGACATGTGTTAACAGCACACACCGCAGCCCGAGGCAGAAAAACGTGATGTGGTTGACAAAACTGTGGCATGACTAAAGACAGACCATGTGAATTGTATTTATGTACTAGTCTCTGAAGTGGAGAGCATATTGTCAAGCAGCCTGAGGGAGCTGTATCATATGCAGCTCCGTGTGTAACATAGTATAGCTGTATCCCATTAAGATGCTAGTAACGGAGTATATTAAATATCCTCTTGGAGGCTAAGGGTCCAATCCCCCTGCACCGAAATCAATACAGTTTTTGCAATTTATTTTTAATAGGAAGAGAACCAAACCCTTTCAGCTGTTATTCATGTGCACAAACATACACAGCAATCAGTAAGACTAGCAGAGAGCTATGTGGCTTGCACTCCCAGAAATCCCCTTCCGTAGTCACATCAGAATGACTAGAGGTAGGTTTGCATGGTATATGGGGACAGATATACAACTGCTCTGTCTGTACTCTGCCCAAACGCCAAGCAATCTCATTCTCTGAGCCAAAGCTATTGAATACTGTCTTTCAAAGCAACTAGACCAGCCTAGAGCCGAGAGATCTGCTCTCTGATTGTAATATACACCTAAATGTATCCTAAAACATGGCAGTATTTTATAGTTGCTATTACAAGAGCTATCACCTGCAATCTTCTTTCCTTCCCTCCACAACTTTTTTCTTTCTTTCCCTTTTTTTTTTTTTAAAGCTTCACAGCTCACCTCCAGCTAAATAACTTTTGTGTATGATTTTCTTTCCAGATCTCTCAGGAAACATACAGAGCCAGAGAAATAATCAGAGCTTTAGTACACTGGCTCCCTGCTCTGCTTCCTGGGGAGAACAGGCTGGGTCCTGTTCTGCCTTCCCCTGGGCAAACAAAGAGGACTCTGCTGACGTTGGTGGAACTAAACGAAGGTAAAACATCAAAAACCAAGAAAGAGTCAT
This sequence comes from Eurystomus gularis, assembly GCA_013400335.1. Classification (NCBI taxonomy): domain Eukaryota; kingdom Metazoa; phylum Chordata; class Aves; order Coraciiformes; family Coraciidae; genus Eurystomus; species Eurystomus gularis. The sequence goes on along the minus strand of VZZY01009136.1, from coordinate 145,215 downwards.
CCACAGGGGGGATCCTGGGCTAACAATATGGGGCAGGTTCTCAAAAAGCCAGCTGTTGGATAACACAGAAATTTCCTTTAAGCGCAATAAACATTTAAGTCTTCCATCTGAAGTGAACTTGAAAATATAACTCAGTGCATCCTGATGGCTCAGAATTCCTGCTGACACATTAAAAAAAAAAAAAAATCCCACAATGTGTATATGTGTGGTGGCTCATGACCAAGTACGGGAAGCGGGCAGTAGTGATCCTTTTCACTAGTGGTGTCCTGCACCATATCTCTGCTTTGAAAGGGAGGCTAGGGAAGGGGCCAGCTCCAGGTCCTGCAGGACTGAAACCTCAAGTGTGCCCGTTGGGAGACTACTGCAGCAGAGCACACTGCTTCTGGCCACAGCACAGCAGGCAGGGACTGTGCTGTTTAATAAATTATCTTACTGCATTGCTACATGAGCATCTCCAGCTCTGTATAGGTAAACCGGGATAAATTTCATGCACAGGCCACGAAAGCAGATTTTAGATGACTGCTTGTTAATCTCATTCCACCACTCTGTGCGTCCCAATAGTAGCCTGTAAAGGTGGGGCCACTTTGAGATTTTCATTGCACAGGCAGGCATCTTCATCTACTTGGAAAAAGGCAATCTGAGTTTTACATGAATTGCTGTGCAGCAGTAGCAGGTTCAGCTTCTTACCAGTAAATTAATTACTTCACAGTGGCTCTAGTATCTCTAGGATATCTGTCTGAAGCAGAGAACTAAACCAAAATGCCATAGCTCAGATGGGTTTTTCTCTTGTCTGTGTTGTGAAGACCTCATGGCAGTTTTCTTAACAGCTGAATACACTACACTCTCAAAAGCTTTACAAACAGGCAGGAAAATACGGACACTTTGTACAGCATCTTCAAATGGAGGCAGCTTATTCTTGTTCCTGCTGAGGCAAGGGACAATTTGTACAACCCCACTGATGAACTTCCCCTTTTTCATTTGCTGATAGCATAAACCAAGCACAGACCCAGTATGCCACAGGGCATGACTGAATAAAGAAAAAACAGGTAGTACATGAACCAGTTTCTATATATACAGTAGTGATGCTTTCCCTACTCTGGCAGAGTTCAGAAGAGGGCTTTGTCTCAGCTGGGCTTTGGGAAAGGTGGCAGACTGTACACAAGGCTTTCTCCATGTTGGAATGGTGGAAGATGGAAGATGTAGCTATGCAATAGTAATGCATGGAAAGTGCATCTATCTGCAACTGCCTGCCATAACAGCCTTCATGCACAATTGTATAGGCCTAGGATGTACAAACAGCCCAGTGTAGGTACACTTATCCTCTCACCGTTCACACCTCTGCTGCTGGGAAGAGCAGTGAGGACTGGTAGAGTTTAGGATCTGTCTCAGGAGAGCTGATTCAGAGAAGACTCTGGCTGGGTGCAGTGCGAGTGGACTGTAGCTCCTCACAGCCCACCTCCAGAGCTGTTACTGGCTAGAGGCATTTCCTGACAACTTGTGGCCCAGCTTCTCAATCTTTAATTTAAAGAACAACAGATTATTCCATTCCTGCTACATAGCGATAGCAGAACACACCTCATTCTCCTGCAGCCAGCTCCATAGCCTTGGAGCTCTACTGTAAGGTCTCAAACAGGATTGTAACACTGTGACCAGGATGTCTTGGTCTTGTTGACATCCATACTTTTGGGATACTTTCTGAGAGGTGGATATATATTCCTTGTAATTCAAGCAGATACAAAACCTAAGGAGATCACAAGAAGGATGGCAACACAGAGGGGTCTCAAGGTTTTGACCTGTCATGTATGAAACTGCAAAGCACAAAGCTCAGAACTTGAAGTCAGAAGTTACACTGATTTATTAAGAAACAACTGAGGTAAAGAGAATGACTGACCTGAAAGCCTGCAGTGTAGTGGGAAGTTCTCCAAGAGTCCAAATGACAACACCAGGAAGGGATTATGAGTAAACTAATGCTGCCCCACAGCATTAGAAAGCCTGGAGAGATGCCCTGGATTCACCAACAGAGCAGGGTGACAAGACCTGCAGACTGAAAATGTCCACATTCAGACTCCCTGACTAACACTAAATTATCCTGAGCTACGGTTGGAGTGAAAAGTGTTTCATCCACAGCTAGTGACATCATCTGGATCTTCCCAACACTGAAGCAAAATACTGAAAATTGTCTGGATACTCCCAACATGAAAGTGAAATATTTTCTAAGCATTCTCATCTTTTCTGTGTTAGTAGCAATACTTTTAATATATTCATGATAATCTGATTCCTAAGAGATAAAATCTTTCCTAAGTTATCCCTATCAGATTTGTTTGTTCTAGAAAGAATCCCTTTTTCCCTGTATTTCTTAAATTTCTACCTTCTAAGTTACACATATTGCTATGAACTTTCTTGTTTGGTTGTTTGTTGTTTTTGTACCATCTCTTATATCTCCTTTGTTTTTTGTTTGTTTGAATACTCATTGCTTTTTACTCACAGGTATTTTCTTTAAATCAGTAGAATCCTCTTTTCCAAATGTGTAGATGTGGCTTTTGGCCACCTTGGAAAACGTCTCTACCCAGTTGTCAATTTTTACTTCCTTTCAAAAATTTGTTCCTTCAGCTGATTTGGCCCATAACTATTTGAGAGGGACATCCTCTATCTTCTCTCAGCACTACTGATAGCACTGGAAATGCTCATGGGAAGCCTGGCTTTGTCATGCCACGCTAAAATAAGCAGTGGTGTCCAGGCCACCAGAAATGCACATTTGAATGGTGATGGCCACCATCTGAAGAATGTTTCTTCAGCCTTCCTATATATCTTACCTTTCCTCAGCGTAGTAAGAGAGCAGACAACTCTACCACACCACAAATATTTAACAAACAGCATTTTTATCCACTAGAGTGGTCTCATTAAAAAAAATAAAATAAGCATGTGTTGCTCATATTTTGCCTCAAAACACTGATTGTGATCTTTATGCTTGACTTTGTGGGAAGTTGTTTCAACTAGGACTGAGCACAGAGGGCAGGTTTCAATTTGTTAGGCTCACACAGAAGAAAACTGCTCCTACCACATCAGATCTCTGGCAGTACAGACTGTATCATACATCTAAGTGAGGAAACAGAGGATGACTCGGACTTTGCTTCTACAAATGGAGCTGTGCAGATGGCACAGTGCTTACAAAGAGGCAGGAATATTGTCTTTTGATCTCAGTAGGAGGGTGGGGAGAGAGGAGGGGGAAATGTGATATTACCCACAAGCTGGGGAAAGTTTCAAATCTCTGGCTCAAACAGGCAGAGTAGTTGCTGCTGGGTTTCTGCTTTCATCCTTCTCATCACTGATATTAGGTCCTGATGCCCCTTTTATATTCTCAATGAGTTTATAGTAATTTACAAAGCAAAGTTTAAGATATGTTGGAAGATGTGCAAACTCAGTTCTTAAATTATAAACTCTATTAAAAAAAACCTTCCAAAAACATGACTCAGTAAAACATATTTTACTAATATTGCACGTTCATTTTAATGAATAATGATCTTAAAATCTTAGAACAGAGAAAAATTCCTGATGGGATAAATGGGATATTTGTTTGAATTTGGCCAGAAATTTACGAATCAGTGATTTAAATTAGTAAAAAGCAATAGATTTAAGATATGAATTTGACAAAACAAGTGTTGGAAGAAGGATATGCCATCTCCACTCAGTGTAACCATGCTATCAAATAGCCGTGCTGAAGTCAGTAATATTACAGAGAAAATTGTGACAAGAATGGCAGGGCTCATTCTATGCAGTTTTATAATCTGTTGAAATGAACATCCTGAAACAAAGTCAGACTGGTAAGTAAAGGAAATAAACAAACCAAAAATATTGCCTGACGGGGGAGATGCGTTTTTATGAAAAATACTGCTTTATGTATTTTTTTTAGTTTTATTGAAAACCTGAAAATATTTTCAAGAGCAAAAAGTCCTTGCTTTTATGAATTTTAAAAAACTTGAAAATTCCAAATAAATTTTCAGACTTTTTGTTTCCACTTCTTGTCAAATACTGTAGTGAAAATATCTTCTAATCTCAAAACAAATCCTAGTAGTTTAAAAGCCCAGTTTGTTTATATGTGTGTGTATCTCAGAGAAAGAAGGAAGGACCTTCTGAGAGCAATGCTGGTTACTCAGCGGATGAGTAATTCCCACGCGTCACTAACATAAGAGCAAACTGAGAAGATTTGCACTTGGCCCCAGAGCAAGGTAGACAGGTGTTAGACTTTATTATTACATGTTTCCAGTCCTACCAGCTGTATCTACATTGCCATGGAAGATAATAGGATATTTTTTTCGTAACTTGTGCTGCAAAAGGTAGATGATAACTTAAAAGGGACCTTCCTTGATTTATAGGGTCTCAAACCTTTTGGTCGCATTTGTCACTTAAGAAAAAAGTAATTTAACTTCTATGTAAAGTAACATGTTAGAGAGAGAGGGGGAAAGCAGGCTTTCATGTGGCACAAAGTCCTTTACATTTTAAGCAGAAGAAGACCTCCTCAGTATTAAGATTTTCTTCTGTGTGTGCTGTAAAAAGGCTGATATTTATATGTCAAATCACCACAAGAGGTGGAAAAAGCTAAAAAATGGTGTGTACAACCACTACCAGAAATCTCATTCGTTTAGATAAAATAGCATGGATGAGCTGACATGGTGGGGCTTTTGCATTAATTGGTTGCAACAACACTAGATATAAGGCTCAGTTTCAGACACCAGTGTTGACTCTTCTAAAAGTTGGAATAATGAAGCTAAATTCTCAAAGGGGAAAGCTTTATACATGGCCTGCACTTAGAACATGGAAAAATCATGCATGCAAGTTTCTCTGGTTTCTGAATCATTTTTCTAAAGGTGTTTTCAATAAGTGAGAAACTAAGTAAGTGAAAGATGGATGAAAGCATTAGCAAATTGCAGAAAACTGCAACATGTATTTATGGTGCAGGATGTCTAATTCTTTACAGAAAATACTAAGCCAATTTTGATCTCTTGGGCTGGAACTCCTATCTGGAGATGATTCTTTGTCTTCACTGACTACAGAGGGAGCCAAGTTTCCTCAGACAGCTCAGGTAGGTGCCTGAACTTTTGTAGCTTAAATACCTCTGAAGTTTCTAATATGAGGAACATAAGCAAACTGAAAAGCTGATTCCCTTCAAATTGACAATAATTTTGGTGACACAATATTTTTGAGTGGAAGTGAAGTCTTCAGTAAGTCTGTTTTTCCACTAAATGTGCTTCAATGTTTTCAGTTTAGAAGTTTGTGTCCTTTTCCCGTGCCTGATAAAAAGCAATAGAAAATACAATATCCTAATGTAGTCAGCAGCAGCAAGCGAAAGTCATTACACAGGGTGAGTATAGTAAATTACAAGCAATATAAGTACCAGTTAAAGTTGACTTTTTATCACATATCTACAAAAGTGGTAAATCTGTATTTATCTGGGGAGGAAGTTATTAAATTTTCTGTGCTTGCTTTTCTCCAAGCTTACAGCTTCCAGAAGAGTATGGAGGATACTCTGCATGCAGGAAGCCATTTCTGAAGGACATCAACAGAAAGACCATAGTGGCGACAAACGTCTCAGGCTGTGGCATTCCATATCTTCATGGAAAACTCTGTTAGAGAAGACCTGCACTGTGTAATAATTGCCAAGACTTGTACAAGCTGCCACTCAGTCACAGCCTGGCAAGGAAGGACAAATGGGTCAGCTCCATTTCCAAACAACGAGAGGATCCCAACCCCCAGGACCACATAGACTGCAAGTGTTACAAGACCAAATGCTTCAGACCTCTTTGGATATGGTGAAAGATGAATACCTCATTTGCCCCTCTCTGTTTGCACTTTGAACTCATACACTGGGGTGAGATCATGTTTGAGGAAACTGCAAAAGTTGGCACAGTGAGTGCTTTGCTCCCAAGGAAGGAAGACATTTGGTGGACTCTTAATTGTTTAGTGGACAATTAACTATTTATTTGACTTTGCTGCAAAGTGGAATAATCACAGGCAGATCACATTGATGTGTCATCTTCCTAGATTTCTTGAGAGTGACAATTTTGTCACTTTAAATTTAACAATATTTTTTTGAGATATAAAACTTTTTGATAGAAGTGAGGCTTTGTGGGAACAAAGAATATTCTTAGATGTGAAACTCCATTTCAACAAAAAGCACAATCAAAAATTAGCACACATCCACAGATATTTCAGTCCTGGCTCTGCATATTAATGACATAACAGTTTGTCACCAATTTCTGAGCTGCTCTCTGCTAGTATGGCTTACTCAGTACCAACAGCAAGAGTCCACCCCCTGCTGAGTAAAGGCCACTGTGACCAAAAAAAAGAGGTAAGAACCTGTTTTATACAGATTTTGACATCATGATTGTCAGAAAAGATACATGTGTCACTAACAACACAAACTGTAGGAGGTAGATATGATGCACATGCTTAGGACAGTCTCTAAAGAAAGCTTGGTAGACACATTCCTATCAAATCTTATCTCATCAGTTTTCTGAGAGTGAAAATTAAAAATTACATTTAGCCTTCTGTTGTGCGGAAGTTAAAAGAAATATTACATCAAAATCTATGCTCATGAAATAGAGCTGAGTGTGTAACTGGTCTGTTCTATATGATTCCTGCTGATCATACTGTCTTGCCTGCCATTTGAAATACTGTGTATTTGGAAAAAGAGGTAAATTTAACAAAGCCTTAAAGAAAAGCTTTGGGAATAGTGACATCAGCTGAGCATCTGCCCTTCTGTGCCTTCAGTACCACAGAGTTCACCTTGCTGTAGCTGCACACTCTTAATGTTTGTGCTTGCTTCAAGACTTTCTCATAAAGGTAAAGGAAGGTTGCCCACAGCCAAAAGCAAGAAATTCCAGGTCAGGCTGTTTCATATGGCTGCATCAGACCAATTTCCATTGGAGTAGTGCTTCCAGCATTTTAAAAAGCACCATGGGAAATCCCTGTTTTGAGGTAATGTGGAATTAAAGATAAGTGGCTCTGCAAAAACTCAAGGCTGGTGAAGTGAATTTGGATTAAGACCACAGCCAAAAAATTTCTGAAGCTTTTTTTTTCTGTACAGATGAAGATACGCACACATGTAAATCATAATTATGCTTGACATCTGTTTACTATTTTGGTCTTCATACCTGTATGTGCATCTCTACAGACATTAGCAATTATACTGCTCACTATAGAGAAGAACCAATGTGGGTGTGTGTAAGTAACTGATAGTATCTTTTCTAATAGCATATGAGTTCAGAGGATGTGGAAAAAAAATAAAAAGAAATCAGGTAACCATTGTTCACTAAACACCTTGATACTCAGGGAGATGTAATGCTTCTGCAGACAGAAGGAAGCCCACCTAAGACAAAAGAGAGCTGCTGCAATTCCAAGCCCACAACAGCATGGGGCTCTGTTGGTGCTGGGCCTGAGTACTCATTGCTGCTGTTGACAAGCTACAGGAGAATTTCAAATGCATTCCAGCTCACAGCCCTTAGATAGAAGAAAGAGGCTTCTCAGCACATAAAATCACTCTTCTATCAATATTTCTTTCTTCCACTTAGGCCTATGATTTATCAGGCATATTTTTAAGGTAACCACGGATACAATACCCAGTGAAGGGAGTCCTTCCCTAACTTGCTCTTTCAATCTATTGTTTGTATTTCCTTGGATGAAGAGACCCTAGTTCTGAAGAATGAGGTCATATAGGAATTGGGTAGACCAAAAGCACAGGAAGAGAGGGGACATCCCAGTCATTCCATGTTCGCTGGGAATTCAGAAGGAGAAACCCTGAAACTACTTCTAATTCCCTTGAAGGGTGGCAGGTGGGGTGTGGTAAGAGTAAAACACCTAGTGAAGCCAATGAAGGAAAATATTTCCACTGATTTCAAAAGCTGGCACCAGGTCTGTGGTGGAAATGCTCATTGCCTTCAATACTAGCTGGAGGAAGCAGAGGAAACACCCCCGCAAAGGCACTAGAGCAGGAGAGGACCTGAGAAGGGAAAGTGTTTTGAGAACAAAGAGGCAGAAAGCCAGCAGGAAAGGAGCTGCAGGGGTAGGGGCTGTTCAAAGATGAAGGCTTGCACACCTTTCATAATTTGGAATAAAACCTTCTGATCCAGACAGACATTTTTAAATAATTCTGACTCATCTGGTGGCAAATACACCTCCACAGCAATTCCCTAAACCGAGCTAATGTAGAGAAACACCCAAGGAATATGATTGGAAGTGTTAACATAGCAGCATCCAGCCCAATTCTTAATACACTGGAGCCCACTTAAACCAGGAAAGAGCTCTTGAAGGAAGCAACTTGTTCAAAGAATTGATTTCTTTTTGCTCCAGAAGATACCTAGAAAATACAGTGGAACCGTGGAATAAATAAAATCCTTTTTGAAGAAACAAACCAATTAATAGAAAGAAAAGACTGAAGTGATTCTACTAGAATGATCTCGTCAGGCAGGGGGTTTTATAAAAATAAAGTGGGCCAGTTATTCACTGCTTTATGTGAATCCAGCACAAACAGCCACTGGAGAAAATTATAATCATTTAACATCAAGACAATAAGTTTCTTACCCCTCATCCAGAGAACTCCAGCATCTGCCACCCCTCATAGCTCAAGAGGGTAGAACAATCTTGAAGTGAGAAGGAAGGAGGCCACCATAAAAATCTTTCTACCATCAGCCTCTTTTAAACACTTCGAAAATTAAGTAGATCCTGCCCAAGTCTACTGCTGATCAACCCCATGGCCGTGCAACACATAGCCACTCTTAGCATTCCCGCTGGGGTGGGATGTCCCCACCTCAGATTCATTAGGACATGGACACAGATCTCATGGAGCGAGCTCATGATGTGCTTTCATCTCTTATGCTCTTTTTTTGTTATGCCTTTGCCCTGCTTGGTGGCTTGCCTATCCAGGCTTCACAGGTGAAGGGTCTCTCTATGCTCACTGCTGGGGCAGAGTCTCACCCAAGCCTCTCCCCGCCAGCTGGAGGCACGAGCGTGCTCGATGAAGGTGCATTAACCTTTGCCTGCTGGGTGGGCTCCTGCTGCAGCCGCCACAAAACAAAAACACAAAAACATGGGCACAATGGGTTGGAAAGATGCGTCCATATGACCGTGCTGCATTGACCAAAACCAGCTAATTTCAGAAAGAAGATTTTAAGCAAATAAATCTTCTGTTTCCAATAGTCGTGGCTAGGATATGACGATATGGTGGGGTTTCTCATCACTCTCTAGTCTGTATGCTAACAGCCCAGAAAAAAACTAGACCTATAAAACCAAAGCAGCTTCACTGAGAGTCTGTGGGCTTGGATTTCTAGTGCTATAACTCAAAGAAGTTCATCAAGGTATTTGATATATCATCACTTTCTTAATACTTACTCCCTGTATCTCGTAGCATATCACATATAGTGTCTTTCCCAAAAAGGCATGAAAAAAGCAAAGGAGCTCCTATACTTCTTTCCTGCAAAGCTAAATTGATAATGAGAATGAATTATGAATGCTTTTCAGTTCAGCTTCAAAAATACGAGGACAAAATTCCCTTCAATGTGTGTCAATTAATACGGACATGAATGTGTTCATTAGAAAACATAGTTCATCAAGATAGAGAGATAATATTGTGATTTATGCATATAAATAATGAAATATCTTTTCCTTTGAGAACAGAACAGGCCTCTACCAAGGTAGATAACATGGGAGAGAATAAGAAATACTGTGCAAAAAGATAGAGGCACAGATATTGCACAACCTTTCTACTTGTTTTTGGGCATGGGGATAGGTTAATGTTTTCTCAGTGGATTATACAACTCATTGAATTTTTACATTGTCTGGAGCATACTAAACATAGTAACACCTTTTTTAATACTAGCACCTTTGTCTATAAAGCTGGTAAAACAGGACCAGGGACCTTTTATGGCCTAACCACACAGTGTAGGCACTTGCCAGAGTCTTTCTTAGGCTCCACATATACCATGCAGTCTAAAATATAATTACTATTTTTCATGTGTTTATTTCAATTCCAAGTATGTGAAATCACGTGTTGCAGTTTACCAGATTTCATAGCAAGATGCTGAGGTTATACCTTGCATGCCCTGGGGTAGGTAGGCATGAGGGGCCTCCCGAAGGTGCAAATCCAGGGAGGACAGCTTCATGGATGGAGGTAAGCAAACCACAGAAGCTGAAAGGATGCAATTGGTGCAGCATTCCCCATATGTAGAGCTGGAAATAGTCCTCATGTATACTTCTCCTTGGCTCGTGTCAGGAGTGTGCTAGTAATTAGGCAGCAAAGGCAATCTGTGGTCCAGCTTGCTCCCCGGCCCTGTTTTATTTAGCTGCCTAGATGTACATATGATTTCATTGATGCAGCACTCACAGAGACAAGAATCAGACCCTGCCTGGGAAGATCGTGCTGATAAAGGCCAGGGATGCATTCCCTCCTGGATCAAGATTAAAGAGACCCTTAGGGAGCTGGTTATAAATTCCTGACTCTCAGGTTGCTGCTATTTCCTGAACTAAGCTAGAGGAGCACTATACTAGATGGCTGTGGGTTATAGGATATTTAGCATCACATATGGATTGGTGAAACTGGTGACGAGCCTACCTTCTCACTACTCCCATGCATCCCTCGATCCCCTTGTTTTGGTGCTAGGTGAAATGGAGCTGGAAGAGTTATACTGGCAAAGGAGCAACATCTTTCTCCAGAGTGCAAATATCAACTAAACAGGTGTTGTTCCAGTTTCCATCTGTTGTATTACAAAGGAGTGCAGAGCTGGGGCAAGGAAATACAATGTTTATCTAGGTATGGCATATTTGATTTTTAATACAGTTTTTAGAATAGTCATAATCGTGCAGTGTTCTGTGATTTTAGTGCTTTGAGTATTAACATTTCTGAGGTCTCAGTGTGAGTCTCAATTATTGAAATGGCCAAGATTCTGGCAAGAAACCACAGGGAGGAAATCAGTTCTGTGCGGAAGATGCCAGGAGGCAAATATTATTTACATAGAGTTCAGAACTACAGAAATATAACAGTATGTAAATTTCTTGACAGATGCCCTGTTTGGCAGCTGCTCAGATGCAAATTTCACCCTCAGCCAGATCTGCAAAAACAGAGATCAGTAATCCAGGGTAGATGTGATTTGGTAGAAATTCTGGATGACAACTTACAACTCCCCAAACTACTACTGAATTTACAAAGAAATAACAGATCAGGAACTGATAATGTCTGTGGGCTTGAATTAGGCAAGGTCCCTAAACATATCAGAAACCTCAGTGAAGTCCAGAGAGACTGCTGCCTCCATAGTCTATCAAAAGATTATTTGCCCGACTCTCTAATCTAACACAAGACTATGCTGAAGAAGGTGTTGCCTGCTCGAGTGTGCTGTTAAACCAGGGCACAAATCTGAGAGCTACTTGAGACGTGAACCCATAGAGGAACTAAGATCAAACAATATTACTTTCTCATGTCTGCTTTGTGCCCTCCAAACCATGAATTTGAATAGGTGTGCATCTCACGTGGCGTCTGATGCTACCAGGCATGGTCACTGCAAGCGCAGCAGACACCCACCTGTCTCGGGTAGTAGGTGAGAGCTGAGGCATGCCTGTGAGGGAAGTTTGACTTGTTCACAACTGTATCTATTCAGTGGTTAAATTTAAGTCCTTATTTCTGACAATACACACTGAAAACTGAAATTTTATGAGACTTGGAAGAAAATTCTGAATTGCTGTTCCTTTCTTTAGGAGATGCAGGACAGAAAAAAGGCAGAATTGCAGCTTAAGGTGGTGGATTTTTACAAGTTTTAAATCATATCCTGAGGGCCTTTGAGTATATTTAACCCAGAACCCAGCTACGACCACTCTATTAGAAAACATCTTCATGTTATTAACAGGCTGACATGGTTCACTGGGAAGGTCTCTTTGAGCTACAACTGAAAATTCAACATACTAGTTGATTAGTAAGAACTACTTGCATTTAGAGGGAAGACATTTCTGCTTTTGCTTGCCAGAAGGTCTCTTTGCCTTATGCAAATACACAGTGACTGTGATTTTTCTTTGAAACCAGCAGCTACCTGCAGTGGAACATCAGCATGACAATTTTGTGTGCTCCTAATCATGGGATGCTGGGCACATGGCCCATGTCAAACATCCCCATGGAGCCTACAGGGTAGTATTGCCTCCTGCCCAGAACAAGAAAAGCTAAAGCAACTCCAGAGTAAATCTGTCAGCTAGTTTGTATTCTGTGAAGAATTTCGGGCATTATTGCCCTTCAGTTAATGTAAGGGGAAATCCTGCTTTGGTTTGGAGATAGTTTTTACTTTGAAGCACCTTTATTTCTGGAGTCACAGCCCCAGGTATATTCCTAGAACCTATCCTGTCACAAGCCAGATGAGCATCTTTAAGCAACTCTTGCATCTTTAAGTAACTGATCAACTCTGCTACAGAAGCATCCTGACCCAATCTGTTTCCCTCATCTCCCCTTCCCACTGGTCAGATGTTACTTTTTAACTCTAAATAAACACTCTCTGCTCTGGCCAGGGCACACACAGCACAGCCCATGGGATGCAGGCATGTCCTTCGGCTTGGTGTGCAGTAAGTGGGCCAATAAAGCCACACCAAAAATCAAGAGCAATTTGGATGTTAAGTAGCAAAACTTTCTCAGAAGATCTGCGCCGGGCAGTGGCGCAACGCCGACCGCAGCAGATCTGAGTTCAGGATTTCTTGCTCATTTGCCTTTATTTAGGGATTATTTATGCCTCCTGTTAACCTTGCTCAGCCATGGCACATGTTACACAGATGGGAAATCTGAAGCAAAAATAAGCTCAGCGGTTTTCCCAGCTCGTGCAGAACAGTAGTAAAAGCTGAGAGGAAGTCTTCGTGAACCCCGGTATCTAGTGATACCCATGATCAAGCAGAGCAGATAATGACACAGGCTGGATAAATTATGATTGACGAGGAGGAACATATCCATGCTTTTTGGTAAGACCACCGGTGCGTGCCCCTACATCTGAACCCCCCCTAGGCCTGTGGGGGGGTCCCGCTAGATGGTGCTGGAGAGATGGAGAGACCTTGAGACGTGGGTGGGTGGGAGCCAGCATCTCCTGCTCCCTCCAGCTCCCCTCTCTTGGCTGTGGCTCCGAAAGTGTTTCCTCTGGAATGCCTGCCTGATGATAACAGAATCCCTTTCATATATATTAGGCAAACACAGGCCCAAGGTGGGTAAACACCATGAGCAGGCTCATCTTTCTGCTTGATGCCGAGATGGTAAAAGCCTGGTTGCACGAAATACGAGCTGCTGGGCTTTTTGCTGGCCATCTCTTCTAAAACAAAGCAGCTTTTGAAACATGTGGATTACACGTTTTTTAAAAATGATTACAAACCAGGCATCTGACTTACCCTTCTGTGGCACATGTACAACTTGGTATCACCCATAAAATCAATATCCTGTGTGCACTAACCTTAATATTTATAGATGCAAAAAAGCATATTGCTTATGTAAGGCTAAGAAATCATGAATAGTCCCTTGTAAAACTAAATAATAAAAGAGGCTGTGTCAAGATATTAAATCAATTTTCCTTTTCAGCTAAGATCCTTGTACTTAGTTCTGTAAAAGTCCTCTTGGCAGCCTGAAATGCATTCTGTTTAAACAGGAGCTTGTACTCAATCACACTTCTTTTTTTTCTTTCTTTTTTGGGAATACTATTCCCACTTAAGCCCTGGACAATAAATATTGAGCAAGCAGAAAACAGGAATAAAGTCATCTTTGTTTCAACTTTTCCTGTCCCTTTTTACTAGAAGAGAAAAAACAGTATCTGATGTGTCAGGGGAGAAGAGCTAAGCAACCTATGGACTCAAAGACTATTGCCTGCTTTAAAACTCTCCTAAAGGCTGGGTGATGAAGTGACAGAGAGTTACTGAAGTAACTTTGTTGAAAATGAAAATATTTTATATGCTTTCATAATGATCATTATTTTGTTAAACCACTAATTCACGCAGAGGTTCACAACACCGGGCTCAAGTCCATTGGAAAAGTGTGTCTTTCTGAAAGTCCAAACTAAGTCATCATTCAAGGGATTCTCTTCTTACTGCTCCAGCCAGGAGAAAAACTCAGACACTGAGAAGTAAGTGCTGTGTTCTTTTTCCTGCAGTTGTGGTCACAGTGTGAGGACCTCAGTGTCAGGACTCCAGTGCAGGAAGCATCAGGGAAAGGAGGAATAAGAAGAAAGAACACGTGGAGCAATTGTGAAGAAAAAGGAGCAAGATAGAGAAGGAGAAGGTAGCTAGACATGTGGTGGGGGCTGTATGGCATCTCTCTGCGTGGGACTTGGGACTGTATTTATTTACAGGGGAGGAGCAAGAAAAGTGGACACATATCAGTAGCACATGGGAGAGTGGTGGGGTGAGAAGAGTGCGGAAGGGAGCATGCTGAGCTGTGTCTGAACTGTGAGCATTTCATCCAAACTGCTATATTGTTGAGACTCTTGAGCAATAAAGAAAATTTTCATCCTAATTAAAGATACAAGGGTTTTAGAACAATCACCAGAAGAAAGAAAGAAAGAAGGCAAATCCTCAGAGGACTTGATAATGAATAACAAAAAATGTTCTTGTGCATTGTCCAAAATGAATAGCATTCAGTATAATTGCAGAGAGATGATTTAATGCTACAGTCCACTGTGGTGTTCTCTGTGAGCAGATGTGGGATGGCCTGTGACTGACAGCAATACTTAGCCCAGGACAACCTCTTCTGGCTGATGTGTACCACAGATCATGCTTAGTATGACTTATTGTAGTTGCTAGGGTGGCAAACATTGGAAGGGGCAGAGCCTGAAGGCAATTGCCATTTGCTTAAAGCTGTCAGAGTGGGTTCACTTGTGCAACACGAATCATATCAGCAGGATGTTTCTCTGTGAACATTTGTAGCAGTGTATCAGCCAAACCAGCAAAGCCACTGCAATGGTGCGAGGGAACTAAGCCCTGTGGGGCAAAAGAGGATCAGGTTGGAAGCTCAAGAATGAAACACACAAGGAGGAGGAGAAGTTAAAAAAGGAGAAGGAGGAGGAGAAGAAGAAGATAGGTACACTTTGTAACTTCACTGTAGTCATAGATGGAGTAAATCTACCCAACATTCATACATAACCTAAGTACAGGATGGAAAAAATGGTTCAGAGTAGTGTGCCAAAAGTTACTGTGTTTACTAACTGCATATTAATCTCTCTTAGAGGCAGAGCTACAAGATAAAGACCGTACCTAACCTCAGCCCCAGCTCCTTTCTGGCCCACGGTCCCATGTCTCCTTTCTGTGGGTATCACACTTACTTTTCATTGTGATATGAGGTAAGAATGTGGCTGTGGTACTAACCATGTCCCAGATCCCTGGCTGAGACGATGCCATTCAACAGAGCAGCAGATGGGAAACACTGGGCAAACTCTAAAGGCTGAATGTGACAGCTCTGCACTTTCCACCACCCTGCTACTGAGGGGCAAAGAGGTCTGGCCTGGCACTAGCTCACCTTGCCCTTCAGCTGGGAGCCCATTCTGGCCAGCCTGTGCCAGCATGTGCTGCTGCCTCTGCATGCCAGCCCTGCTGAAAGTGCTCTCACACCACGTACAGTTCAAGAGCTCAGATTAGTTATCTTTGCTTTAGTAGAAAGGGCTCTGGATTAGGACTCAGGAGGCTTAAATTCATTTGTCAGGTTAAGTACAGATTCTGTGTGCAATCTCAAGCAAGGTCTTTAATCTGCCTGAGTGTCAGTATCCTTTGGAAAGGGGCAGTAATTCTTCCCTAATTCCCGAGGGTTTGGGGAATAAAACTGGTAAATAACAGAGCAGCACTCTGCTGCTGACAGGATGGCTGTCCCAGCTCTCCTGGCTGTACCAATTTCCCCTTCTAACTCCCCAGCATAAGTGTTGCAAATCTGGGGCACTCGCAGTTAGTATTTTCATGAAACAGAATTTAAAATCAGAAGAAAGCCATAGCTACAGGGGGATTTTATGTCCCCTGACTAACACACCTTTAAGCACCCTTCACTGTTTTGAAGCATTCACTGGGGAACCATGCTCCCAAATTATATTTAATGTCTAAACTCAGCCGGGTAGCTTAGGCGCTGCCAGCACTTGGGTACTATCGCTCACTACACAGGCACACGTGGAAACTCTGATAATGATGTAGAAAATACCAATATCAGAGCAAGGCTGCTTTAGTAGCTCCTTGCACAAATGAAGTAAAAGCCAAAGACGACAGCAGGACTTGCACCTATTGCACCTAACCACATTTAGGTTGCCTGTTCCTTCTCTTTAACCTTTGCCTGCCCTCTTTTTAATATTTCCCTTTCACACATTTTCTGCATGCAGGTCTGCAGTTTTCCTTCCTGCTGAGCTACAAACCCACTGCTGCTTTATTCCTCCGCTCAGCACTTCCCTGCCCTGGCTCAGAGCACGTAGGCTTCATCCCCTTGATGATCAGCTGAGGAGCAGATGGGGGATCAGAGGAACGGGATGGCTGCTTTACGAGGCACACCCGCAGCAGCACTGATGGAGACAACCGAAGAGTGACCACAAGCCAGGATTTCAAATGCTGCAATATTCAAATCTGGGATACAGGGGAAGGTCAAAGCCATAGGTCCTGGAGATCATGTAATTTTGGATTATTCTCAGCTTTCTTTAAAGCAAAGTTTCTAGTGTTCATATTCTCAGAAAAAAGCTTGGAAATGGGAACCACCAAGGGCTTGAACATCAAAGGGCAAAGAAAAGAATCCAGAACGGATTTATTTTTTCTTTTAAATCTCATGATCTTGCCATCAACCTCACATAATGTTGGAGGGTAGCTCTGGATTTTTGAGCATGAAAGTCTGGCAGGACTACAGATGCATCAAAATCATAATGAATTGAGGCCACGGTCAACTTTTGAGAAGGCTGCTCCCTTGCCTAAGACAATACCAGGATTTTGCAGAATGATTTGATCCTCCCCATGCAACCTCTCAGCGGTAAGCATTGCTATCACTGGTAATTGCAGGCACGGATATTTTCTCCTTTTTATCCCAGTTAAAGAGGAAAGGTATATTTTAAGTCCAAAGTGGCTGCTGCATCACCATTCAAGGTGGTGAAGACTAAGCTCACAATGATGCCCAGAGGAGATATCCCAGGCTAGCCTTCAGGGCCAGCATTGCTTCTTAAAGGGACAGGACTCCTGCATAGTTGCAACCATATGTTGAATGTAGTGAAGGCATATGGAGCTAATTATGTAAATAAACAACTCAGCCCATGATGATTCTAAATAATGCAAAACATAAAGAGGCAAAACATTAATGTTCTAACTAATGAAAATAGATTCTTAGCGTAATTAATTTACAATAAAGAAAAGCTGCATATGTCAAAAATGGTACGTCATCATACGATTTAACCTAATCAGGCGCAGCTGCCTTACTCTTGATGTTTGTGAACAATGATCTTGTTCACCTCCTTGTGCATCAGTACCACAATATTAGAAGAGAACTGCTCAGCAGAGCCAGCAAACACTTGTGAGAAAAATATTTTTAAAGCATCTTGATAAATATTTACCAGCCTTTGGGATTTTTGAATGTTTGAGGTTGTGTCAGGAAAGAAGCATATGCTGATATCCTCAAAAATAACACAAGTGGTCAACAGTCTCCATACAAAAGGGAATAGCTCAATACAATAGGCCACTGTTGCTGTGACTTTCAGCATTGTTTACCTCTCACAGAGCTTCCAAGTACAAACCACTTCAAACAAACTACAGTAAGACTTTAAACTGAATCCACCCAACAGGTTAATAAAACAAATATTGATTGGGTTTGAGAGTCATTACAGTAAACAAACCCTTTTGGATTAAAAGAGTTCCTTTGTTCAAGCAATATCATCTAGAGTCTTCGAGCAACTTATTACAATCTCAGTTTAAATCCACAGGCAATATTTTACAGTGTTTGCCCTCAAAACTGCTTTTATTTGTAGCATATGTATAAATACAGATACATGAAAAAATATGGGCAAGTATTTCATGCACACAAAGGAAAGAAATCATGCCAAACTAAAAAATATGGTGGAAATTCCAATAATGAAGAGAAAAGTGAAATTTTTCAAGGGCATATAATGATTTATACACCTAAATCTTATTCCAAGAACTGCAACTTGTAGACACTTTTAGCTTTGCTTCTCTAGAATCACAACCTCTGCAATGCAGACAAAAGTCTCATGAGCATGCCAGTGTCCTTTCACAAGATCTCCCACAACAGATCTGATGGACTAGGAAAGCATCTTTACATGGTCCAGCACAGAGATGCAACCCAGATGCTTGAAATCAAGGGCAGAAACAGTGAGCACACACTAACATGGGAAATGTTTGCAGAGAATTATTGCCCTATGTGCAGACTGATCTGGACCACTCAGACCTTGTTGTCTGGTTACTTGACAGGGAGTGAAGACGTCTGAATGTCCTTAGATCCTCACCCTGCTTTCAAAAGTGGCTTGGGTGCCTCGAAACCTTTGTTAAGAGATGACCTAGAACAAAAGAAGTGACCAGGAGCTCCAGCTCTGCCACCTTTTGCAAATGCTTCAAGATGTGGATTGAGAATGTCAAGCCAGCTGCACAGATTTAGGCACATATCTTCCAAAAGTAATAGATCCACCACATGGTTTTGAAACTTTAATCCACAATCATACCAGACTTATTCCAGCAAGTAACACAGCAAGCTAAAAATTCAAATATAACCAGCTGTGTGCATTTTCTTTTTCTCCTGCCAACTTTACTGCCCTCTCTAAACACACATTAGAAGCATAAGCACACAAGGGGTGACCAGTCAACAGGTTTCAGTGACATTCTCCTGGCCTGGTAATGCCAAATTTTGGAATAGTTCATACTTGTCATGGAAGCGTAAAAATCCAGGGAACAGTAAAGAGTGGAAGTATTGTTAGAAGGTAACAAAGATATTCAGTATTCCTATACAAATGGATAAGCTCAGTAGTCCTCACAATTCCTGCAAACCCAATTCAACCAGTGTACCAAGTGGACAGAACATTTGGGTTAATAAGATACTGTAGAGAGAAATGGCAAAAAAACAGGTAAATATCAGGAAAAGGTGATTCTCCAGACATTTGAGCAAACCATGGTGCAAGAGCTTTAAGCAGCATTCACTGCTTCTCATTATCTCCACACATACATCATGTAAATAATAATTTATTCTCTGTTCCTGGCTACGTAAAGCACATTGTGCTAAATACACCAGCCCAGAGCAGACAGCTGACCACTGCATGACTGAAGGATGGGTACAAATCTTTTGCACCCTGGATTTCTTCTTGGGCACCCAAACAGACCCCATCTGCCTTTTTCTCACTAATTCACAACATTCAGGTAATTCTCGATGGAGAATTCTCAACAGAGCCCGGTCAGCAACAGAGGCTAGCGGGGCACTAGACTGAGTCCCTCTAAAATGAGGCACAGTTTCTAAACGATAGGGTAAGGTATTAAGAAATTATCACTGAATGAAAGTGTAATGCATACCCAGTGCTCAGCATCTGCCTTAGCTTAAGGGCACAGCATTCTGCAAATCTTGTAAAATCAGGTGGTTGATCTGATAAGGTATTCCACATCGCTGGGGCTCTCCCTATCTGAGGACAGAATCAAACCCTGTGAGCTTTGCTTAGAGCATCTCACTTGCAGTTAAAACTTCTTTGTGGCAAGAGTTGTGCAATCTTAGCTTACATCTTATCACCAACAGCGCAACAGTCACACTTCAGGGTTTGTCGTCTCACAGGCACCCACTTTATTCTCAGAGCTGGGTAGCAGCATTAGACACATAGCTGCAGAAAGAAAGAACAACAGGGAGGGAATGAGTGATAAGGAGCAGAAAGAGCTCGCAGAGTTAACACCTGCATAGCTGACTTATGCTGAAGCTCACTTCATTGATGTGGGACACTTCTTGCATCTGGAGCGTAATGATTAAGAGAATAAAATACATGTTCTACTATACTGAATGCCAGAAGTAACTGTCATGTTCACTCATGCTGCACTACCGAGAGGATAATATAGGCTATTAATTAGATTTGGGTAGAACAAAACATATTTGAGGAGATACTCATAGGACCAACAGAGAGCAAAATTCTAAAATGGAGAATGATATTATATAGCCTTAATGAGGATATATATCCTTAATGAGTGAGAGGCTCAATTAAGTGCTCCAGCTTTTTACAACTGAGACAGGAGCTTCTTTAACAAGCCTCTACCTATGACCAAACACTAGCACATATGCTGAGGTTTTTGCAGACCTTGGCACTCAAACTCCCTTAAGTTGTGTTTTTTTCTGGTTTTAACCTTCTCTGTCCTTCATCACAGTGCTGAACAAACTACCTTGAACTGCTGAACCATTCACTGCATTCCCTGATTACCAGCAATCTCTGAAATGCCTCAGGTGAAGAGAGGGACCCACCTTGCGTTGCCCTGCACTGCTCCCATGTTCCATTCCCAGACACGGTCCATCGAAGGTGGATCCTCAGCAATACAGTTTTCTCCCCTGCTCTTACTCTAAATACTGCAAGTCCTTCATGTTATCTCAGATTGCCTGTAGCTAAAGCTGTGGGTGCAGCTGCATCACAATCCATCTCCAATTTTTTAGAAAACACTATGTTATTTTGAAAATGGAAATATATTTGCAAAACCAGCAAATACTAAAGGATCAGTTCTGTCTGCTGCTGCGCATATGCTTGTCCTTTGAGTTTCCAGGCACTGGTTTCAGTGGGTATAGCCAAGGGGCAACCTCAAGCAGGGGCTCTTTATGTCCAAATTTTTCCAAACCACGTCAAACCATAATAAACAATGCTGAACAAACAAAAATCTAGACCCATGCATAGCCATGAGAAACTGATAGCCAGAGGAACCGAAAAACTTCAGAATAAAATATGAGGTTGCATGTCAATAATAAAAACAATGCATTCAACATAAATTTAGGATTTTTTCTTTCCTTAGACACATGAAAAAAGAGAAATCTTTATTTTGATCAGATATGGAAATAAAGGGATTAAAAGAATCAGATGAGTGATTGGTAATTGGTCTCCAGACTGTACCTCTTCCTTTAGTAAACTTCATGCAAGTGAATAAAACTGCATGGATGTACTTTATTAGCTGCAGCTTTCCTTTCTGACTCTGGGATTAGAGGAATGTTTTAACCTTGACACATTCATCTTATACTCACAAAGCTCAGCTTTTAACAGTGGAGCTCCTTTCCTCTTCACTTGTCTGGTTCTGGCACATAATTTTCTAAATTAGAAAAGGCTACTGTTCTGTCTTAAAAAGCAAAGGGATTCTCACTTATCTTTGTTAGCAAGAGCATGGAGAAATTCAAGGTGGTTATTATTAATACATCCCAGAAGTCTGTTGCAGGTGGCAGAAATATGGCAAAAGTAGAGGTTTGTATATATAAGGCTCTTGAAAGGATGCATTACGCTGTCCTTTAAATATATTAAAGAAAAAATAGAAGCATGATTTTTTTTATCAGACAGTAATGTAAAGCCAAGTATACAAATACAAGATACTTATTTATGTGTGAGAAATTGTATTTCTTTGAAGCTTCCTTTCTGCTAGAGAAGTTTGTTATGAGATTTTTAAAAGCACTCAGCACTGCTCCAGCTGTGCGCCAAGCAGCCTGTATGGATACTGCTCCTGCTGTCGTTCTCAAAGGCAGAACTGGGCCATTACAGAGTATCTGTGAGAACTCCATAGCTAGTGGGAAAACTGCCATGCACAGCTACTAGCACACCTGTCATCCAGACAGGAGGAAAAGTGTCTGTGGAAATAGATGATTGTTCAGAGGGCTGGGGAAAATGAAAATGTGAGGAAGTTTTTGTCTGTGTGTGTGGAAGGGGGTGGTATTTATCAAAACACTTGAAAGTTAATTGCAAAATAAAAGAATATACCTCAAAGGTACACACTTCCTCAGTACACCGTTTTATTATAATTACAGAGTTTACCCTTACCTTTTTTCTTTATCCAGGCACATATTTGAATTGCCTTAGATTAAAGTATACGTCTTGTTAATTATGGCATTCAATTCTCAAATCATAATTGGTGTCTGGTGCTAAGCTCCTGTAACTCTTCTTGTCACTGTTTCAAGGGGGCCTGTTTAATTTGCCTGAGGTAAACTAAAATGGAAAGTACCGTCTTATTTGAGTAATGTGAGATATTTCTTGTGGGTTTAATGATCAAATATTGTACTGCTTATGGGGGCTATGATGGGGGCGATGTGACAATGGGCAATCCTACCTGCCAAGGGCTAATACAGGTAGATGCTCCCACAATTTTAAGGGGTTTTATTACATCCTTTAAGCAGATCAAAGTAGTATTGCTTAGAATAAACAAACACCACTAGACATTGGATAAAAAACATTACCATGAGCTACTGAGAACTTTCCTGCCACATCTTCCTTTAAAAAACCAGTCTTGCAGGAATGTGGGAAACAGAAACTTTTACCCTACCTAACCACAATTTGCTCCCCACTTGGGAAATGCATCAGGGAAAAAAGCTGAAGAAACAGCTTTGTGGGTATTTGGGAGGGGAGCACCTGACGGCTGTCAGGTGCAGAGCAGAACTGATGGTCGCATCCTGTTGTAAAACCGCACTACCCCAAACTCCTGCACACAAGCTTCCCCAAGGCTTTTCTTCAGGCACTTTAGGTGTTGTCTGGTAACTCTTCTTTCAGGTCAAGATAAATGAGTATCTTCAAGTTAGACTCCAAAGCTGTGTTTCAGCCTCAGCCAGATATGCAAGGCACTTAAGTAAAGAAATTTCTAAATTTGTTCTCCCAGTGGCAATTTACTTCAATCAGCATTTTCTCCCACTATTTCCCATTAAATTAAACAATTAGCCTGTTTTGTCGCTTTGAGGGCCTACTCTTTCTGCATAAAGTATGTTCTTTTTCTGCTCCTATTTCCTCTCTTGGCATCATCCCCCACGCTTTTTCTGTGCACCAACTTATCAGTATGGAGAGATGTTTAGATAGTCTAGATAATTTGTAAGTAAAGTCACTCCTGTGCTTTTCCCTAAGAAACACATACCCAGAAGCAGTTGTTGCGCACAACATGTGTTTTCACAGTAGCTTTTTCTTCTGTTTAATAGGTTTTCTCTCACTGTTTGATGATAACTAGATCGGTGGCTATATGTTTGCTGGATTGTTGTCCTGTGCTAGGCAGGAACCAAACCACTTCACCTCATATTTACATGCAGAGGTTTTCCTGCTTTTGCTCCATCCCTGTTTTGTGATTGAAAGAAAGTGACAGGAGCCCATCGTAGGTCCTCCTTTCATTCATGGAAATGCTGAACGTGGCAGTTCCTTCCTCTCCTTTGGGCTTCCCTTTGGAAGGTGAGAGGTAAAAATCTCTATATATATCCTTTGGCTCTTGATGGCAAAGATCAATATGACAAATTGTATCTAAATGTTTCTAGTCAGAAAAAGGTTTCCAACAGGCATTTCACGCAGGCTTACACTTGAATTGCTCTAGTTTCAAAGAAGCAATAATCAATTCTTTGGTGCACAGTCTTTCCACATTCCCCTCAGGTGAAGATATATGCTTTGTATGAATTGTAAGAGCACCTCAGTTTTATATGGCATTGATGCCCATCTATCTGAGGTGCTCTGTTTCGTGTTTATACCAAAGCCAAAAAAACCAATCATATTGTTCCATCCCCTCTTTCTTCATCCAGCAACAGCCAGGGGAATCCAGGACAACCGTTCATTCACTGCTGTAACTTATAGTATTGACAATGAAAAAGTTATGTTTGCTTGCTGCTCCAAGTCTGTGCAACCTTTTCCATAAATTTGCCATCAAATTTCTGATCATCAAGACTAGATTCTGCTGAGGAATAGGGACAAGCAGCAAGACCTCTGGAGTCACTGAGAGGTGAACAGTTGTCAACCAGCAAGCACTTGCAGTAAAAGCTTTGCCACTGTGGCATACCGATGAATGTGCCCTCCTGCAATTTAAGATGACAACTCTGCGACAGACTGAGGAATTCAAACCGTATCCTGGGATTCCTGTGCATGACTTCTATATCATTTTGAAGCTAACTAAATAGACGGTCCCAATCAGAAACAGACTATTCCCTTTGTAGTTCTGTGGAACTTAGGCATTTGTCATCATAACATTGCTCATAGTTCTCGCTTTGCCTTGCATGGAGAAATACAGTAGTCTTGCTGAAGGCACAGTTCTTGCCTTTTACATCATTAGCCATTGGCCACAGATTTCAATTTCACAAGCAAAATTAGCAAGCTAACAAGGCTATTGTCACCTGTGTTGCCTTTCAGACTGCATCATATATCTGAACAATGAAACTTCGGCAGCTTGTTGAGAAATTACATCCTCTGGAGAGGGCAAGATGATGGCATAGACAGGAGGACTCTTCGCTGGGTTAGAAACTGGCTGGATGGCCGAGCCCAGAGGGTGGTGGTGAACGGAGTAAAATCCAGTTGGCAACCGGTCACAAGTGGTGTCCCTCAGGGCTCAGTTTTGGGACCTGTCTTGTTTAATATCTTCATCAATGACCTGGATGAGGGAATCGAATGCACCCTCGGTAAATTTGCAGATGACACAAAATTAAGCACAAGTGTCGATCTGCTTGAGGGCAGCAAGGCTCTGAAGAGGGATCTGGACAGGCTGGAGCAATGCGCTGAGGTCAATTGTATGAGGTTTAACAAAGCCAGGTGCCAGGACATGCACTTCGGTCACAACAACCCCCAGCAACGCTACAGGCTTGGGGAGGAGTGGCTGGAGAGCTGCCTGGCGGAAAAGGACCTGGGGGTGTTGGTCGACAGCTGGCTGAACATGAGCCATCAGTGTGCCCAGGTAGCCAAGAAGGCCAACGGCATCCTGGCCTGTATCAGAAA
>VZZY01009136.1:1317-120123 GCA_013400335.1 Eurystomus gularis | reverse complement strand
GTGGTGGAGTCACCATCCCTGGAGGTGTTTAAAGAATGAATAGATGTGGTGCTTGAGGATATGGTGTAGTGATTAGAGAGATGCTACGAGAAAGGTTGGACTTGATGACCCTGGAGGTCCTTTCCAGCCGTAATGATTCTGTGATTCTATGATTCTGTGAGATGGAGGGAGATTTTTGTATCTCATTCCTTAGAGCAACTTACTTTGCAGTCACCCAGGAAAAAGCTTTTTGCACAGAATGAATCAAATATATATAATAGAAGTTCATATTTTGGAAACCCCTACAAGCACATTTTGTCATCACTGTTGTCATTGAGAAACTGACTGGGACTTTGGGAACTCAGCCACATCAGCATCATTAGCCAAGACCAGCCAAGCTTCTGCTGAGGAAGACATCTGTGATAGTCTTTATTTAGCAAGACACTCATTCCAAGATAGTGAGAATCATTTCTGGTAGAAAAAGAACCATGGGAAACACAGAAGTCTCCTGATCCAAGGGCAACAATTACACTTATTTTCCTCAGCAAGAAAATGAGAAGACTTTTACTATGTGTCCATAGCAGTGACATGTACTGGCTAATGAAAAAAGCTGCAAAATGAAAGTCAGATCCAGCTGAGGGGTGACAATTGCCAGTGGAGACACTTTAAATCCTTTTTGCATTAACCTGTACAGTAGGGACAATACTACCCTGTCCTATCTCTGAAACTACATGGGTCATGATAGCACCTTTGGAAGTTCCAGGGTGAAGCTTTCACTACGGCTCTGTTTCTGGAGAAATTCCTCCAGAAAGAACCTCCTTGCAGTCAAAAGTCCCTAAGAAAGAACTTCAGCTCCCTTAAGTACCTTCTGAAAATGAGGACTTTACTGATGAGGACCAGCATTGTTCCACTACAGTATCTTGCCTGTGCTGGTCCATGCAGAACATCTCTTCCCCTTTACCCAAAGACTGACAAAGAATTTGAGCATCTTGTTGGCAAAGAAGCCCCAGAGCAAGCCTCACAAAGAAACATGCTACATCAATGGTATCAAGTTACAAACCAAATAGTGTCATGCAATGCATGGTAATCATAAGTGCACTAATACCAATCTTAGGTGTACCTCATATCAGCACCTGCTCTAAATTGCCCATAAAGCGTTACTGTGGAGTAAAAACTTGTCACGAAATTACACCTAACTCAAGCACACAAATATTTTACCATTGGCAAGGACACTGCAGGACATCAAGAGATCCTATTTAGCGAGAGCAGGTATTGCTAACCACTTTCTGTGGTCCCTTTCCTTCTTACCCCTTCAAGAATTGCAGTGTTGTTAGTACTAAGGGGTATATCCTTCCCTGCTCCGTTTAATATCTGTTTATAGACTTCTTGCCTGTGAATCTAATCATTTTTTTTTTTAGTCTGCTGACACTGTGCCTCCAAAACATCCTGGGTAAGAAAGTCCAGAAGTTCATTACCTGCCTTATCAAGGTTTACTTTATGTCTTTTAAATTATCTCCTAGTAGTTTCACAAAGTGCTTCCTAATTCTGATACTGCAGGATTTGCTGAGTAACTGTTTGTAATTTAGTTTATACATCACCTTCATGTGTTACAGATCTCAATCATATCCCCCTTCAGCCTTTTTGTTTCCAAACTGAAAAGTCTCAGCATTTTTAATCTCTCCTTGTAAAATAATTGCTCTCTGCCTCGATCATTTTAACTTTTTCTGTGCATTCACTATCTTCACTATACGCTTCTTCAGATGCAGAGACCAGAGCAGTGCCCAGCACTTAAGATGTGGACACAGCATTTTTACACAGGAGCAAAACGCATCTTCAGTCTTGTTCACAATATCATTCCTGCTGATGCCCATTATTTTCTTGGCCTTTTATCTGCTTCAGCATATTAAGCCAAGAATTTCAGGGAATCACTGGTAATGACTTCAAGATTTCTTTTATGAAAGTGATAACTTGCAGTTCAGAGTCCAGCACAGTGTAGGTCTGTTTAAGATCACTTTTCCCTAGAGGAATTATCTCACATTTACCTGAAGTGAAGTGTATCCCCCACCTTTTTGTTCAATCGGTTTCATGAGGTTCTTTGGTTTTTCTTCACCATTGGTGTAGTGTTTGATTTCCCAAACCTGCTTATCCAAAAATTAGAGATTTTACTCTTTACTCCCTGTTCTGTCAGTGATAAAGGTTCAGAATCAAACTAGTCCCAGTAGTGATACCAAAAGATGCTATTGCTGACTTTTCTCCGTGATGAGAAGTGGCCACTAAATGACTCTTAGCTTCCTAACCCTTAATCAGCATTCATTTGAAAAAGAACCTCTCCTCTAACCTCAGAGCAATTTTATGTCTTTAAAATGTTCTGGTGTGGGATATCATCAAGGACCTTCTGAAAATCCTAGCATAACATGTTCACTGTACCCCCTTTATCCATAGGCTTTTTGACACGCTCACAGAATGCCATCACAGGCCACACTTGTTCTTTTTCAGTGGGTCACATTATCTGTGCACTCTTGTCAATGGGATCTCATTCTTTAAGATTGAGTCTAACATCTTGGTGGGGAGACAGGCCTCTCCAATTGGGAATTTCTGCTGCATCAATTAATTCTGAAAATTCTGCTTTCCAGATATTCTTCAGTCATTCTTCTCTTGGGGGGTAGGGGAAGGAGGTGGGGGAGAGGAGGGCGGTGTCTGCCTGCCACATATTTTCTGAACAAATTTAAGATATTTAGATTATTAAGAAGCCATCTAAGTTATAAAGGAAAGATGTAAAATTGGTGGGGCTAGTGCTATCCTTCTCAGACTGCTGCATCATTGCAGCTGGCATCAATCCCTACTGATAGGGACAATCCATTAAGCCCCTGTGCCAAAACCCAGACAGGCATTCCTCAGATAGCTCAGCTTCTACCACAGCTTCCTACCACAGGAAAAGGAAACAAGTGCTGAACTTCACCACCTTTGCATCCTGGGAGTTTCATGGCAACAGTCTTGCCAGGACATAAAGGCTTCCAAAACTATTTGACAAGTTGTGTTCAACTCTGTGGTAGTTCAGAGCAACAGATACCACTTCTAGTTATTTGTGAAAAGCTGTCTTACTACCTTGCTGTAATTCTATCATGCATAGGAATGAAGCCCTTAATGTCTCAATCAAAGGATTTAATAGCAATCGATAAATTTTATGCGTGAATTACAGCG
Source organism: Eurystomus gularis (assembly GCA_013400335.1). NCBI lineage: Eukaryota > Metazoa > Chordata > Aves > Coraciiformes > Coraciidae > Eurystomus > Eurystomus gularis. The sequence continues at coordinate 116,943 of VZZY01009136.1, read as the reverse complement.
AAGAGTTTCCTACTGTTGCAGGAATCAAATATTTTCCATTGTTAACATATACAGTTCTCCATCTGAGATTTGTGTAGGCTACAAGTCACTCCTGTGATTTAAAATACTCCTTTTTAAATCCATATGAATGCAGAAATGAAATACTTTGCTAAACCTGATCACTTTTGCCAGCCAGTAAGAACTCCTAATGCAAGTGTTCTGAGCAGACTGCTGCTGTAGATGTGATCCCAGACTGTGCTATGTCACTGTCATTGAAAGCTTTGCTGGTGGAATATTTCCCTGGTTTGTCTGTTCATGCTGACCAGGTAGCAAGACTGACTACCAGGGAGTTGGTGCTGCCTTGTGTTTCCAACTGGCATTAGAGGATAGCCAGCCAAGAAACTGTCCAAGAAGTTCAGTTCTTTTTTAGCATGACAAAGTGAGCTGCCTGATCATAATGCGTGGGGACACAATCCCATTATTCTCAAGCAAACTGGCTGACACTTTTGCTATCTTAATATACCATGTCCAAGAAAACATGGGCATGAAAGTACTGGCCTGATGTTGTATCCAGTGGCCCAGAATGGACACCAGATAAGAAAGTCCTAAAGGAGTTAATCACTTGCCAAGATCCGTGACATAACCAAAAGCTCCAATATTATGTCTTTCAAAAATGCCCAAGAAATCCTGATCAAAATCCCATACCAACTACACTGATGGATTTCTTGGCAATCACTTCTTATCTAGATAAGGCTTGAGGTGATTTTGCTCTCCTCATAAACAGCTAGTGCAACTGTCTCTGCTCTTTCTCAACTATGAAACTTAACAGACTCTTGGATACTGTCACATCTGACCCTAGGATCTCCTTTTAACTCTGGTGATTTTAAGAGCTTCACCAAAAGCACACTAATTTGAGCTGTCACTATCACGCTGTGCTGTCTCCAAGCACATGGCCTGGTTGAATGTAAGGTGCAACCAGCCAAAGATTTAATCCTTTCAAGCTGTTATTAAGGGAGACTGGCTGATGAGGCTTGCGGAGTTCCTCATTGTTCTGTGTGTCACTCTGCATCTATTGCACACAGCTCCCTGAAGCTGTCCCATTGGACAAGTTATCAAACCATGCCTCACTTGTCGCAATCTCAATCTATCTGAAGGATTGCAATACAAGCAGGAACAGGTTTTGGATTCATCTCTGACATCATCTACCTGGCATTCCTTTGCACTACGAGAGAGTATTTGCTCAAAGCTACGGAGCTGTGCGAAAGGCAGCCCTTTCTGTTATCAAGGCCACTGCACTTGACTCATTGGAAGTGCAGATTGCCGAAGGATAAGTTGGAACTTCTGTGTCAACCATTTGACAAGACACCTGTCTTTCAGTTCTTCAGGGGCCTCTCTCCAGAGCCTGAGACTGTTACTGTATTCACAACCTGATAACCCAAGCTCAGCAAAGCCTTTACTCAAGTGTATAATACTTCTTTCTTGCTCAGGGGTCATAGTGAGTCACAGACCTCACCACTCCTAAGAGAAAAGAGTGCAAAAGACAGAGGAGTTAAATTTGTTTCCTTTAGCTGGATAATATATCACCTAAAACATGCACAGAGGACTTCATGGTTCCATGCAGTCTGAACACCTACTAGTGGCTGTTGTGTTACATGTGGGGGATGTTGTTCCTTGTTTGTGCAAACAGAATCCATGCTATGACCTGTTTCTCTACTTCTCCACTCAAGAAGAACCCAGAAAGATGGGGGGGCGGGGGAGGGCTGCTGTTTGTTGCTGTTGTTTTGCTCATAATGCTGAGAAGTTACATTCACACACCCCAGGCTGCTCCTAGCCTGTGTGTTCTGCTCCACAAACACAACAGTGTACATGCAGGAATCCACTGGCTCAAACGTATGCAGAAAGCTGTTTTAGGGACAGCTTCTCTTTGCTTTACCCATGAATGACTTCTTAGTGGGATTATTCCACATGAATAAGGAAGGGTTATCTGGTCTGCAAGAACTGCTTTCTTTTGAGTCTTGCAAGGGAAACAGTGGAAATTCTATTGTTGAGTCACATAAAACTAGAACAGACAAGTTGCTAAGGACAAGGCTATGTCACTTAGACCCAATCCTCTGGTGTGAGTCATGTAGAAGGCCCTCTTGCTAGGGGCATTTTCCCTTCCAAGGCCTCACAGTTACAAATCTTCGTAATGAATTGTCTCTGTCTCCCCATGCAGATAGCCAACCTGGAAGAAGACAGCCTGCTAGCTGCTTCTCATCCCCCTTGGTGTGCTGAGGTCACTGTGAAGAGCAGGCAGGGAATAGCCCCCGTCTCCCCAACCCTGTAAGGAACAAGTAGCATTGCAAAGGGAAGAAGTTTTTGTTCATCCCTATCCGTTCCAGATAACCAAGGAAGTTTATGAAGAAGAGGAAGACGTGAACCCTAAGGAGAGCGTGGAAAAAAGCCCTAGGCTTCTGCAGAAGGGATGGAGGCTAGCTGGCATACAGGGCAATTTATTTTCCCAACTCTAATTCAAACATCAGCTTCTAGTGCTCGTGTCTAGTACTCTAACCCTCTCGGCTTTAGTTCTGCTTTCATGCTCCTATCGCAGGTTTTTGTGGTTTCAAAGAACAGCCTATCAGGCAGTATCTATTTTCTTTCTGAATGTGTCACAATCTCCCTCCGTTAACCACCTCAGTTTCAAGGATCAGTCATACATTCACCACACATACAGACTTCGCTTTTTGATGACTAATTGCAGGCAGCATCCCCCCCTAAATGCTGACATCAGTGTAATTTGTGTAACAGGCATACACGAAATTGTGCCCTATACTTGTTCATACACCAGTTCAAACGCTTCTCCCTGGGCTTATGGTAATTTGTACTATGATGGTTGCAATGCCAAGAAACAGGCCGGTTATTGTCCTCAGCAGCCTGGTGAACCTGTCACCCAGCCTGCTGGGAACAGCTTAAAGCAGCAGCTACAGCAATGAGTTAAAAATCATTAAACTCATTCTAAAACCCCAGCTGAAGGGCTGGTGCAGTGTTTGCAGTCACTTGACCTCTGTTTGTTTTATTCATCCCAGCTGGAGAACTGGGCAGAAAAACAGACCCTTGCTGCAAATCTTTAGCAGATTAAAGGAGGGAAAACATAGCGCACTAAGAAGAAGAACAATATCCAGACCACAGTATTTTCATTGGTATAACAGCTGTGGGCTTCAGGTAGAGTTTTAAAAGTGTCTCTCTGACTTAGGGTATGATTTCTGAAGCAACAGGGGTTACTTCAGACACCTGACTGGCATACACAAGACACTGACATGCAGAAGTACTAAATATTTCACCCTAGCTTCTGGCCTCATGCTGCATTCAAACCTGAATCCCAACCATATTAATGCAAGTCCACATGTACCATAGCCTGACAAGTTAAGACAAATTGTGTAGCTCAGCTGGATGAAATCTTATCAAGGTAGAATTTGAGAACCTTGGAGATTTGTCTAGGACTTCTAGATCTACAGCTTCCTCAGAGTAACATACCTCCTCCAGCACCTTTTGGATACAGGTATTGTCACCACAGAGCATACAGCTCTTCCTGGACCTAACTGTGCTTACTGTGAATAAGCTGGACCCATGACCTGCTTAGTAAATTCAGCTAAATCTGATTTACAGAGTGCACACTCCTTCACTACTTCAGCTATGATATACATGAATCACAGCCAGACTCTTCTCTCTTGAGCTCTTGAGGATCATTACCTCAGGCTCAGTAGGCATAACTATGATAAAATATGACCTACAGAGCCAGATGTGGTCTCACTGTGCTGTGCACTGTCCTGTTTCCAGCTAGCTCATGTCAAGTTAGCTGGAGTATTTCTGCACCTAAGATGCACATGGATCCCTAAGGCCAAAAGGGCATTTACAAAAGTTACTTCAAAGCTGTAGACATTGCTCTCCTCTGCCTGCTGACCTTTGGATAACTAGAATAAGATCACAAATCTTTTCTAGACAGTCAGCTTTCTCTGCAGTAAGATTTTGAGGTATTTGTTTTGAAATTTGGAAAGCTTTATCAACTAATGATGGTGAACAGCGTAAGATCGCAGATGATACACAACGTACTGAAGAACAGCTGGAAAAACTCTATTCAGAAGCAAGAACCAGTTACATAATGGAGGATTAGAGTCATTTGCGCAATATAGTTTATATTCACTTTCCTCCTTTTCACGGAGGTGAGTTTATCCTTGTTTTTTTTTCTTTTACTTCCATCTTCCCATTTGCCAGCACTTGCACCCACTTGTCTGTCTGCAGATAGTATTGCTGTAGTACTTGGGCAGAGTTTGAAAGCTCCAGAAGCACTATAGCCTTTTCAAAGTCTGCAAGCCTGGTCCTTCCACAGTAAGGACATGCACCAGTCTGTTCTGGGGCTTATTTTTGTTCAAAGAGGTAAGATTAATTCAAATAAATAAATAAAATTAATAAACATGGAATTCTGTGCAACTGTTATTGGGACATGCCATAATGCTTAACTCTAAATAAGTTTAGTTCTGACTGACCTGAGGATCTTTTCGAAGTGTATGACACATGAGCACTGCTTACAACTGAACACTTGCTAATGCACAAAAAGTAAAATCTGTCTCCATGCAGTGGATCAGTGCAAGGACCACGTGTCATTCAGAGACCTCCTGAAGCCTACACAGAAGGCTGACATGGAATTCACACAAAGCTGACCCCCTGTACAAGGGACAGTGCATCACCAACACTACCTGTAACAAAAACAGATAAAAACAAACTGGCAGGCAGACACCAAGTAAGACTTTTCTATCTGTTTCTTTTGCACCAACACACAGTGCCCTGGTCCTGGCAAGCAACACATGGTGCCCTGGCACTATAATACATACTACTAACAAATTAAAATCCTTTGCCTAAGAAAAAACGAGTATGGAATTCTTACTCACATGCATGCAATAAAAATTTTTAAGTTATAACAAGTCATAACTGTTGAAAACTACTTTTTATATTTAATGCAAAATAATTTTCTTATTACGTATGATGAAATTCAGGTAACCTGAGAAACCCAGAAAAGGATTCCTGAATTTCTCTCCCTCAGGCTACTCATAAACAAAATTATGTACAACTTTGGAAACTTCATTTCAGAATCATTATAGACCTTCATTTTTAAGAGCTGTTCAGAGGCAAATTCCAGCTGAAAACTTAGAAGCCTTCTTTTTGGCAAACTTTTTCAGGAATTCTTTTCCTTCTACCACAGTTTTACCTATCCAGATACATAACAATCTGCCAATAATTGCCTTTACCTGGTTTAATCACTCCTTTTCACAATTTAACCTATTGAGAGGACAGAAATAGAGCAAGACGATGCTGGGTAGTATAAGAAGGACACATATTTCAAGGAGTTTGCAGTTCTTGCACACAGGTGGCGATGAGCACAGAGGACCACACCAGTGCATGTGATCTGGGTGATTCCACATGCAAGTACATGCACTCTGCTGCTGGGTTTACACATACAGAATGAAAACATTTTCATAGCTACATCCACTGACCCTATATCAGAAAATTTAGCCTCAAAATGATGAGGGAGGAAAACAAAAATCAGCATTTTTCCAACTTTTGCTTTTAAAATTGTACCTTCAGAATAAAGGATGCTAGTGCAACTCTAACATGGAAGCAACCTATTCCACAATGCTTAACTGCACGTGACTTCTGTCAGGTTACAATGGTATCATTAACCAGAGGTTAAACATGGCTGTGTATTCAGAGCCACTGTTGATTTACCTTTGGAGACCTTGTATCCACCAAAAAGCGCTTCAGCATGTACACAAGTCTAGTTTTGAATCTCTCTGCTGAGTCAATCATGAAGGACGATAAATGCTCTTTGGGAGGCAGACTGCAGACCACTATGGCTGAGTTACAATTCAAAACAATAATTCTCCCTTCTCTGTTCCCCCTTTAATACAGGTATCCCTAACAAGTGAGTCTGAGGTGCCTGTCCAGGTTACCACCCCCTGCTGCTGGCCCCATCCTGTTCACACAGTGACTCAGCAGCTCAGGAACCAGTTTCCAAAACCCTACAGTTTTCATCACAAGGGAACAAATGTGATCTGGACTTGGTGGTCACCAGGAATCTCTCAACAGCACCGTTAATTTTAACAGTTCTTGGGCTGATTCAGGAGCAGCCCAAGACTAAGAAGGACAGATAGATGGAGCCAGTAGCAACATCTGCTCCACAGTCTGAATCGCCCCCATCAGTCTATCACTCCCCTGGAATTCATAAGCTATCCATCTTTCCCTGAAGCCTAAATACATCTAATGTGATCCTGTTCTCACATCAGCTAAACTTTGAATAAGATCCATTGAGGCCACATAAAAACAACACCTGATGACTAAGGGAACAAAACATATTGCATCTGTGTTGGTGTAAATGACCAGAACCTCTTCCACTTCTGCTTCCATGGCAGAGTTATGAAAGTGCAACTCCTTAAAGATAAGGCACAGACTCTAATACATTTCCAAAGCTGTGGCATTTTAAACATAATAATTTCCCCAAACTTCAATAAATCATGAAAAACTACAAGCAAATGTAAACGAGATAAATATGGCCCTGGATTGCCTCCAGAGGCCTGTGGTACACTGCAGGCAGAGGATAATGTAATTAAATGTGGGCAGCCTGCCGACTTACTCACTGTCGGTTCTGTCCGGATGTGAGCTGAAGAAGCTTGCCCTATTGCAAACATTTGCTTTACAGTGGTACAACTTAATTGAGCTTGGAAAGCTTCTGCAGGCATTAACAATGGCTTTCCTCACTAATGAGTAGGGATAATACAACCATTTTGACTCAGTGAGTAAAATCCACCTTCGTCTGCATTTTGTGCCCGTACAAATGAAGTAGGCACTTATGGGTATGTGTGCTCTGGAAAGAAAAGAGAGTGATAAAATAGGCTGAGAATGGTTCCTTGTGTTGAAAATGTGCTGCTGTGAAGAAGGACTTAGCTCCATGTGGATTGCTACATGATACATGGAATATACTGCTGTAATTTGCACAAAAAACAGTGGGGAACTTCCTCTACACTGCTGATGCTCACCTCCCTTCTGAATTTGCTAGTCATCTATGTCAGAGGACATTTAGCACAGGGACTCACAAAAAGGCTACTGAAGTATCTTTTTGCAAGAGGCTAGTTCACACTCAGAGAAAGAAGAGTGTTTTGTTTCCTGATGTGTCTTGTTTTCATCTTGACTTAGGCAAGCCAAGCACTCTGGCACCAATATATTCAATTGACTTCCAAAAGCAGAGAAGGAACATTTTCGGCAAAGGTTATTTGCTGGGTGGTGCTGTTTCTTTCTTTGATTGGGTTTTGAGGTAGCATTTTCATTTGAATGGGAAAATAAATTAGCACATTGCCCAAGCCTCTCCTTCTCCCTGGGAATACAGATGCTCTGCCCGGAAGCTTTATGCCAGACTAAGTCTGGAAGCCTCTTTTGAGGAAGCCTCTTGTTAAAACTATTGGCAGTTACTGCAAAAATGGAATGACAGTACTCTGTCTTCCTACATTTCATATTGCAAGATCTAGTTTGAAATACATTGCCTAGAATGGCTGAAAAATACACAGCAGGTACGAGTGATCTGTGTGGCACTGCAAGCCAAATAACATGGAATAATTACCTACCTGCTCTACAAAATGGGATCAAAAGGCCTTCTTTAAAAAATGCCATGAAGGATGGCAATTCTGGATAGTGGCTCAAACTCCCTGGAGTATGACATTTTGCAATACTATGACTGGGTTTTGAAAAAAAAACCAGCCACGTTTGTCTCTCAGAAAGTCTTTTAACAATGCTCAGTCTTATACTTGAATACACACAATGAAGGCGGACACAGGAAGGAGACTTGGCTTAAGCTCAAGATTCCCTGGTGGCTGGGACTTCGAGGTTATTTTCATTCTTCCTGACTTGTACACTGTAATTGCACTGGGACTGTAGATGACAAATTAACTTTTTTTTTTTGCTGCTGTTTACAGGTATTTGTTTGGATTCAGGGGATGATTTTTTTTACACATGGGGATGTGTCAAGCATGTGTGAACATTGCATTTCATAAGATTAGCATTAAGCAATGCACCTGGGAGATGACATAGCCTGCAGCCCGTTGCCTGTAAGAAGAGGCTTCTGAAAAGCCATGTCTGTGTTATGTATAGAACATGGCATAAGGTTCACACATAAAATGCATCCTTAACAACACTGCCAAGACAGATTTGGAATGAACAATCATGTTTTCTCCCACATAGGCAGACAGTTCAAAGCTAATTTGCTCACCAACATCACTCGAGGAGAACCTCCTTCTGTTTATGTTTGTATATAAGAGATATCAAGAACAGATAATGTCAGCACCTGGTTTGCTCCTGACTCTCCTAAGTAACTTCCCACATGACTCATCTGGGTGGAGGATGGCAAGCAAACCATCAGTAAGGTCCCTACAGGTAGGTGCAAAAAAAACCAGTAGCCTTTTATACTCTTATGCATAAAAGGCAACCCATGTACAACTTTTACCTTGAATAACAGAAACAGGAAGACGTCTGACTTTGTTTAGCCTCTCACAGACAAGGAAGCTTTGCCCTCAGCTAAGTTCAGGGGCCCTCTTGAGATCTCCTTGAGTCAGTAGCATCATGCACAAGTAGAGTACCAAGGCAAACATATACATTTCTTCACCAAAAGGGTTGTTAATCTTTGAACAGGCTGCCCAGGGAAGTGGTTGAGTCACCATCCCTGGAGATATTTAAAAGATGTGTAGATGTGGTGCTTATTAACATGGTTTAGTAGTGGGCTTGGATGTGCTACATTAACAGTTTGACTTGTTAATCTTAAAGGTCTTTTCAAATCTACATGATTCTATGATTCTATGATAGGGTCCCAGAGTAAAAACTGTACCTGGCAGAGGGCCTTGGAGCATTTGGAGCAGGCAGCTCCAGAGCAGAAGCCAGATGCCATTCCTGGATCTATCGAGTTCTAGAAAGAGCCTTTAGAAAGTTACCCTACTTGCATCAGGTATTTATGCACGTATGTACACACAAGAACAGCCATACCATGTCTGACTAGTGGCCTGACTTTGACAGCAGCCAACATCATCATTGTCAAAAGAGTATAGCTACCCAGCACGGGCAGCTGACGCTTTTCTGGATTACTTACCTAACCTTAGACATATAGAATACATACGTGTTGCCGTCTAAACACTGACTTCAGCAGTCTATCATACATTTCATTTTACACATTTCATGATAATTTTCCCAGCCAAGGACACACGATGCAGAAGACTGAAAAGTTGCAGGAACCAGGAATACACGGAGTACAAGCAAAAGGCAGCCTTGGGATTGGTGCAGCTGAGCAAAAAACAGCTTTGGGATTAGAAAGGGAAATGAAGATGTGGCATAAAGGTCCCTGTTTTCCATTGCCTTCCCAAACGCACAGATGCCCTGCATTAAGTATAACTGACTGAAATGCACATTAGTCTTTATTAAGTATTTCTTTCCCTATACTTTGAGCACCAATTAAATTCAGTAGCTTGGGTACACTTAGTAAATGAATGCTGCTGAGCTCCAGGACATATGTGTCTATCTAAGCAAACAAGAGTAGAGATAGGAAAGAGGGAGACAAGGAAAAAAATGTTGTTTTCCAAATTGTCACGAAACGTTCTGTTCAAATTTTGATGAAGACTCAGTTCAGCTTTGTTGTTTGAACACACTGGTGATACTGGACACTTCCTGCAACAGTAAATTTAGGCATGTATTTTTCCTTGAAAAAATGACTTCTTTCAAATCCCACAAAACCAGGGACTGCCATGCTTTCTGTCTTAGTAGGTGATGACAGTTTTCTATTACATATTAATGCTACAGCAGCATATTCTGGCCTCAGCTGGACCCTTTGCTCTCAGTACCACAGAGAAAAATAGTAATTGATAGTTCCTGCCCACCACAAACATTTTAGTAAGATCCAGCCTCTCCAGTCATGCCTACTCCAGAGATAAGGAAAGGGCATATATCATAGGATCTCCTCTGCACATGCTTCTCACAAGTTGTTGTACATGCAATTTTCACAGATATGTTGCAGTAACTCTTCCTGGAGGAAAAAGAGACCAGGGTGGGTTGCCAGGATGAGAACAGCTCCTGCAGGGCTGGTGCTCCATTTCACAAAAGTCCTGGTATCTGTGGCTGAGTGAACTTTCATGGTCCATTTCTCATGGCCCAAAGACTGCAATCTGGGTGCCCTAGTCTAAGGTATCAGGAATGACAAAAACAAAAAGATCTGTGCCATGGCAGAGCAATGGAAGGACAATAAGCCACTTCAGGATAAACTGGCAGTATGCTTTGTTGACATGGATGAATATAAATCCATATAACAGCAGCAAGGATCTTGACTCATCACCAAACTATCATGAAAGGGCAGTCTCATTTCCCCTCACCATCTTGTCTAATATTTCATTATTTGCTCACTTCAGGGCTACTCACATGGCTTTCCAGGTTAGTAGACTAGGAGGGAAAAAAAAGCTTCCCACATAATATTGTTGTTGTTGATAAATGAAGAAAGAGAAAAAACTAAGCACAAAGATATGAGTCACCTGAATGCACTTAAGCCAGATGTAGAATTGAGGAACAGGCACTGACATGCACTCACGAGAAAATACAAAGTTGCTTTAGCCTCTCTCAAAAAAGAATGCTGCAGGGCAGTAGGACTAAGGGGAGTTTAAAAAATAAAAAGAGAATGGGGGAGGGGGGAGGCTTCTTAACATATAAATCACAGTGTCAAAATCCTTTTATCTTTTGGCGCCCAAATCTCTCATCTGCCTTAGTGAATGCTAAACAAGTCACTAGCAATTCTTTGTGAATTTTTAATTGGTGTTTTCACAACCTTATTATTGATATTTCTAGGAGAAATTAGCAGATGTTCACAAGAAGAGTTTTACAGAGAGAAGTATCTCAGATAGGCTAAGGGCGAGTCTGAGAAAGAGCTGGATGTCCGCTGCCTTGGCACTGGCTGTAACAAACACTCCTAGCTTTTGTCAGCTTCAGAATATACTCTCCAGAACATTTGCGTGAGCATTGGGTTTTACGTACAAAGTCTCCAAGACTGGGTTAGCAGAATCTGGTCTCTAGTTTGCACACAGCAAGGTCACAGCAAGACAGAAGTTTAATCCTTTTCCCTGCTGACAACAGAAAACTCTGTTTTATACTGCTACAATATGAAGGAAGAAGTGGAAACTTTAAGATATGTAGTAAATAGTCGGTAACATGGTCCCAAATCCTATGTTTTCTGATCTCCCCTCTGATCTACTAGAAAGCTCCTTGAAGAGGTAAGTGTTTAGGTCTGGTGTTGGAATGGCTTATGAAGAGACAGGCAACACTTCTGTTAGTAAATCCTTCAGTAACTGGGTTTTGTTCAAAAGCCGGGAAGAAAACTTGACAGGTTTCACACTTTCATTTCAAAGATGCCAAAAGTGGGTTTTTTCAACATTTTAAAATCCAAATTTTCAATTGTCATTGTGTAATGCAATTTTCGTTTAAAGGTTGTTCTATGCAAGACTAGGAAAGAAAGCTAAACAGTCCAAAATGGAGATAAATCCTTTTGTTTGAAGCTGAATGAAATTGTCCAGGTTGACTCTAACATGAATTTTCTCATCTTGCAGTTTCACCAAAAAAAGGAAAAGATATGGTTTTGTTTGACCTAACCCAATTTTAAGTCAGCCACTGATACAAAATTATCTGTTATTGACCCAATTCAGCTAATGACTAAACTTTCTGTTGCTTAAATATGTTGGGCGCAAGAGAAAGTTTTAAGAAAAAGGGAGGTTGTGTAGTCAGTACACTTTTGAGGTTGATGCTTCTTCCAAATACCGTATGGCTGAGAGGACGTCTGAAAGGAGCCATTAAGCCATTCACCATTCTGGAGCTAGGACTGGATTGCAGCAGCTAGAAACTCGGCTCATCATACTATTTCTTCTTTCCTGTTTCCCACTTCTATATCACAGACTCAAAGAGTAAATTCCTCAGGGTGGCAAGCAACATTTTATTTTGTGTCTGGGCAGTATCTACCCAGTCCATAGCAAAGGCTTTTCAGTAAAATCCATACTGCCACAGGAAGAACAATCATTCTCAATTGCAATACTTGCTTTCTTGTTTTCCCAGAATAAATAACACAAGCTAGTTGAAACAATTTTATCCCCCTTGCCCCAGTGAAAAGATGCCCTTATACAAAAGGAAAATCATTATTTTCTACAAGTTGCAGCTTCTACCCCTCTAAAATGAATGAAAAATCCCAAGTCTGCACCACTAAAGGGAGACTCTAATGACCTAAGCCTGGGCTTTTGCTGGACACATCTGCTACGTCTTAATGTGAACTCTAGTCTTAGGAGAGGTGGAATTGAAGGTCATCAGAAAAATAAGCTGTGGGGTTGAACAGGTATGAATCAGCTATACAATTGGACCTATCTCATTTGGATTTCTTAGTCCTAGCTAGAATCTCTGAATATTTGCAAAGATGTTTTGGGCATGGTCAAAGAAAATCTAACCAGAGAGGCTGGGATTTTCAACAGGTACCTGTCACAGATGCACCATCAAACCTAACTGAGAAAGATCTGATTCTGAACAGTTCCTAATCCCTAAATCAATCAGCTTTTCCTCTCCTCATCACTTACTCTTATCCAAGCTGTGCCTTACATGGGCTCAAGAAAACAAAAACATAATGCATCTGTAAAGTTTTTCTTCTTTTTCTTTGTGCCAGATTGAGAAGAGGGAAAAAAGCATTCTGAAACATGAAAGAGCCTTTCTTTTTTTCACAGAGCTGTAGCTTATTAAGGAGGCTATCATAACTGAAGACACTCTGACCAAGGAATTCCAGGTTTCCTTTGACAGGGCGTGAGTAGCCCGTGGTATCAGAGGTTGCCAGGATGCCAGGAATCACCAGCAAAGGGTAGTAGCCAGCATGGTGTGAAGTGTGTTCTCTGGTGCAAACAATCCTGGAGGACTGAGAAATTGCCTAAGAAGCCTAAGTCATTTGGAAAGACTGTGGCATGTTAGAACCCACAGAAAAATGTTTCTCCAATGTATTATTTATTGCTTTTCTGTATTTATATAATATCCAGCTTCCTGAGAGTAATTTGTTTTGGATTGTGTAACACTGGGCAGAACATCAAACATATGTTAATCAGTGGTAATAAAACACTAAGTTTTATGGTCACTGAGGTATTAAATATTGCTAATAAATTATAGGGCTAGCATTTTAAATGAGCTGTAGTTTGGAGAAGAGCAGTAATACCATGTCTGAAAGCATTAATTGCCATTGCCCGACTTCCTAATTATCAAGAGTTTCAAATATGTTTTTAAACCAATGTGTCTCTCTCTCTTATGCACGCAATGAAATACAGCTGCATTTGAAAAGCTTCAATAGTGCTAAGTGTTTTGCCCCTTCAAAGCATGTTATGGACATGAAAACACAGTACCTCTGTAAAATGGTTAATTATTACTATCCCTGTTTTGTACATGGGGTAAGCAGAAGTGCAGAGAGGTTAAAAGTCTTGGCTGAGACCACCCAGCTTGTTAGTGTCAGGAATCACATCAATGGGGGACACAAACTCTCCAGCCTTACAGTGCAAGGAACAGGCAGTGCTACCTTTCCAGAGACACAGCCCAACTGCAGCGACAGCAGCCCAGTCATAGCAATGGCATCCCATCCCTGCATGGTGTTTCTTCTTCGTTGTGGACTGGCAGGCACTGGAAGAAGCAAGAGGTACTATTCTTCTGAGATAACTCGTAGAGAGGGAAACTGCTGTATATGACAAGCTCTCCTGTTCTCCGTGCACTATAACACATTTTTAAAGCAACATTTGTGCCAGCTGCTCTCCTATCCATTTACCTTGGCATTGCGTTGTTCCAACCTTCAAGGCAGGTCACTTGAAACAACGTCACTGGTGCAGCACACAACACATGTGAACGCTGCAGCATTTTCCATCCTACTGGTGTAAGCATAAAGCCCAGATGGATCTGACAACTGTTCTGCTGCAAGCTTTTCTTAACTGAGTGAGCATATGCCATGAGTCGTGCTGGCAAGTGTGCTCCTAGTGAGGTGATCCAGGTGCTCTGGAATGGGACTTTTGCAGGGGTCATAAGACACTACCCTTAAACCAGGTAACAGCCTCACTAGTGGGATGGTCCTTAAAGAGAATTGCATGAGGGTCAAATTTCAAAGCAAGGGTCTTTAGGAAAGCAAGAGCTCAGGAAATCTGCCACATCTTCTCAAAAAATGGGACTTACTCTCATCTGCAGAGGACTGCTAGGCAAAAGGGCTGCAGACAGGCCACACAGTAGGCTAAAGGAGCCTGGTAGTGCTCAAGGATGAACAGTTTGGCCTCTGCCTTCCATTCACCTTGTTTTAACCCAGCTCCCACACTGTATGAAAAACATGAACCGTCTTTCTTCTATTACTGTCCACTAAATTCTCCCCAGGTGCAGTCCCAACAAACAAGTCTTGTGCTGAAGTGCCCTCATCTGCACCCTTGCCTCAAGCCTGCATAACACTCTTAGACAACTCCAGGCACTTTGTTGCTGCTCACCAGACCACATGTTTTGGGGCAAGACAGAACAAGAATGGCTGGCCCTGACTCACCTGTAAGACACATGGGCTACAACCAAACATGCAACGTGACAGTAAGTCTGCAGATGGATCATGATTCATGTAACTCAGGAGGGGCTGTGGCTTGACCATCATGGCCACATCTGGGTGAGGATGGGAGGACAGCTAGTGCTTGCTAACACAGCCCCTTGGGAGCCACAGGATGAATTTGCTCTGTTGAGCTGCCTGCTGCACCCCTTCTGGCTGCTCTGCCAGCTGTGCTGCTCCTGCAGCTCTGCAACCTCCCTCCAAAACGTGGAGTAGCACAGAGCCTGGCTCTACATCGCCTGCTCACCACAGAGTGGGAGAGCAAGCCCTCACCTCACCCGGGGTTGGGCTTTTGGTCCTGGTGTGGCGTAGGAGGCTACGAGCCTTAGCAGAAAACCTCCTGCTGATATGGCAGGGCAATGAAAAGGCTGGATGTCAAGCCTGTGTTGTGGGGTTTCTGATGAGGCACGCTGAGCATAAGGACATGACATTTGGCAGTGGGATCCTGGTCCTCTGCTTTGTGAGCTTTTTGCTGGCTGCTTTTCGCCTCCTGATGCAGGGACTCTGCATGTGGCATGGCCCAGACCGCCTCGGGGGTACTGAGGGGTCCCACTGGCCCTAGCTACCCCCTCCCTGGCACTACCACTAATAACAGCACTCCTGTTGCTCCCAAGTTGACTCCGATGCCACCACAGGGTGACCTCTCAGGGAATCCAGCCTGGGGGATGCAGCAAGAGGACACAGCTGAAAAAGACATCTTTACTCCAACAAAGCAGTCACTTTGCTGCCAAAAAAGAAAATTATTTAATTTCTCAGGACAAAAGGGAGCTGAAAATTGGGATGGGAAGAAAGGCAGAAAAGAAATAATGCAAATCAAAGCACATTCAGGCATTTCACAATTGTGTAGTAAGAAAGCATAAAGAGCATTTACAAACATGCTGGCACAGCCGTCAGACATGTCCCAGTCTCAAAATCAGAGGTGGCAAAGAAATTGCATTTAGGGAAGAAACATTTATTGAATGAGGAGTTATGTGGAAATTTCTGAGGGAAGCTCACTAAGTTTCCTTCCGAAAATATACGTGAGCTTCTAAGATGTTTCCAACTTTTTTCCTAACCCTCTTATCTCCTGTCCCTTGCACGGACTTATTAATGAAAATACAACCTCGTACATTGGTTGGTAGTATTCTGAGTCCTCCTGACATAAATGATCAATGGGGCCATGTGTTGAAAGATTATATTTTTGCTTTGAAAACCCATTTCAAGTTACAAAGAAGTCACAGTCCATCCTGTTCCATATCTCCCTTAACTGCTGATGACCTTTGCATACTCTGCTAAAACACTGGCACCCACTTGGAAATGCTATGCAGATGTTTCTTGCAAAGTTCTGCTTGGATTTCTTGTGCAGTC
Organism: Eurystomus gularis; assembly: GCA_013400335.1. Lineage (NCBI taxonomy): Eukaryota > Metazoa > Chordata > Aves > Coraciiformes > Coraciidae > Eurystomus > Eurystomus gularis. The sequence continues at coordinate 100,937 of VZZY01009136.1, read as the reverse complement.
AGGGCAGTGAAGAGAATATGGCCTCTGGTTGTAGTAACCAGGCTTGGGTTTATAATAACAATGAATTTGAATGCTTTCCCAGAAGGCTGCATCCTCAGCTGCACCATGCAGCCAAACAGTGCTGGAGCACATCTGGTCACAAACAGCTTAAAGCAGCACATGAGCAATGCTTTGCTATCCATATATCCTGCCAGCATGGGCAAGACCTAAAATCTTTGGGTAGCTTCTTCTTTCCAGTAGTCTGCTGCTTGTTCACTTGTGGCTGGATCTGCTACCGTTGAACTCAAATACATTTCAGAGGAGTAGAATCAGAGTGTGGTAGAGTAACAAGATAAAGCTTAGAATTCTACCCACTGCTCCATTAACAGTGAGTCTAGTCACAGGCACAGAAACTGCCCTAGCAAATCAAGTGTATTTGAAGAGTCCTTACAGGCATGTTTCTCCTTGAATATTAAAATCCTGAAGATATTTTTCTCCATAGGCCACCCCAAAACATATATTTATTAAAGCTGAATTTGGAAACTACAAAATATGTCAGTCTCTCTACAGACCAGGACCACTTCCACATCAAAACAACCTGATTCTTTTGCCAGATTTATAAAGTCTCAATTCTTATCCCTCCTGAAAACCAAAACACCACAAATATTTACTTTTCTGTCCAACACACACCTCATTTCCTGCTCATGAATTGCAAGCAACACCACTTCAGTCATGCAACAAACAGACACAACTTCCTTTTAGCTCCCTCCCTCTTGCTCTCCCTTTGGTCCCTCTGGCTCCAGATTCAAGCACATCTAGCCATTTCACTCGCTCTCCCGCTGCCAAAAACTGCACAGAAAATTCCCCTCTCATTCAATCTGACCTGTTTCTCCTGAGTGGAATAGAAAGTACCAAAGGGCCACTGAGGCCAGGACTTTAGTAGCACTACCATTAGTCACCATTGATCACCTTGCTTTTGATTGTTAACTGTCATGAACAAAGAAAAGGCACAGAAGTAGTAAAATCATGTTGCCGTGATACTAAGTAAGTTCCCTATCAAAACCTGACACTACTGTTTTACAGCAAGCTCCATCACCTTTCTACATCCCTCTCCAGCAGCTGGGGAACTGACATTGAGATCAAAATTTGAACTGTCCCATAATCAAAATGTACTTCAAAGTGTTCAAGTCCAGCTCCCTAGTCTTCTTATATCAAAAGAAGAGGAGGTGGATTTGGGCTTCTCTTCTCATAACATTTCCTCTTGGCTTTGCAGATTCTTTCATTCATTTCTGGAATATTTCTTTGGTCCCATTCTGGAAATACTTAAGACACACTTTCTGTCCTTCCATTTTATTCTGTTCACTAGGTCTCCTCAACAGGTAACTGAATGTCCTCTGCTGGTTCAAACCCTCCTGAAGAACCACGCATGAAACTGCTTGATCCTTTCACTGTATAATCCAAGGAGATGTATAAACCTGCCTGTATTTTTTGCAGCCTAAGATGAGGCTTGCAACAAGCAAGGATTTAACCTACAACACTTTAAATTGTACATACATACTCCCAAATGATGGCTATTAGAGATTTAATTGCAAGTAATTTGGGAAGGAGAAATCCACATTTGGATTATTTATCACAAGTTGGAAGCTGGACTCAGTTACGCTTATGGGTCCCTTCCAACTCGAGATACTCTATGAAGTCATAAGAAAATCAGACTGTCAAATATAAGAAGAAAAAGTTCTAGGAGTTTCGCAAAGACTATTGTTACAAAAAAAACCTTCTTAATACCCACATGTTCAGCTTTTCTGTCCCATTCTATCCACAGTTCTCAGATAGTGCTACTCTGTGACATGCCCTAAAGGTGAAAAGTGCCCAAACCAGCACTGTAAAGCATGTAAATGCCTGAATAAAAATACTGTAAGGATGAGAAAGCTATATTGGATTAATTTTAGTCTAATCTGAAATGTAGAGAGGTGCAAGGAGGAAAGAGAAACAGCTTTATCTAAAGGATTTATACGATCCCTATTACAGGAGAATCTTAATTCTTTACAATCTCTAATGTATTTATGGTAACAGTGCACTTAAGAGGTAGGGAAGTATTATCTTCTGCATTTTACAGATGAGGAGCAAGGACTCAGATTCTTTAAAAGTATTTACAAGTCAAACTCTCACTGATGTCCGCTGAAGTTGAGTCCCTAAGTACTTCTGAGAATACAGCCAAAAGCAGCTACAATATACACAAGTAACCACAGGGTTAGAGACATAACAACCTCTGAGCTGAGCTGCCCAGAGTCCATGCAGAGCATGAAGTATGTGTCCCTCAGCACGCTGCTCTCTGCCTAGTTCTGCGCTCCCTGTTCCTGCAGCTGATTACTCCTAGTGCTGTGCCTCTCTTCTTCCTTGCCTCTGTTGAAAACCATCCAGCATCCTCCAGACCACGTCATCAGTTTGTCATGATCATTTGGACTCCAAAGCTCGTCTCTGAAGTGCTTGCTCTCCCTCTCTGGCTTGCTGTCATTGGAGTAAGTACTCTCTGTACTCCATTGCCTAACTACCTGCTGTTAGTAATGAAGGCCACCAAGCAGAACAAGTCTCATCTCAAATCTCAACTACACTTTACATATTCCTCCATTTGACAGGAAACTGATCATCATTGCTTAAGAAGAGTTTTGCTTCCATTCATTCATAACATCATCTTAAGGCAATGAAATTTGTGCCCTCAAGAATGTCAAACACCTTACTAAAGTCAAAGTAAGGTTAAATGGTCATTCCTCTTACAAGCTATGTTATCTGGACTTAAGAGAAATCAGATAAATTCGACACAATGTCAAGAGAGAGCATGAATAAACCTATGCTGTGCAGCCACTTATGGACCAGAAGAAAATACAAGAGGTCTACAGTAATAAGAGCAGGAGTGAATGTCTGGGCACACTAGGTAATCTCTGTTGCTTTCTAGAAATAAAAAAGTGCCTGAAGAACCTTCATGTTGCTGCTTTCTCCCATAATTTGTTGAGCAGTGGCCAAAAATATATAGTTTCTTTTGTAATTCAGCACAGGCAATTTGTATTTCCCAATCTAGCTAATACCTGCTTTTCAGGATTGCTAAGTAAGGCTTTGCCATTCAGTGTTTGCAATAACCCCATGAAAGAGATCCTGTGAAATTACTGTTATGTCTGGAAGCAAAGTTACTCAAGTATAGATACACTAAATAAAATTACTCTTAAGAGAAAATTGGTAACCTGCCTACTAAGTTCCTGTACTTTCCTTCAGTACGTACCATTCCATTCAGTCTTTGGCATGCTCAATGCACACAGTGCAGATGTGCTTGTGGAAGTGACATCTTTCATTTTCAGTTCATTAGACCTAGGCAAACTGTTCTCCTCTTTGGTCTTAGATTTTTGCTTTCCTCCACTGTTTCTGATCATTCTCACACAGACTCCAGGGGCAAAACTGTCAGTTCATAAGGGGGCCAAATCCTTTCAGATGTGTACAAGTTTCAGAGCAGTTTTCAGCTTTACTTCCTTTCTTGTTTTCTTGCTGATATTCCTTTGATGCCACTGAGTAGATTTGGACATCAGATATACGATTAGCATGTGGGACAATTTCCCTACAAACTGGCCACATTCACACTAATGTCTAGTCTGTTGGATCTCCAGAGATCAAAATGAAATGCTTCCAAAGTCTGTATTGTTTTTCCAAGCCCTAGACTGTTACAGCAAAGTAGACTTGGAGTCAAACTTCCGTAAAGTTGACAGAACACCAGACTTGAGTCATCTGGGTACCAGACTGGACCCAACTCCAGTAGCTGGAGTTGAAGACAACAAATCTTTTTAATTTATCGTAGGGGAGATTAAAAGGTACTGATCAAAGTGTAACCGCTATTGTAATTGTCTGGACTACTATGAATATCTCAGTTCAGTTGCCACTCACTAACATCTGAATGTAACTCTTTTTTTTCACTCTCTCTGAATATGCTTGCTCTGTGCAATACACAAAAAGCAGAACTTGGGGTCTTTTTGTTTGTTTTGTGATTCAATTTTTTATAACAATACTAATGCAGAGAGTGAAGAGTTGTAGTCTGTGTTTCTTACAGTCAATGCACAGGGGCTTCCTCTTTGCTCCAGTGCACTTTTTGGTCCATGCTCTTGCTTGGCAGGCAGGAGAAACTGGGAGGTGCTCTGCTTTCAGGTCACTGAGGAAGCTTGGCTGGCTCGAAGAGAAACCACTACAGTTTGGGCCAGGACACATCCTACAGGAGGCCCTCACTACCCTCCTGGCTGGAGACAGTGGTGGCAGAGAGAAGGTCTACAGGAAGAAAAGAGAGGGAAAACCCTTTGATCAGCCAAGCAAGAAGCAGCAAGGGCTACTGGGAAGGGGATATCACATCTTTACTGACTGTAGCTATTTTTCTTTAGTGATGTGAACACATATATGGCAAACACCAAAAAGTATAGAGCAGAGATTGGAACAGCAAAATGCTGCCTGAGGTACAGATAGGTGCAGTTCATGTATGAGACAGAAGGCTTGAGCCTGCAGTCTCTAATAGGTCTAATAGTACTCCAAGAGGACCACATAGTCAGGTGCAATGAAGGCCAGCCTGTTCAGGAAGCTTTCTTTATACTAGGCATAAAATGGAGAAGCAGATATAGTTGAGATTTGGGTATGAAGGCTTGACCTTTCTACTATCTTCTGTACTCTCGTAGTTATTTCCAGCTCTTCAAGTTACTGTGCATCAAGAAAAGCAGGTGTAACTATACAACAGCCAGAGCTGCAACTAGAATGAAGCCTCAAAGGGGGAAGAGCTGGTCCAGCATCTTCATAAGGAGTGGCTTTGAAAATGGAAATACTTAAGCCTCTTCATTTTCAAAGTAGTTTCTCTCAGTTTGTTTGAAACATTTTACTAGTTTGAGAGATTCCTCAACTGCTGAGTTGAGAAGTTAGCCAGATTTGCTTCAGCTTCCTTTTTTTAAATAATACAGAAGTGTTATATGAGAAACTGAGTGCAAATCTCCTATAACTAAGACAGGAGACCTCCTCAAACTAGTCAAGTTTCAAAAACAAATGTATGTTTAAGCACAATCACAGAATTTCAGGAATATTTGAAAAGCTTTAGTCATAAGGAATGGGTAAAAGCACTTGTATTTTGGGCATAGTTCAAGCATCATCCATCTTCCTCCACTTCCATAAAGGCAAACATTCTCAAATTACTAGTTTTGAAAGATTTTTCCAAGTTTCCATTTTCCTTGGAGCTTAACACTGTTTTTAATCAAGATTTCCTCCTGGAGCTCTACAGCTTATTCTACAGTCCTTGCAATCAATATTATTTCTAGCTGTTCACTTTTCCAGTTTCAGTAGTAGTAAGCAGGAATTCTTTTCAAATTTATGATTGCATCAAAAATACAATTTAATATTATTTTAATATTATTTACTTTCTTGTGCCAACTCAGCTAAACATTCCTAGGAAATATTGTAACCAAAGTTCAGCTACTAAGACTCTTTCTAGGAGGAATGCTTCCAATCCCTCAGCTGTAAGGATTTGTGTACAGGTTTTTTCAGATGGGTAAAAAGAATTAACGCCTGAACCAGCTCAAGGTTGAAACTTAATGACACCTGTCTCAGAAACAGTAGTAAAAAAAAAGAGTTTTGAATAAATCTAAAGATGCATATAAATCCTACACACATTTATTTAAGGGTAAATAAAATGGAATTGGTATAAATCCCAGAAAAGAGAACAAGAATTTGATACTTTGAGTGCCTGGTATTTGAGATACTATGAAACTCATCCTAAGTTGATAAATCAGAAGACCTTCTACAACAAAGAGTCAGGGAAGTTTAACCATGACAAATACGGAAGAATAGAAATAAACTATAAGAAATGTGCAATAGAAAAAATGAAGAGTGGTTGAAGCTAGCTATGGTGAGGAGAAGAGGTGGTCTCCCATGCCTCAACCCCAGCACCTGCCCCGAGCAGGCTGTCCTGCTGCAGAGCTGCATCCCAGAGGGACTGGAATGAAACCCCCTCCTGGCCTTGTACCTGTTGCCCCATCCTGCCTGGGCTGCAGCCACACTTTTCAAAGGTAGACAAGCCCTCATTAACCATTTCCAGGCTGCTGCTGCACTTCTGATAAACCCGTTAAGAGCAGAGAAATTTGCATTTGTTTCCTGGACTTGCTGTTAAATACTGGTAGCAAATTTGCTAACATCTCGAAGATATTAAAACAATAACCAATTGGAGACATGGTAGACTGTGATTCCCTACTGTGCCTTCCCTCCTCAGGAATCATCAGCTGCTGGCAGTATTAATTCACTTGCTAACATGGAAAAGACTGTGTAGGGCCTTTTAAACAGATTTTTGAGCAAAACTGTGCAGAGCACAGAAGGTATTTATGGAAATTACAGTGTGGGGTGAATTTAGAGGAAAATCAGTGTGCAATCCCCACCAACAGCAGCTGTACATTGTCAGACTGATAGACAAATCAGCGAACTGGGGAGACTGTGTTTCCTAGAAGGAGAGTAAACCATAGCATCTTCCTCCTGTTCAGACAGCCAGAAAAGCTCTCTTCTCTGGGTGTATCCATGCACTGTTACTTTTTTGTGTTACAATGAGAATATGTTACTCATATGAAGGAACAAACCAAAATAATTGGCAGATAACAAAGGACGAGGGAGAATAAAACATACAAAGACATTTAGAAGAGCAATGTATGTTTTCTATCCTAAATGTTGCTTGTATCAAAACACAAGAAGATTTCAGAAAGGATCTGAAGGCGGGATGGGTGACAGGACAGTCCAAGGAAAGTGTTTCCTGAATTTACTGAATGACCAGGGTACATACAGGCACGAAGAAGCAAAACAAATAGGGAATATGACAAGCACAATGTGATGATAGCTGTTGTCATGAAGCTGGGCTGGGTGGTTTCACAAGGCAGATTTTCTGAGGAGACAGTGAAAAAAGAGCTGAGAATCAAGGGAAGACTGAAGTGGAGGGAAGCAATAGCTGAGGTCATTTAAGAGAGCAGACAGCAGGGAGAGGATGCGGAGAGTGACAAAAAAGTGATAGACATTAATGGATTGGAGGTCTCAAGAGGGCAGGGTGAGGCAAGGGGCAGAGGGTAAATATGCTTTGTTGAAAGAAATAGAGAAATGAGAGAGAAAGCAGTGCTCAGGCAGCTCAGAAGAGGACCAGTGTTTTGGGGAAACAGGAGCAAGCCTCTTTCAGTGAGTGGGAGTGCTGCTCTAGGCTTGTAAGCCAAGTGAGGGGGTGAGAGAAAGTAGACAAGGGGCTAAGAGTTCCAGCAGGATGTCAGTGAAGAAAGAAAAGTCAGCTTCAGATGAGATTAAGAAGAAAAGCAAGTATCTTTATACTTTGAGGGGCAGTGGGAGAGCAGCCACAAGTCAAGAAGGATGCCTTGCTAGCACGTCCCTGACATGGAAGAGGCTGGCCGAGGCTGTTAGACACACAATGTAGGAATACTGCAGAGTCTTTACAAAGTCTGACAGGTCTTTTAGATCCTAGCCTCTCCCCACCCACACCCCACCAAATTGAATAGCTCCATTCATTTGGGCCAGGGTATTGATTTCAGAGTCTTCTCTAACACAGAAATTCATTGAGGTCTCTGCCTTTGCTAAGCCATTTCCTGAGTGTTGCTTCGAGATCAGAGTGTGCCTCCTCCTAGCTCCAGGAAGAGGGAGAACCCAGCCCAGAGTGCTGGTGAGGCTGCTAAAAAAGTCACTAATCAGTGAATTATCGTGTGACCACACACACCAACACCACAGAGTCCTCCTCTTTCTTGTCAGCACAGCCAATGCTTAAAGGAGCTACTGTCGTTCCCTCTGCTCCAATGAGTTTCCAATTGGTTTGGACAGACCAAGAGTCTTCAAGCATAGTCTGTATTTTTCATGTATGAACATTCAAGTTTAAAGCTCCCAGAGAATATTGCAGCACTTTGGTATCAGTTTTTGATCTAACACTGCGTGTGTCTGTGGAAGGAGCTGATACAACTGCCTTGAGATTATTATCCAGGCACTATAAGCAAAGTGGTAACAGTTTGACAGCTACCGTACCAAGACCTCTTCCTGTCAGTTTTATTGCTTGTTTGCTCTCCCAACTATTTCTTTTCCTCAACCTATTGTTTTGTGCTCTTTACTTTAAGTGTTTGAGTACAGACTTTGTTTTTTATCTCTTTTGGGGCACATCTAGTACAATTCAGCATGTCCAGCATGGAGGAGGACACCAATAACATAACATAAATGATAGCCATTTTGCTGAGATTTTAACTACTCTTTATAGCCTGCATGGAAAAAATACACTTTGAATGTGTAATATTTTTAACTGAAAACCTCACATGATTAAATGCACTAAAATAGAGATTTCATACTAGAGACAGTTGTTGCCAGCTGTGCCCTTTGAATAGAATTTCCAACAAAACTGGCCTCGTGAAAATAAAAGAGGGTTATTAGTATCATCCCAGAGAGCAAATAGAAAATAATTTTCCATTCTGTTGTTCTTTTAGCTCCTCTTAGTTGTTAGAGTAATTGCATACATTTTCCAATGATTCTAATGACCTCCTAAATCTTACACAATCTACATCTTCCTCCAACAGGGAGGAAAGCAATCAGCTTAATGAATTAATGTTTGTACAAAGCTTGATGAAATAATGTGTTATAGAAGTGCCAAGAATACTATCTGTAGGTTTTCTTCCTTCTAGGCCTTTCACTAGCAGGGAAGTACAGAGGATATATGACTCATTTTGAACTTTTGAATGAAATAGGTGTGACTCCTTTCCAGGAGGAGCAGGTAGCAGCTTTGTCCTCCAAAACCCAACAAACAAGTTCACAAACAGAACTGACTCTCAGCGTTCCTTCCACACTGAGTCTCTCTCTACTATCTCTACTCTCTACTATTTACTTTTTACTTTACATAAAAATTTTATACTTTTTTGCTATATATAAAACTACTATTTATGAATTTTAAGCAGATTAAAATGCCAAATGATGGACAGACAGACACAAGAATAAAGAACAGCCCAGGTGTCTAAGCATGAATGCAGAGTGATTTAACAAAAAATCCTGCTGGTTTGGTGGGGGGGGCATGTTGATCAGATGTTCAACTAATCTCAAAGAAATTTTAAGTCTTGACTTAGTGAGGCTCACAAGAGGTCTCTTGGTAGTTTTCAGAGTATGCATTACCAGCTTTACAGTTATAAGCTATGAAAAAAAGAAGAAAAAGGCACTGCAGGAAGGTGAGATAGTAAGAGCTCAAGGATCTTTCATTCAAGCAGTCAGTACGAAAGTTCCTGTAGACAGCAGTCATATCTGTACTGGGTTCTAATCCCATCCAGGCTTTAATGTGTCCAAAGAGGGTAACAACTAGGAGAATCAGACTTCAACCCATCTCAAACTGAGCTTACAGTGAGAACGCAAACTCATGAGTCAGAGTATCTTTGGGGGTTTGCATAAAGCTGACCTGATTAGCACCGAGGATAAAAGAGCAACCCACAATAACACACTCCGCATCACAGATGCTGCCGGCAGAGTATTACATACATTCTATGACCAAGGATGGCCCGTTTCCTGTTTTAAAAGACAAACTTGCCCTGGTATCAAACATACTGAATGGAGGCAACTTCAGTGGGCTACAATGAATAGCTCAGCGCATATTGTCCAGCCTTGTCACATTTCATTACTCCTTACTCAGCAGAGGAGTGAGGTATACATGACCTTTCAATGGCCTCATGCCCTTCTCTTCACATTGTGTAGACAAGACTTGCAACCTGCTCCACTTGTGGCATGTTCAGATTATCAGTGAGTAGATTCACACTGTATGTGGATAACTCTAGAACTCTGATCTCTGTCATGCAACATAAACACAGTGTGTGCTCCTTTGATTTCTAGCTAGTTCGCATTACTGATAATTATTACCAGGTAGAAACATATTTATAATTGAAGGAAGGATTAATTTCTACATATATTTGAACACCAGAATTTAATAGAGAATTATATTACCTATTTTAGATCACAGTTTAATTCTACAAACATAGCATTATATTTAAAGAACTCACTTCAAAGGAGTCCTTTCCCAACAGCAGAAGACTTTTCAATGAGTCTTTAGTGCAATAACAGTAGGATTGGACAACAGAACTCCTAGGTGGTACTGTATCACCCATACTAGCAGACCAAATGTTCAGAAGACCTGACTGGACAGATCACTAGCTCATGCTTCTCATAGCCCTTCTTTCTGAGTTATGTTATGACAATTACTGAAATAAGTAGAAAGGAGATGAGAGAAGATGTAAGCAAGGCTAGCAATGACCAACCATTAGTGAAAGTTAAATAAACCTTATTATTCTGCATCAATAAAAAACTTCTGCATCACTAAAGGAACAGAATTACCTATCTTCCAACTTTACTCTCCAAGAGATCAAGAGCTAAATACCACTTTCAAAGGAGACCAGAGAGCTCTGTGACTGTCAAGAATTACAACAGCAAGATTTAAAAATGAAATTTCATTATTACAATAAACAGGCCATTGGAGGGAGTACAAATCTTCCAAGTTTTAGGGCATAAGCCAACTTCTAAATTGTGGGGTCAGGAAAAAAAACAATCTCTGATGTCTATTTATCATATAAATGTCTCTGTAAAGGTATTTGCCAAAGCTTTCTGGAGGCAGTTCAGTACAGTTGAGTAGAACTGGCTGTTAAAATAACAGGTGGTTCTCAAAGTAGTTGTTAAAACCCCTATTAGCCAGAGAGGTGCCCCTCTAGTTGTGCCCATTCTCCTCCTCGTTTCCAGTTTCTTCCATCAGGCTCAGACCCAGAAGACCTTGGCTTTACCTTCATCCTACGCACCTCATCCCAATTCTGGGACTAGCTGATAGTGTAGCAAAAACACCCTCAGAATTTGAAACATCTTCTCATTTCACATCCCAGTTAATGTCACTGAGAGCATACAGGAACAGGGAGCGGCTGAGCACACAGTGCTTGTGCTGCAGGGCCATGGTCATGCTAGGAAGGTTGCAGACAAGCACATAATTTACAGCCAGTGTGAAGGCTACCAGAATGGAGCATAACAAAGCCCTCTCATTAACTCCTCTCACCCTCCAATCCAAAGCGTCACACTTCAGGTAAGAGCACAAATTAAATCATTTTTAAAAACCCAAACAAATCACCAAACCAAAAAAACCTCCAACAACTGAAAAATCCGTAAATCTCTTTACCACTTAAAAGCTGGGAATAGAGGGAAAATTGGGCAGAATGCCAGCTTCCTGTCACTCTGCAGACAAAGCATGTCACACCTTTAGTTTGGATGTTCATAAATGGATTCATACTGTTGATACGTCAGAGGCCAGTGAGCAGGAACAAGGAAATTTCTTTTTAAACTCTAATGACTGTATTTAACAGCAAGACTGGTGTGTGTTTGGGGGCCTGCAGACTTTGGGAGAACACTTCTGGCCTCCCACCCAATATTAGTGCCTGTTGTAAGCAGCAGCATGTACTGAAAGACTCGTCTCTTTTTGTATCTGCGTGGATATTGCAGCAAGCTATTAATTTAATCCTTTCTTAAACTAGCTAACAAATGAGCTAGGACTTTATTTCACAATTTCCATGAAAATATACCCTACCACTTAAGCATGAAGGACATTGGCATCCAAGTTTGGGGACATAGAGGGCTAGTGGAAAATATTCAACACAGTCTTCTCCAGTGACTGTGTCTTGAACAAAAACGAGCGCGGCCTCTGGTGAGGATAGAAGATTAGAAAAAACAGTTATCGAAAGATGCTTCCCAACCTTTAGTGGCTTCATATTCATGTTTTTTCCTTTTTCCTCTGTGACCAAGAGGAATCAGAGATGGGGAGAAAAGTGAGCATTTATGTTTTCCAAGTGACCCCCAAAAGATGGCCTATAAGAATGAAACATTTTATTAAACCATCCTCACAATTTCTAGTTAGTCTGATTATTCCTCCTGCCTGCCACCTCCAGTGTTGGTAAGCATGTAATTTTGCACAGACACCTCCAGCTGGCTTGGCTCACAAGTGATCTGCATCACCACACATTGGCAGGTTGGTCTTACACAGCCCAAGCTCTGCGTAAGCCAGGAGAGCTGATGCCTGAAGGAGAGAGTAGGGTCTAGTACTTGAAATACAGGTTCAGTTCCCTTTCCCTAACATGTTGCTTCATTATTCTGTCCTGCTGTTCTCCATCTGAGAAATAATCTGCTTCTATGATACGGAAGTGTTGTAAGTATAAAAAGAGACTGGTAGGCACTCAGATATTAGAAGAACAGGAGGCATGTAAATCTCTCAGATATAGTTGGAGGAGCAGAAGCAAATCTATAATGACTCTGTGAAGCGCTCTCGGGTCCTACAGCTTAGGCTTAACTGCAGCAGTTGCCCTTTGTGTATCTTCCAGAACATGGTTTTAGGAATTTGCTGAGACTTCAGGGAAGAATTTGGGTTTAATTCAAAGAACATGCCTGCTTAAACCTTGCTTCTGGGTGGAGTAATCAGCAGGGGGTTCAGTTATATTATTTCTCCCATAACATAAATAATGTGAGGCTGATGTGTCAGTCTTAGAAGTTCCTCCATCTGGAGATGGGACTTCTGCTAATTATGTCATGATTTTTTTGCCTGAAGTGCCTCATATTCATTGTATAGGAATCAAAATCCTAAGTAGTTCAGGTGGTGAGTAGATTTCCCTATGACAATGAAGTATATTTTATTTTAGACTTTTAGGCCAGCTTCCTGCCACTTGTAACAAAAATATGATTAATGATACATAAAATCCATATTTTAGAATAGAAATAAATTGGGCCATTGCAGCACTTTTGTCTGGGGAAATTCTATTCTGTCATTGCTTGACAACATAATTTTACAGAATAAAACAACACTTTGTACTTAGGGAATTCCACTTCTCTGTTAAAATACATTTTTACTGCAAAATGGTGTAGGAAAGGCTTGAATTTAGGAAAAGATTAAGAGATTAGATAAGCTCTTTCTAAAAGGATATGCCAAGACACTTTTTACAGATGGAACTGTAGTAGACATAATCTTATTTTAAATTAAAAATAAATGGATAAATAGAGATTATTTTAACACAGGACTATGACGAGCATGTTTTTTTGGTGAATAGGGAAATAGATAGTTTTAGAAATTACAATTAATTCACAGGACTCTGCAGTAAGAGAAATCATTAAAACGTTATATCAGCTAAATACATTTGGTGAGTGTGCATATACAGAATAAAACATACTTGAGTCTTGATGTAGATATTTTTGCCCAGACATCTCAAAGAGCTTTCTGAAGATGGGAATATCATTTTGCAGGGGAGCAAGGATGAGAGAAACCAGTGAAGTGACCTTTCAAAGGACCTACTTGGTCAAAGAGCAGAGGATGGAAAAGAGTGTTCCTCACTTACATCTGGTCTTATACATTGGACTTATCATACAGCTTACACTGAGTATACAGTATTCAGTGTGTGGCTGCAAAACACTGATAGATTGTAATATAGTGACTCTTACCTTGGTTTCCAACTAATACAGCCTTTTCTGGGATTTGAAGCTGCTTCATTTTGCTGTAGGAAGACTTCATATTCACAAGGAAAAAAAAAAAAAGGAGTGACTAATGAATGGTTATGAAAGGATTACAAATGAGCTTGCTTTGCATAGCTTACTTCTGCCAACCTTTGGACAGGCCTTACAACTTTATTTCACATGATTTGATGGGATCACAGCAAGATTGGCGGTGCCTGTTAGAACCAAACTCTGAAAGTGATACCTCTGTGGACAGACTGCAATGTAGATGAATGATGCATGAAAACTATGAGTTGTCACAAGGCTTTGCAGAACCTAACCCCAAGGGCAGCACCCACACTGTGCTTGGTCAGTTGACAGCAAAGGAAACCCATGGCCATAATCAGACTCAGCTGCAAGCCAGTAGCTTCTTCCTTCATGCTATAGCCCAGCAACTCAGGCACCCAGGGTGGGTGGGTGCAGTGTCCTCATGTGAGATGAGGAAGTTTGGATACAATTAACTGGTAGCATCACTCCTGGAGCTAACAAGGCTACAAATTTAACAGACATCTCCTAAGTCACAAGGCAGTGGTCTTACTACTGCAAGAGTTCTAGAGGTCATCTAGTCCAACCTCCCTACACAAGTAGGGACATCTACCTAGGTCAGGTTACTCAGAGCCTCATCAAGCCTGACCTTGAATGACTCCAGGGATGGGGCCTCCACCACCTCTCTGGGCAGCCTGTTCCAGTGCTCTATGACCCTCATGCTAGAGAACTTTTTTCTAATATCCAACCTAAATCTATCTTTTCCTAACTTAAAACCATTACTCCTTGTCCTATCACTACAAACCCTTGTGAACAGACCTTCCCCTGCCTTCCTGTAAGCCCCCTTCAGGTACTGGAAGGTCAGTATAAGGTCCCCCCGGAGCCTTCTCTTCTCCAGGCTGAACAGCCCCAACTCTCTCAGCCTGTCTTCGTAGGAGAGATGCTCCATTCCCCTGATCATTCTGGTGGCTCTCCTCTGGACACTCTCCAATACATCCACATCTTGTGCTGGGGGCTCCAGAACTGGACGCAATACTCCAGGGGAGGTCTCACCAGGGCAGAGTAGAGGGGCAGAATCACCTCTTGATCTGCTGGCCACAGTTCTCTTGATGCAGCCCAGGATGTGATTGGCCTTCCGGGCTGCCTTTGCACACTGGTGGCTCATCTCCAGTTTTTCATCCACCAGCACTCCCAAGTCCCTTTCCACAGGGCTACTCTCCAGTATGTCCTATCCCAGCCCATACTGATAATGCTGGTTGCCCCTGCCCAGGTGCAGGACCCTGCACTTGGCCTTGTTGAACCTCATGAGGTTCATCTGGGCCCACCTTTCCAGCTATGAAGTAGGTTGTCCTCATCCACAGATAATTTTGAGGTATCGTTCTGAAGTATGACTAAGATTTTTCAGTGTGGCAGAGATGAAGAAGTAAAGCTGAAAAAGCCACTGGAAGATTCAAGAAAGGAACCTGACTATCACATTTATGTTCTTTCAGACTTTGAGTATAACACACCTTTTAGGGCTTAGCTTTTTTAGATGCCACTATTGCGAAGCATTGCTATCCATATGTGCATTAGAAGAACACAACTCTATAAAAACAAAACAAAAAAATCATTGGCTGTTTCAGGTTGAGAATGTCCTTAATCTTTTGTTGGATCAAGAACTTAACAGGATATTGTTAGAAACATCTACAGTCCTGCCATTGATTCTGCTCATATGGAGCTATACAGGGTCCTGGCAACCCTGCAGCACTTTCACAGTGAGGAGTGAACTTTGTAAACCTTATTGCTTCATTTTAATTCTCATATTATACTCTAGTAAAACAGTTACATGGTATCAAGAATTTTCTAATACAGGCAATATGAGCTGATCCCTTCTGAAGGTACAGTAAGTCTTCTGATGAACAGGGCTGGAAAATATCAGGAGTAAAACATGACCTCAGGTGTCATTACACATTTCAGAGTCAGCACTAACAAAAGGAACTGCTGATCTTGTACCATATCTAAATTCAACCTTCTGGTGGGAAATAGGATGAAATTGTATTACCTGAGTTATGTTTTAATCAGTTTTGGATTAATTTGGCAATGCCATGCAAACTGAAACCAAGATGAACTCTAAGATGCTTTGCTGTCAATACAGGCCTCTCACATAGCTCCAAATGGTCTGTTATCCCAAGTGTAAATCACAGTTCTAATTGTAAACGGGAGAAAACCAAAACGTAAGAGGACAGTCTTTTTGAATGCCTGTGCATGGGTAATAAGCTTGAAAAACTGAAGGGCAGCATACTGACACTTCCATTTGAAAATACGTGGCTAGCTTTCACTGACTTGTTGGTCAATCATGTTGTGGAGTGGAATAGATGTCTGCCAAGCTCCTTGTCTCTGGTATTTCTGGGTTGCCAAATAAAACCAAGAAAAAACAGTTGGAAGTGAGCAAAGGCTACTCAGTAACATTTCTGCAGGGATTTCCACCTGGCAGTGGAACAGGAGAACCTGAGCTTACGCAGAAGGTTCAAGTTTGGAAACAGCTCCAAAACCACAAAGTGATTATTTACTGAGTTTGGCTGAAAAAAAAGCCAGAGGAAATCTGATAGCTTGCTACACTTACAAAATTCTTTCCCAGGGATCAAAGTACTCACGTGAGCAGTTGGTGTTGGAAGACTTGTACCCTTCACATTAGCAACCCATCTTCTATCATCTTCTGACTGTTTTCAAGAATCTGTCTCTAGCCAATAAGCACAAGAACAATAAGACATTTTGCTTGTGTTGTCCCTAAACTCAAGTCCTAACCTGGCCTGGAATCTTAGCATAGGCTCATGTATATCCCAGTCTCATAATTATCACCTGCCATTTTCTATATTACTTTTGTTTCTGAATAGGGGAGAAAGAAGTCAGGAGGTTTGTTTATAAAGAAACAGGAAAAAACATTTTTTTTGTAACCTAGGATGTGTGCACAACCCAGCAACTTTAATAAATTATGCTCCTTACATGCCTGGCTCAATGAACGAAGGAGAAGGCAGAGTGGCATTTAGTTTTTATCTATGTCCTCTTACTTTCGGATTGTACAATGAAGCCATACATCAGGCCAAAGCTATTGCACCCATCATGACATGTCAGCAACAGTGACTCAGTCAGAACACATTACATGCAGGAAGAGAAAGATGCAAAGATAAGATACTAGGACTGAAATCAATACAGGATTCTCTTTTACATATCCCAACAGTCTCATTAACTTCAAAGTAGCTGATATGAATGTAATTAAAGAGCAGAACAAACAGCAAAAGGGGAAAGAAAAAAAAAACACAGGGCCCTATTTCAAGATCCTCACTAAAATGGCATAGCACAGGGCTGTACCATAAATCACAGGATACACTGTCAAACCTAGCAGAAATTTTTACAAGCAAATTATAACGATATTTTAAACAATGTAAATTGTATAAACGCAGGCATCTGCAGTTTAAACACAAATAAGCGCTGCCACCAGGGAATAACTTTAAACAACAACAAACAAGTTCTTGGTGCTCTAATGTGCTAAACCTAAATTACAGCCGGTTGGTAGAACTAAACCTGTGTGCTTCTCAGACAAGACAATCCTGTAAAAAAGGAGAATCAAGTGCATCATGATGGAGCTGGATACTGGAGACTCTGCAAGTTTTCTTTGCATGGTGACAACCAGAAAACATGCCACGGTGCAGCGCTGAAACGCACACCATTGCCAACTATTAACGCTAACTATTAACCTGCTGGGCTGTTGTCAAGTTCACAGATTAATGTGTAAAATGAAATGAGAATGCTTTGGTGTCCCAGAGATCATCCCAGTCATGCTTAGAGAAGACGTGTCCATGTGGCAAAATCTAACCTCAAGGGCAGTAAATGGCAGCAATTGCAAAGAGGATGCTGGAATGGTTGTAGGTGCTTTCCTCCTGCAGTGGATAACAGGCTTGGCTGGGCAGCATGACAGAGACTCCACTGCTGCTGGCCACGACATCCCAGCCTATGCAGAAACACAACAGCTCTGTCCCCAGGCTCCTCGAAGGTGACGGTGACACCTTGATAACAGGCTAACTGCAGCTGCAGAAAAACGTGCAGAAGACTTTGAAGGAAAGGAGTCTTCTAGCATTTTTCATGAGCTCTAAATTCCTAAATCCTGTCCCCCCCTCTTATGCGCCCCACAAATATGAATCAAGGGATCAATGGATCAATGGGATAATCATATGGAATGTCTTTAATGGAGTATCAGCCTCTATTTCTTACATACTTTGCTGAATGCTCCTACCAAGTGCTAAATTAAAATTTACGGTAGTGCTAATTGAAGTCACATTTGTGTGTGTGCTGCGTGCTGTTAGGCAGGAGGAGATTTCTTTTGCTGGAGATTAAAACTTCAGTAATGTCTTTTTGTGCTTATACCATTTTAATGCAAAAGCAAAACATAATTATAGGAGGCTGTTAATGGATTAGATGGCCAGTGTTGCTGTCTAGCTGTGTTCCAGTTTTTCCTCTCTTGGCTTTGTGTTGTCTTTTGTCATCTCCTAATTATCTGTTCCTTTTTCAGTTGGCAGCTTTAATAGTTTGGGGGTATTATTCAAACCCAAATTAATTTGTGTTTTTCAGGAATTGCTTAAAGAGAAGGAGTTTTATTTGGAACTTGATATAGCAATAAAATTTTTATCAGATGCAAAAGAGAAATATTTTTTTTGGCTGACTTTCTCTGTCATGAAACTACTCACATTGATCAGCAAGAGCAGAGGAAGCTCTGGTATTGCAAAATAAAAGAACTTCTGAAAGTGCTTGGCAGCTTATTTGTTTCTGCATGGTCTATCATCACTAGCTACCGTCTACTGTAGTTTCTGAGAGTGCAAAGCACTTTCCAAAAATTTGGAGATTGCATGTGCTCAAGTCTTAACCGACATTTGAACTGTTGACAATGGTAAGCAAGTTCAAGAATATAAGGAAATAAATCTGTCATTAAAGTCTCAGGATTTTCATTCATGTGGCTAATGAATTAATAAATAAGAATACTGTGTAACATTTATACAGGTGACAAATCCTGCTAGGTGCTACAAAACTGCAAGTCCTTTTAGAGCACTGGAGAATTAAATGCCTTGTAGCCATTCTTCCTGATTTGTGCACTGTTTTGTCACCATCCACAAGAATATACAATAAAAAATGACTAGTCATGGAGATCTATTGCAAGCATTCTAAGGAGAAAATAATGAATGCATTTCCTAATGATACTGAGACAGTGCTCCTAGAATCTACTGTTCCAGAGGCAGTAGCTTCCAGCGCGCTCTGTGTTTACAGGGAAGCAGGCTGCAATGAAGAATTCATTGCAACAGTTCAGTACCACATTTTAACAATGAAAACATCCCCTGTATTCTCCCCTGAAAACCATCACTTGGGAAAAATGGGGTGATAAAAAGAGAGATGAAGACAAAACAAATACAAAAAGAGTTAATTTGAAACTAATCAAACCCCATTTTCTTTCCCTGCATCAGAAATGTCTTTTATATCAGTACTGAATTAATTTTCAAAGACATGCCGATCCTTTGGAGGGGAATTCCACACCTTACAGCTGTGCAATCTGCCCCGCAGTGTACGCCTTGCACACCCACCTGCTTACTGCAAAACACCCTGAACTTCCCAGAGCTGGGGCTGTGCCAGTAGAGCTGTGCTTTAGACTTGTTGCTGATCTCCAGCAAAGGCAATGCCTAACCCGATTTATTTTAAAGTGGTGAAGTTCGATACCATATAAGAATGAGCAAGCAGCACTATTGTTACCTTGCAGAGTGTTATACTGTATTATGTATGGTCATCTGTTAATAATGCATAGCTTTCTACAGCAGTTAAAAAGCAGTTTCATTAAACGGTTTCATTTTAAGAATAATTTGTTAAGAATGCAGCTTCTGAAAAATGCTGTGTTCTTGTTCCACATTCAAAGTCTAACCCACATGCTGAGAATAAAGGAACAGTCACATTTTAAACACGTATTATAATTCATGCTTTGAAACATCATATAAATCTAGCCTTAAGTACCTCCCATTTGATAGTTATTTTATTTTTGCCTGCTTTTGTTTTCTCTTCATTCATGGTGATTCAACAGTGTATATTAAAATTTTAATTTCATCTCTCCCTGTGCATTCAGGTGTCAACAATAACTTGAACTCTACCTGTTTAAAAGCTGATTTACTGGGACAAAATTATGTCCCTTTGTTCTCATCAGGGCAAACAGTTTTATTATCATGGAAGATTAAAAACCTGACCTTTGGCACCGCAAAATATTGTGGTAACTCCTACAACTCCTGACTTGAATACTCAAAGTATGGTCCCTTGGTAGCTGGCAGAGCAC
This sequence comes from Eurystomus gularis, assembly GCA_013400335.1. NCBI lineage: Eukaryota > Metazoa > Chordata > Aves > Coraciiformes > Coraciidae > Eurystomus > Eurystomus gularis. The sequence goes on along the minus strand of VZZY01009136.1, from coordinate 81,070 downwards.
TGAAACATATACCGTATCTGGCAGGGATATTTATTTTCAGCTTTCATCTTACGTGTGCATTAGCTACTGAATTGACTATATTGTTGGTAGAACAATGGGTCAAGTCCAGACCTGGTGGATCCTATCTGATGGGCAGGTATATCCATGGGAAAGCATACATCCATTTTAACAAAAACACCAAGCTAAAGTCAGAGGCATGCTATCCCCTCTCCCATGTTGGTGGAATTAAGCCGTTCCTTCCTTCGTGATGACAGCTAATGTGCAGGCAGCTCCAGGAGCAGAAGCACTGTCACTGAGGAGCAAAATGCGCTCAGCAACCTGCCAAAAAGCAGGGAGCAAAAATGCCCGTATACGTATACAGACAAAAGATGGCCAGTGGAAAGAAATGCCACTTTTATCAATTTCAGCCTGAGAAAGGCTAAGCAGCCTTTTTCTTTCTCTCTTTTTTTTTTTTTAACAGAAATCACAGTCGTTCCCATGTTTAGCCATCACTATGGTGAGAGCAAACAGCATGGCCAACCTGCATCATTTTGCTATGAACACTGTGATATTTGATGTCTTCTTTCAACTCCTCCTCCACAGAGACCCTTAGTTATGAGACACTCTCTTCTTCACTCTAGCACAATTGCAACAACTTCCTAACCCTCACGGTCACAGAACTGACCTCGAAAACAGTTCCCAAGGCAACAGGAAGGTTCCCATCTTGGATGCACATCCCACAGCCCTCCATACCAGAGAGTCTCCCAATACACGTCCCTTTACGACGCTGGAAAATAATACAGTCTGAGACATTTTTATAGTCACCTAAAAGACAATGTACAATTTCTGTTCTTCTATGCAGACCACTGAAGTAGTCACCATAACTGAGCATTAGGAAAAGCTATGGTTTAAAATGCACTTTTCAATTCAATTTGCAGGTGATAACTTCTAAAGAGAGAGACTTTGGAGAGGTTTCTATATCAAGTGAAATTTTAAACTTCTCTCAGATGATACTAAATGCTCTGTTTCTTTCTTTTGGCATCTCTATCATGTAAACCATGTTAACTGCACAAAAAAAAAATAAAATCCCATTTCTTCTAATTTTTCCCACATGTCTACATTATTGCTTCTTGGCCTCCCAGAACAAAATTCTGAATGTGCCCTTACTAAACATCTTCCATAAATAAAGCTGCTTTGGAATACAAAAGAGTACTTTCAGAATAATGTAAGGTAGGATATTTCAGTTCACGTTTTTTCTCTTTTCTAAATGTCAGAATCTCATAACGGCCTACCGACAAAAGACACTAGCAATAATTTTTCCCCCTGGCTGAAGATCCAGTGGGCAATATTGGTCACAAAGAGTCACATACAGGACACACCTGAAGCAAACAGTGGCAGGGTTCTCATTGAAATACTGTCATAGTTCAATATTTCATGTTTGTAAGGCACAAAATACTCACAGATACCAAACAATATGAATTCATTTAATAGTTACAGGAACTTTTTAAGACAGTATACAACTTAGAGAAAATGCTACAACAAAATCCTCTTCTTTTATATAATTTTGATCAAGCTAAAGTATCTCAGCTGAATAAGCATTCTTGTAAAATTGGAATGGGTCCCCTTTCACATGAAGCAGTACTCCCCTACATCTTGCTTCCAAGGGAACGGTGCCAATTTTTTATTTTTAAGAACTTGTGTAGTCTGTATATTTTTCTCATTTAAGAATGCATGTTATATTTTTTTTTTCTGCTATTTATCTAGTGGATTTCCACCACGTTCTGTGCTCACTGCTTCTCAGGTACAGTCTCCCATTCCGTCATTGTGGCCTTAATATTTGTCCCCTTATGTTCCATCCTATCCTGATTGTATAAACATTCAAGTAATTACATTTCCCTTACCTTATCAATTCATGCAGAAAGGTTTATATCACTGGCTCTTCATAACCCTTAGTTCTTCCAGTCCTGTGTCACCTGCAAACATAATCAGTGAAGATCTCCTGTGTTCCTTTGGGTCATCACTAAATATCTTATATAGTGTAGAGCAGAAAGGAAATGGACAGACTAACTGCTCCAGTTGCCATAGACCTCAAAATGCAAAGTTGCAGAACTTCATTAGGCAGACAACCACAAAAAAGCACAGAGGGGCAGTTTCAAATCATTCTTTGTAAATAACACATAGATAGAAGGTCATACTCTTAGCCTCTGATCTAAAAACTTTTAGGAAAAACTCCATAGAGTCATCTCAGGTGTTTGGATGTGGTAGATTATCTCAGTATGTTCAATCTGATATAAATGAGTGGGTACAAGGTTTCACGAGACAAAGTTTAAATGTCTCCAAAAGTACAAGGAATGCTATGGTGTCAAGGCAGCAGCTGAATTTGAAATGTACACCAAAAATTTTAAAACATCACAGAACATATCATATAAATGCAAGTGCACACACCTGCTAAATATTTATTATTGCATGTTGGTAGAATAATACCTGAAAATGAAGGTCTGCAAGGTGCACAAAGAACTAAAGTTCTAATTTAGTCACCTTTGTTCTTAACTCATACTTTTCTTTCCCGATCCACTTTGCACAGGAAGACATTTTCCATGCACAAAGCATTAATTAGACATCTAAAAGACATTTCAAGCCTGCCAGCTCAACTGCTTTGGGCACTATTCCATCAGATTTACAGACAATTAACAGATGGAACATCTGGAAATGTCAGACAAATGGCCACCAACCATGCAAAAATTGACCCCATATCACACAAGCCTCTGATGCAGCCCAGGAGTTCAGAGGCACAGACACCACTGGCGGCACTCAAGTCTCCTGGAGTGCGTGCATAGTGAATCTGGACACGCTGGAGAAGCTGCGCAGCTGCACACGTGTACACATGCACGTGCTCACACAGGTATGTCAGATTTGCTGTTCTAGGTCTTGAGGAGGCTGGAAGTTATGATATGGCTACCATTTCATTGCTGAGCTTTATGACATCTTACAGACTGTATCTTCCTATATTCTAGGAATTCCAGCAACACTCACCACAGTGGAAGGAGGAGACATGAATGTTCGTTGTGGTATCAGAGCAAGTCTAAGAGATTGAAAGCCAAAAATTGAATTTGTTTCTTTCCTTTCTTCCATTGGCCTAGAGGTCTTGTATCCCCTAAGACATCAGCAAGCAAGTAAATATAATGTGTCCATCTGCCTTAACCATTGAAAAGGTAAATCTGAGCGATGATACAAAATCCCAGTGTTTTCTCAGGTCTTTTCCGTATCCTGGCTGAGGTTTTCAAATCCTGCTGCCCAGAGTTAGGCCCCCTAAAGTTCCTATGCACACTGCCTAAGTGCTGAACACCCACATGCTGTTGCCTGATGATGCCTTTCCCAGCCAAACAGCCTGCTGTGCAAATAAGAGGCTCCACAGTATAGACCTCACATAGCTGGCTACTGCTCTCACTCTGTAGCATTGCCTGACCTCTGTGTCTTTGTCTTCAGCTTGTTCCTAATACTGTATTACAGCATAAGAACAAGCACAAGCCCTCAGTAACTTGCTGCCTCAAAAGGAACAGCGTTCCCACAAACAACTAATCTGCCAAACAAAGCCAAAAATCACATCTCTGACTAAAAGGGCTTTCCACTTCAAGGCTTGCTCTACAATTCTGTTGAGCTGACAAACGCAGAGAAGATTTCTCAACTGCGTAGTTTCCAGTAAGCGATGACCCACCCCTATTGTTAGGAAAAAAAAGAAGCAAGCCCCTGGAAAGGCTATGACTAAGAGGGCACCAGTGGGATGTAGCATTGTGAAAAAGCTACCACTTGCCTACAAGAGAGTCGGTATGACACAGGATCAGTTGCCCATATCCCAGAGTCAGCGTGCAGGGGCTGAGCATGACATGAAATGCTGGTGACATAGAGAAAAGTTACGGCCCCTCTGCTCTTCCAGCCCCACAGAAACATTCCCTTGTACCACACCTGAAATGATAACTATAGAAACAGGGAGAAAGGAAGGTCTGTGGTGCATTTACACCATAGGATGCGATGCAGTTGAGTGGTGTCAGAGAGGAGACGAAATTTGCATGAGACGTTACAAATATAAAAAAAAACCAAACATATAGGCATGTGCTGAGTTCTGTCCATATCCAAGCCCAAACCTTTACCACCCTGTTTATCCAATTACCATCCCATTTAGCTGAGCAGTGCTTAACTGAAATTCTTCAAGGTTAGGGCCCCAGGAAGAGTTGCTTTCCCAGTCAATTCTTTGATTGCCTTTACCTCCATCTCTCCAAATACCCTGGATGCCCCCAAACCATTTGGGATAAGAAAACCTATGCTGAATTTTCTGTCTGTCTAGTTCATTTACTACTTAAGCAGGGGAAAAACCCCCAACCTTTGCTTGTTCAGCTAGCTTAATATTGAGAGTAGGCAGCAATGTCCTTCTTCCATGAATATGCTAGAATTAATCCAATTTGCATGGGAACATATAAGCAGCAAATATTTATTCATGATTGGGAGGGAACTGATCCAAGTATGTAAACTAAAGGTAGACATTAAAAAAAACCAGCATAAACAGTGATCACCATAACTTTCCTACAATTAGCTGCCAGGTATAATTAATTTGTGCTTCCAGCCATATTAAATCACTAACAAGCATAACATGTTTGAAATAAAGAAATAATTCAAATAAAATGCAATTAGGGAGATCCAGTTATTTCAGTCTGGGCAAAGTGACCCTCACTCTAATAGCCTGAGAGTTAATGAATCTGACTTTAAAAGAATTCCTTTTTCTCCCCATGAACATTATCTTTATTTTTTCCTAAACTTCATACTGAAGTTTCAAAATTTAATTAAATATTCTACACAGTCTGGAGGAGTAAAAAGCAAGAGATATGTGAGCAACAGAAATGGCAGACTTCTTATAAGCAGTCTGCCAACTAAGGGAGTCATATGGGTTGTTGTTAAACTGAAGCAGAAGGAGGTAAAAAAATACATAGGCATGTATTTTTACACACTTGCGGTCGAGTATTGTGAAAGGTTTTGTTCCTTAGCTGAAATAATTCCTTCTCTAAGGATAGGATTTCAAGGGAGAGGTAAAATTGCCATCTGGTATTTTTTTTACCAGAAGACAGATCTCTAGTTTACTACAGAGGATCTCTACTTCCAAGAGAGATCTCTGTTTTTCAAAAAAGACTCCTGGCTATAGGCTTAAGATTGTGTTTGATCAAAAACAGCTCAGAAGGATGAGTCAAAGTGAGCATCTCACTGTCTTGATGCTTTTCTGCTCAAGGCTCCTAAGAAGAGGATTGCCATGACCAGGGTGCACAGGAGCATTGCTGTGAAAGCCTGCATTACTACCACAGAAACTCTGAGCATTCGTGCGTAGATAAACCAGAAGTATTTTAGCAGTGTCTGAGGACATGGCCAAATACATGCACCATTAATTAGCCATTCTTTAGTTTGTTGGTGATCCTCTGCTGGAGATTTATTGCCTCTCAGTCAAAGCCATGAGAGTGGACTGCATGCAAGTTCCTCACCTACATCTCAAGCAAAGCCAGTTCGTTGATAGTCTGTAAAGTTGGATTGAGCTAAACTCAGAAACTTGTCACCAAAGCAGATGAGAAGCATTCATCTGATCTCATAGGGCCTCATTCCACTGATCGCTATATCAGGTTTAGACAGCCTATAGGCATGCAAACCTTGGTGTATGAGTAGGAACAAGATAAAAATTGAGAGCTTAAGAAAAAAAGAGGCAAAGAAAATAATCTCACTAGCTTTTATGCTCATCTGATGCCCTGTTACCAAAATATTTAAGCACCTAGTAATTTATGCATCTATCATCTTGCAGAGAAAATACACACTGTTACTCTTTCTGTCTGCAAAGCTAAAAAGACTAAAAAGACTCTTCCCATTAGCCTACATCAGCCCCGACACTTCTATCTGCTTCACAAGCTTACTGTGTCTTGCACAGAATCCTTCAATAGGATATATATTTTATATATAAACACATACATCAGCACATGCACACAGAAAGGCACAAGTTTGCTGCAAAATCTTCTGTCAAGATCCCCACTAGTGAAAAAGCATTACAGCCACCACCGTATGCAGTTGAAGGGGCAGCTGAGCAGGCTCAGTCTTGTCAGCCTGAAAAAGAGACAACCAGGACACGTGATACATGACAGAGGTCAACAAATTAAAGAGTGTCTTCAAAAAGATGGATAAAAATGTACTGTATGATGTGTCTTCCAACATGACAGCTAAGGGACACTAAATGAAACTGGCAAGAGAAATTATTGGGAAAAATTAAAAAACGACAGGTCTGTTTGCTGCAGAGCTCCCTCCAGAAGTATATTTTGGATAGACAAAGTTTGCATGGTCTAACAGGGAACCTGTACAAGAATATTGAAGAGACAGACACTTGGGGTTATTAAATAGAAAAACCCCACACATCAGGTTTATTAAATGTTGGGAATTAGGGGAGTACTTGGAAGAAGTATATGTCTTTCCTTATTTTTAGTCTTCCCTGTGCATCTGCTTATAACTACCTGGATAGAGGGTTCAGTGAATGCTTAGACTGGCCCAGGACAGAGGTTCTTAAACTATTTAATGTTGTGTCTATCACAAGAGGATGTACTTTAGGTTTGTGCTTATGCAGTGCCCTAAAAACTAGTAAGTAGGTGAGCGTAAATTTTAACTCAGACCTCTCAAGTATAGTACTAATATTTTAATCACACCAGAGCTTTCCTCTCTGATACAGAGCATACTGCTGTATCAAGTCTTTTTCTGGAGGACAAAATATCCCGAGACGTGGCTCACAGATCCAACAGTTCACAGATTTACAGTACATTAACTATGGCCATGGGAAAAAGTTGGGTTTTTCTTCTATAAAGAGGGTCTTGTGTAATATGTAAATACCATGAGGGATTAGCACAAGAAATTATTTTTTGCAGCCTGTGAAAGTGTGCTATGCCAATTCTCAAAAGGTCCAGCTCCAGCCAAGCCTCATGACAGACCCCGAGACAAGTGCACAACTCTTAAGGCCATTGCCCATCAGAGATGGGCAGGACCAGCTGAGAAGTCAGAGAGGAACATATGCAAAAATAGCAATTTACAATAGATAGTTTCATTGCCCAATCTATCTGAACTATCTCTGACAGAGAACGGTTCAAGTAGAAAATCCCCTTTTTTTGGTAATATAATATTTTACAGACATTCTGTTCTTATAAAACAGTCCTACAAAATGCAAATAACATGACAGCTCATGCACTTCTGTAAAAATCACTTTCTTCATCTCTAAAGCAGATTTTTTATGTGCATTTTTGTTATTCTGGTACAGAGGTCTATGGAAAGAAAGTAACATTTTGATTCAAGTGGTTCAAAAAACACAGAACTGTAAATATTTTCTTGGTCATGTTACATGAGATTCTATATGAAGACAGTAGCATTTTTCAGAAAATTGCAAAATAATTGAAATAAGAGGAAGTAAGCTGCTTATGAATAGCTTTAGAAATTATACACTATCACAGAGTACCTGAAATTGTGTAGGCCCTCTGAGACTGGGCGTAATAGGATAATAATTTTACCATGTTTTTCAAAATATATGAGCCAATACTTTTTTCTAAAAGTGCAAGCTTACCTGATGCACTTATTATACGAATAACTTCCTCTTGATATCTTTCAATTAGTTAATTCTTATTGTTAGTTGTGGGAAGAACCATCTAATTCGTGATCACATAACGACCATGTGGCCTTTACAAATATATTTAAGACTGGTATGTGTTCTGCAGCTTATACAGCAAAGTAATATAAAGGGACTAGAAGATGTAGCCAGGTTAAGAATGAGTTTTTTATTATCTACGCACAAATGTGCCAGGGTAAGCTAAGTATGCTTGCAAAGTTTGTGCTCTTTTTAGTCAAAATATGGAAAAGAATGGCTAAGAGTAGACTGAGAAGTTATTTGAAGAAGGATCATCCTTTTTTATTTGCTAGAACAAAGACTTTTAAAGATTGGCTTAAATGAGTCCCAGACTGCTTATTAATTCCCAAAACAATGATGCAGCAGTTCTCCAAATTTAATCACCTGCTATCCATTCATGCTTATAAGTTGGGATTTGGGGCTAAAAATGGTGTACTATGGATCAGACTTCTCCCAGATGAAAAATTCCTAACCAGAAGAGTGAACCCTTTTGCACATTTGAAGTTACCAATACATGATAAAGGCTCCAAGTAATTATGAAAGAGGCAGGAAAGTCCAGCAGACAAATGACACAAAAGAAACTTGCAGGATTAGACACCGTTTGAAAACATACAGTAGAGTTTAAAGGAAAAGCAAAATGTAGTGTGCATAAGAGCTTGAACAGGAAGTGAACTAAAAAACAACTACAAGCAAAGAGGGAAATGAACAAGTCTATTTGATCTTTCCAACTGACTTAAATGCGAACACTAAAAAAAAAAAGAAATATTGACAACTAATTTGTGATGTAAAATTATTCCTGTTTTAATTAAATTAAAATAAATTAATGTAATTATCTAGGTTGGGAGACACGTCTACCCAGACAGAATTCCTCACTCAGACCCATTGAGAGGAAGCAGATAGATCAAGCTGACCTAAATTTGGTTCAGTGTTGGAAACTAAGGGTAAGATTTTCAGAGCTGTCCAATAGGTTTCAGCTACATATACCATATTCCTGGTTTCTTGGCTACCACCTCTGGAGCATTGCAATGACTTTTTTTCTACCTGTACTATTTTCTCCTGCTGTGATACAGCATGTAAAGTCCATAAGATGTGATTTTATTTGGGCTTTCTGCTTTTCTTGTAGACGTTAATGACTTTTTACAGATTAAGGTGTGGGCCAGAAGTTACTCATATGCTACTGCCCACCATATTTTTTTTTATTCTATCCTCATTTTTCTTTTGAAAGTTCATGAACTAGGAGCAGGACAGCTTTCATTTCTCCTGTGTTTAAAATTCTAATACAGAGCTGCTGCTCTGGCTGTGGAAGAATAGTATTTCTGATATATTAAACAAAGACAGCAGACTTTCCAAGACATTTTTTTTTACGTAATCTCCTGGCCTGCCAAGTGGCCCAGCACATGGTGTATACAGATGCACTAAAAGACAGACAACTTTCATACCATAAATTCCTTTGCTGCTCTTCTGCTGGGAATGACAACAGCATTTTCCACTCATTTAAGTGGCAATGATTTCAGCCTTATCAAAGATTGCCAGTCTAGTTACTTGGGCTTAACAACAGTCTGCATTTCAGAATAACTTTTTCTGACCCTCTTTTCCTTTTTGCTTCTTCACTCCACCCTCCCCTTTTCTTTTTAAGAAGCAATTTGCTTTCTGCCATTTGCTTTCTCAGCAGGGCTGTTATCAGCACTAGTCGCTAAGGGAGGACAGCTGGTAAGGGAGAGAAAAAGTCAGACCCTTAAGAACATAACCATGGATTTAAGCATGTGAGTCTGCACTGTAAATTGTTTTGTTATGCAATTTGTATCAAACTCACTCCATAAGGCAAGGGCATACCCTGCAGCATGTAAAGTTCATAGAAACAGTCAAATAAGACCAAGAAGCACACACTTGCACAAACAAAGCAAATGAAGAGACCATTTGTTGCAGAGCAGCATTTGTAATTCTGAGAACTGGCCCCGCATTCTGAAGCAGATAAAGTGGTTTGCAGAAAAAAGATGAGACTCACAGCTGGAGGAAACACAGGTGTCAAAGTCTGTTGTTACTGCTTTTGTTGTGGCTCCAAACAGGCAGGCATATTTGATATGCAAGAAAGACAAAAAAAGAGATACTTGAGCAAATTCAGCCCAGGACTGAATGGGTACAGCAGCCAGGTGGGTCATATTTTCCTTTTGCTTATATTTTGCATGATTAAGTCTTTCCTGGTGAAGACAACCGAGATAGTGCAATGCAAGATGAAGTTCTGGGCTGCTGGTTTCAACCTTTCTTCAGAAGCAGTTTCAGAACTGGTTTTAGTAGGAATTGCACTTAAACTGGAGCTGACTTTGGCTTATTGCAAGGAAACATGCTAAAACCCTTCTGCTGGTTTATCTGCCTGGGTATTACCTTGTTGGCTTCCTCTAAAATATTCAGCAGCAAAGTTTCAAACTGAAGACAGCAGTCAAAAGAGGAGCTGGAGCTTACTGAAATCACTACGTAAAATTCAGCTTGTCCCACTTACAAACCACTTGACACCATTTCTGATTTCCCCAGTTGAATCAAACCCATGCTAACTAGCAGACCTTGGCAGCTGCCTCTGTTTTTTTCCTATTAAAAAGCTTAGACATGACACCAGTTTTAGAGGAGAAAGTGGTGGGGAACCAGACTCTGCACTGGCATTCCAATGGTTTAATTGAAGATGAACATTTTGTTCAACTTTTGCCCCTTTCCCCGGAGTGGCCAGCATTACTTCAAATGCCTGCTGACTTAAACGGTGACAGCTGCAGAACAGAGACTTGTGTATCACAAGCTGCATGCAACAGGAGATAGCTGAAGGGCAGAACTTCAAAGCCACTGGTTGTAACCACCCGGACGGCACAGAGCTTCTGCCCCTGCCAGTTGGTAGCTGCAAGCTCAAATGTTGGGACATTGCCTCACAAGCAGCTGAACATTTGCTGTATCTTAGAGGTGCTGTATATCCATCCCAGAGAGAGGCCAGAAGACAGAGGTGAGGCGAGTGCTGACTGCTTTAACAGTTCTATGGGACTTGTTCAGCTCTTCCAAAAACTGATAGCAGTACGTCAACATGTGGAGTTTTCTCCTCTTTGAAGGAAAGAACTGCAATTAGGTGAGGAAGAATTGAGTGGATTTTAGCTTCCTCCATCATACCAGCTTCAAACAATGTTTTAAAACTTTCATGGAACAAGAACAACCACAGTTTAAATATTATTTCTTGGCACTTGAAGACTATCTCACAATTCTTCCACCTTCACAAGAAATTGTCCACCTCTTGATCAGCTTCAAAAGCCCCAGGCAGTATTGGCTGGGACAGACACAGTGGTCTCTAACACTAATTTGGATCCATAATTTACTTTCAGGCTCATGCAGGAGAATCTATCGTAGAAGACATTTCAGTTAATTCAAGAGAGAATGGTGTTTTAACCAAGAGAGCATAAAAAGGCCTTACACCTTATTTCTGCTGCCAGTATCAGACATAGCATTGGCTGAGCCACTTGGTGTGACTGCAGTCTGGCTCAAGAGGGCAATTTTAGACATGCCAAAACTTTGGCCCATGCACTCACCACTTCAGAAAGCAATAGCGCCTGTGGCACCAGTTCACCATTTCAACCAAGCTGTGCCAATCTCTGCCGAATGCAACAACAGAGAAGAGGAACAGATTAATCAATCTTCATGCTCTTTTCTCACCCCTTTTTGGCAACGAGAAAGAAATAGTGCAAGGTACCATAGATTATGGTGGCAGCTGAAAAGGCACATTGGACTGGCTGACCATGCTCAGAAAATGCCTTCATGGGGCTTACCAAATCCCTTTCCATATTTCAGTTGTTGCACATGAGATTTAGATCTCCTAAGACACATGCATTTCATGTTTCTACAAGTTGGCACAAAGCCTTTTTCTTGCCCTGTGACCTCTCGTGCTAGCTTCGCAGGGCAAAAAGTACCTCAGGAAAGGAGGTAATGATGCTCTGCTGCTAGAAATAGTTGGGCCCTACCTCAGAGGAGCTGGATTGGAAGGCACACATTCCCCAACTGCAACATCATGCTCAAGTCCTTCCACCCCAAAACCAAATCCAAGGAGACGAATATTAAGCAGCCTTCACCCTCACTGCTGGAGCACAAAAGGACTACAGTAGGATGAAGAACCAACATCACAAAGGCATTTTAGCTGGAGACCCACAATCCTATGCTCGTTTTACCTTTCCAACTTCTGTTTCTGGGCTCACATCATTAACAATCATCCAGTATTCCAAATAAAGACCAAATTAAAGGTATAATCACCAGAACTGATGGCCTACTGTCGTTGGATGTTCTGCTTAGTTTACTAACCCCTTATATTTCTTCCCCTGCTGGAAACAGTAGGCTAATTCACTCAACCACATTGGGCCTGTAGTGTTGTGGTTCAGATGGAAGAGGTTCCCAGGAGTTCTCCACAGGTCCTTCACCATGCAAACTATTTAGGACATATTTCTTCAGGAAGCCACACAGTTTTATATCGGAAATACTTTCTAACAATTGACCTGCATTGATGCCACATTTTGCTGTGATACAAATAGGGATATGCTCCAGATATGCACCCTTATATTGTAATTTCTGTTACACTACTCATCCATGCAACATACTGAGCAAATCTGTTTACTTATGACGTTTAAACTCAGTAAAATATTCTTCGGAAGGTGTAGCTGTTGTAACTCATTAACGGATGGTTTACAGCCGATCTGTTGATAGCAAATGAAATCATTTCAGTATTTCTTTCCAGTTAGGACAACTTCTTTATTCAGGTAGTAAAGAACTATGATTGAAGCACAGGCATCAAGAGCCCTCATTACAAAATCAGCATAAGTGATTTGCGTGAATTACACATTACTAGTGGAGCTTGAAGGACATGGATCTGCTGCACAGTACAAGACACACTGGACTAAGTTTATCTCTTGAAGGGTGAAATTTTGCCTTCAATTACATCCATACAATGCTATTTAGACAGCAGCTGGCTCACTAGCCTTGTGTTAACTGTTCAAGAGCCTGTAGTGTGAAAAACCTTATAAAGTGTTGACAGCACCACACACCTTGAACCACAGAAGGGCACTACACAGCAATAGGAGAGACAGAGAAAGCCATGCAACAATTTCTCCAGACAAGGCAAAATATTGGGGAAGAAAACATCCCCATGCCACTTTTGCCTTTCCAAAAACATTTCCAACTGTCAGCTGTCTGCCAAATTCCACAAGGCTGGAAGCAAGCTAGTAACTATACCACTACCACAACACTTAAGGGAAGACCTTACTTAAAACCTTACTATGATGAAGAGAATACATCTATTAAAAAAAAAAAAAAATCCATCCAGTACACTAGCAGGTTCTGATTCTCCATATGAGCAGCAGAAATTAGAAGGCATACCAGAAATTTCAAAGGATGCTTACTCATTTCCAGAACACTGACAACACAACACAGAATATTATAAGAATGACCACTGTACTTGCAAATGTTTTTCTGTCTTTTAAATATCCCTTTCATTCAACTGATGAGGTAGGTACAGAATCCTTTTTGCCCCATGAATGTAGTACCATGACATTGGAAAGATTTATATTTTTTTTAAAGTGAGTGTTTAAGACCTAAATTTTAGAGAGCAAATTATGAAAAAAATGTATCTTTGCACTATGATTTTAAGACAAGTTATGATTGGGAGCAACTGGATCTGGTCATACTGCAAGCTTCTCTAAGTATGTACCATTCTGCATTCTGTCCTCAGGCAGCCATATCAGTAGGGAGTCATGGTACAGCTTTTTATTTGTTCTAACCTGCTTTGTTGTTTTATGTAGCACAGAGATCATTAGGAAAGAGATTTTCCAGATACAGAAAAACATAACCCAAATTTTTAATGACATCTCTACCTCAGTTCCCGTCTGCATACGCAGCTAATTATTTTTCATTTGCATGTTTCCTGGGCCTTTCTTCATTCTGGTCAGTCAAGAAAACTTAAGAGCTACTAATAAAAGGTGACCACTTCTCTAAATATTCTGGCACCTGGGAAGAAGATATACCATGCATCAAATCTTCTACTGCTCTCAACCTTTGAAAGTTTTGAAGACGATAGAAAAGAGGTGGCATCTCCTCTTAAAACAGACTTTACTGTTTGGATTTGGAATCCAAACCAAGGCAGGAAGAGCAGGATTTTGAAGCTGCACCTGGCTATGCCTCCTTCGGCATTCATTCCATACACACAAATGAAGAGGACAGAACATGAGATAGAGGAGGTTCTTTCAGAGCAGAGGGGAATTTTGCAGGCATTTGGGGGAATAAAAATAAGTCAGAAGCAGTATAACTCTGTCAATAGTGCATTATACTTGAAAGGGCCTGGGTACATCTATCACTTAGCAAGTTACAGTCTCCCTTTTAGGGGGGTTTCTGAATATAAAACCCTTACCTGATTTGATGGACCGGTGCTTTCAAGCTAGTCAGCACCTGCTCTCAAACTTGATATACTCTCAAACTGTTTTAAGTGAAGCCAAAGGATCAAGACTTAATTAGCAGTGAAATACTTCTTACACTGATCGGTTTGCTCCAGATCTCCTGAGGGACATAGATTTGTCTCTATCTGGAATCCCCACCCTACCTTCAGCTGCTCGCTAGGAGGTTTGTGTTTTGTCATTTGGCAAACATTTACCTGCTGTGCACACTGCGATGGAAGAGTGCTTTTGGCAGTGGAGGCTGCACGGCTCTGGAAGCAGGGGAGGCAAGTTGTAGCAGCTTCATTTCTTATGAGCACTCCAGCTCTGCCAAACCAAACAAGACAAGGTGACATGCTTTTCTTGCTGCTCCTCAGTAGACAGACTCATTAGTTATTTGTTAGTCCCATGAGAGTTTTTTTTCTTTTTTTCCTGCAGGGTTAACAGTCATTTAGGTGTAACACTTAAATTAAAAGCCTTTCCTTCTCTGGCAGGCACAGCAGTGAGAGTCATACCTCTGCTTAGGAAAAGAGCTTTGATTCCAACAGTAGCGCAGAGGTGAGGATGTAGTCATTGTGAGTGGCATTTTCACAGGTGGTATCAGATGCCCATTTCAGTCTTTTGCAAGGCCTGAGCAAATGCTTTAGCATCTCAGGCGTTACAAAGGTACAAAGTATTGTTATAAAGGAATACCACTGGCAAGAATTCAGGCCATAAGGGTCTAAAACACCTCTGCTGAATGGAGTCTGTTACTACCAGAAAGAACAAAACAAACTCAATCACAACCTAGAACAGCTGGGCCCTGATGTCTTGTTCGCTTGCTGTGGCAATGACACTTTTTTTTTTTTGGTCACTTAGATAACACAAAGCTAACCTTTCTATTCCCTTAATTTTCGCAAATCTCTAAACACATCTGTCTAAATATCCATGACCTAGAGGGGAAAAATAATATATTTAAAACACAAAATGGGTGCCAAATCTAACTCATCAGTCTCTGCTGGGATTTCTGAGAGTCTTGGGGAGTGGGACCTCGAGCAGTTTATTTTGGCATCATCCTCAGCTAGGGAATCTTTTGATGACAGTGGCTCTGGAAGGGACCAATGATTTGAGAAGAAAGCAGGGTAAGCATTAGCATGAGAGCAGAATAAAGTCTTATAGTGTAAAAGCAGGGGGAAAATGATAAAATTCATCTGACTTTCAGTGTTTTTCATTCAAGGAGAGTAAGAAGGCAAGAAAAGGAATAAAACACAGCTTAAAGTTGTGAGAAAGTCTTATGCATCTAGGTAATCCTTCTAACTACACAGGATTGCCCTTACCAAAATTTAGGTGCTTTGTCCCTCCTTCCTTTCAGTCTCTGGATGGAAGGAAGCTGTCCTAAAGTATTGGTACTATCTTTGAGATATTTTAATTTGATTAAAAATATTTCCATTGCTAATATCACTCTACTTGCACTGCCTCTCATGGCTCTGCCCCAGAAACAAGAAATAAGGGAAAAGCTCTCTTGTAATTGGAAAGTTCATTTACCTTTTGTCTTCTATATTCATTTTATAGTCCAAATGTTTTTTAGCTCACTGTCTGATCTGACAAGAGGGCCTAAGGTCATACTAAGGTTCAGTTTTCCTTTCTCAAGCATACAACTAAGCAAGTAGCCACAGTAACTATAAGTTATTATCTTTTTCAAGTTATAGTTGTGACTAGACATGTCAAGAAAAGAACTGGACAAAAGGGTTTTTGGCTGTTTGTGGCTTCTTATCTTCCCACAGAGAAGATTTTTAACTTTGGGCCAATATTTTTACCTTTGGGGGTGGGGGGGTGTGCATTGGAATGGAGAGAGAGAGAAAAGAAAGTTTTGCTAGATGTATAACTCTTCAAAAGCAGCTGAGGTGGGGCAGAGCTGGGTCCCATCTCTGCCTTTGCCTGGACAGCATATGAGCCAGTGTCTGCCAGGTGTTAACCTACCTGCCAGGCTGTCTGCCTGGGCCCCGGCTGTCTCAGTCTCTCCTACTCAATCTGTTACATTTTACAAAGAATAAATCACTCATTAGGGCTCAGTACACAAAATAACTTCATCCCTAAACACTTAGACGGTTCATGGGGGAAGCAGAAAAGGATTGCTGTTGCTGCTCCAGGAGGCATTTACACTCTTAAATTAAGTAGTTAGTGTAATGCAGCCTAGAGCATAGATCTCATTTCTCCTAGGTGAGCGCACTAAGCTGCAAAATTATTTTCTCCATGGCCTCCAAAATATTTAAAGTATTTTCCCAATAAAAGTAGAACAAGAGCAGTTAAGAGCTTCTCTCTCCTCCACCTAAATAAAACCCTAGTATCTGAGTGATATTGATTCAAATGTCCTCAAGGTGAGGAAGGAATGTAATCCTGGCCTCCCACACACAGAATAAGTGCCCTAATCACCGAGTTCTTGGATGAAAGGGATTGCATCTACTTTGTCATTTCCTCTCCTGAGAAGCACCATAAAACAAAACATTACATTTGACACCGAGTATTTTGTGCTGAATGAGAAAAATCCATTTCCATCCTAGTGGAAAAAAAAATAATTCATTTTAGCTTAGCTGAAGTTAAACTTTTCTTAAAACTTTCAGTTAACCTGAGCTGAATTTCTTCTCTAGTTTTTCCAGCTTAGTTGCCAATCCAACCTGTAATGTCAGTGATTCACACAGGCATAGCCCAATTCTTTGTTAGTCAATGAGATAATTTAACCAAAACCTTCTGTAAACAATCTGTTTGAAAAGCTAACACTGTTCTGTGTGGAATATCCAGCCCTCCTTTCTTAGGGACTTCTGTTTGAACATGGGAATTGAAAAATAGGTGGTTCTTGATTGAATCTTGTCTTGTGCAGTCTCAGCTTGTAAGGAATTTTTCTTGATTAAATTGGCTATAAATATATATAAATATGTATATACATGTGCATGTATGCAGTTTGCTTTAAAAGACAGAGATCAGCTAGGAGACCACCTGTTTTCTCTGCTTCCCACTGCTGGAACCAGATTCTCATTATTGTACCATTCCCATATGGGTTTCTTGCATCAGGGAACTGGGTTAAACGCCTGTCACAGCCAGCTAGATTTGTACCACTAAGTATATTGTGCCCAGGATTCAACTGACATGTTGGAAAAAGTGAAAGTTTCTTTTTTCAAGAGATATGAGCTACTCTTCACATTTTGTCTGTTATTTCTAGCATCTTCATCATGGCCTTTCACCTGCTCCTGCTGTTCAGAGGCCCTACTGAGGATCTATCTCAATTACTCTCTTCTACTGACTGCTCCAAAAAGACACTGAAATCCTCTGACCCCCACCTTCTAGATTCACCTGCTGGTACAGCATCTTCAAAAAGATCATAAACAGGCCAGAGACTCTTGCCATAACTATTGACAATGTCCATGTCGTTAGAAGTTTTGGACTTGGACACTGAAAGTTGCTGAAAACATTCTCAGTTATTAATCCAGACAGGAATAGAGACTGGAGCAGTCAGTACCAGGACAAACACATGGGAAAATCTGCCTTTTAATGGCCTGTGTTATAGTCCTTCAGCTCTTATAGGAGTACAGAGAATCTGAAAGTTTTGAAAAAAATCTGTGTCCTTTCCCAAAAACAAAGGAAAGTTTCTGAAAGAAGACTGGTATTTTTCTTGGTGTCCTTGAGTAACCAAAATTAAAAGGAGTTTCTCGGCACTTTTTTTTTTTTGTCATAGGTTACAACAACTAAAAAGAAAGAACTTGAGCTTGCTTAAAATGGAACTTATATTCAGAACTCCTTTGTATTTTAAGTAATGAAAAGAGGAGAAAAATTAAAAAGTTTTGTGTCCTTTCAGGAAGGTGGGAACTCCAGGCAGGAGCTCCCAGGGAATCTGGGATGGTGGACTAGCAGGAGCACCAGCAAGCCTTCTTTCTCATCTGTCAATGAACTCAATGAGTTCTTGAAAAACTGTTTGATTTCACCCAGCCTGCCCCTCCTTATAACAAAGTGTTAAGTTTGAATATTTGGGCTGAATTTTTGAACCACCCTTGTTTTGCAAGTGCCCAGTTCCACATTCCTTTCGTACCCCAGCTTCTTATGGGCTATACGAGACATCATATGGGGCTGACAGATGCAATTCTGCGTGCTATCAGTACCTTTCAATATCACAGAACAGTACAGACATTGTTCAAGGGGATGTGAGGTAGTTTATCCACAGCCTAGTTTGGTGGCAGAAAAAGAAATAGGAGTGTTATTGAATACCTAGTCGACTAAATACATCTTTTCTGGAAGGAATTATGTTGTATTTACCTGAAGGCCTCAGTCAATATCTGGTTCAGGCTGTGCTTAGCACAGTATGAGTGTATGTGCAGGCAGATATAGACTTGTTTGTGTGTAAACAGAGCTGCAGCCTCTGCCCTGAAGAGCCTACATTCCTTTAAAGCTTTTAATATCCATCATCACACCTATCACATAACTCTCCCTTCTCAGCATCCTGCTGATGTCTGCAAACTCGTGAGAGCTAACCTGCTTCTTTACACCTGCTTGCTATGATGATTTGTCCCTTTAGGACTGCTGTATCGGGCACAGATGAAGTTGGCATGCTATGGATCTCAGCAACTGCAAAGACACATGTAAGTTTGTGATGTTACCAGAAAGACCTTTGAAACTTGCAGACAGGTCTGCTGAGCCACTTTTTTCCAACCATAGCTCCCTGTGGCCTATGGTTATTCACCATTTAGGCACATTCAGCAACAGAACTAAAACACAGAGCCAGTAAATCCCACTGCAATCCTCTCCATATACAACACACTTTATTATAACAGAGTAAGGGGTTCAGCTCTGCTGGACCAAATCAAGTTGGCCAGTGTTAAGTATCACATTTTAGATTCAAATCCCTGCTAAACCCTCTGCTTACGCTCGTGGTTAACATTATTTTTATATCTGTCTTCAGAAATGAAAGACAGCAGCAGCTCACACAGCAGCAACAGCATCAGCAGCTTTTAAAGGCCAACTCCATAGATTAAAGGGTGATACACTGAGCACCGAAATCCCACCACCCTAGTGTCTACTGATTAGGTTGGGAGAAAAGCTGAGTGACAAACATGTTTCCAATCTGCCTAGCCCATGCAGTGAAATGGAGCAATCTGGCCTGAAAAGGGATTTAGACTTTTGTTGCGCACAAGGGGAGAAAAAGCTGATTTAAATCCATCAACAATGCTCTCCCTCTTGGTGATCCTGGAGATAAGGAACAGAGTCTGGACACAGTTCATATCCTACCTCTCACCAGGCCCCACACTTCCACTCAAAGACAAAAGCTGGCAGATGAGGGCAAACGATGCTGCCTTGCTATTGAGCCGCCTGTTCACATAAAAACATGTTGTACAATACATGGAACCTGCCTGGGGCATTTGATCTAACAATTTTTAAAGGGAGAGTGAAACCTCAGTCTGTAGGAAGAGAAATATATGGCCTTTTATTTCATCAAGGCCATTGCTATTAATTAATATGTGCATAGCACTGCATGTGTATAAAGGATCTTTACTGACAGATAGAAAGGTCTTGCTCCAATGTGTTTACAGCCTAAACCAGATAGACATTTACACTAGAGAATAACAACAGCCTACAGCCGGTACAAGTGGGGCAGGCAAAGAAGAGACATGGGGAAAGAAAAAGAAAAAAAAGAAAGGAAAAGGAAATAAGGTTTCTAAGAGAGACCTATTAAATCCCCTTACAAGGAAAGCAGACCACATGGCTTCCTTTATCCTGGTTATTTAATGTATGCCATCCCCACGCATTTCACCGTGACTGCCATAAGGAGTGAGCCATTACATTCTCTCTTTATCTCTTGTCATAAGGACTGAGAATGAGGTGATAACTCATTTTCCTGAAACCTCTCTCAGACCCTTGGAAAAAATTCGGTTTTGCCTTGTTTTATCCGAAAGAGATGAAAAGGTTAAGAAAAATACAGTTCTGGTTGCCTATGACCAAATCTCTTCGCTCATCTTTAATTACACTCATTTTTTAAAATAAGTATAAAATGAAACAGCCATGCAGGGATTTCTGTGGGGAAAGTCAATCCATGCAAAAAGCAGAGGCTTGTTTTCTTCTGGCCGAAATGCAGATGGTGCCCTAAGACAGTTGTGAAGAATACCAAGAAAATGGTTGCTGGAAAACAGCAGCAGAAACAGCAGCAGCCATCGCCTCCATTACTCTATGGATGCCCTTCATGATAGGCGTTAGTGCAGAGATTTCTCGTTCACAATGATTAAAACAGACTTCAGCAAGCCCTTATTGCTACCATTTTGGAGAGCAGTATTCAGATGCAGATTGCCTTAAATCCCATCAACCCATTCAGGCGTTTGTACAAAAGTGTGTCTGCCTCTGTGTGTGTATGCGTGCATGTGTTTAGATGCATTTATACACATACACAATTCTCACTATGCACACACCTTCTCCCCACCCTCTCGTTAAGAGAGAAATAGCTAAAATTGTCAAAGATGAAAATGTGTATTTTCCAGGCTACTTTGTCAGATGTTCATGTGTGCATCTTATAAATATTTCATACCAAATATTTAACATTATTCCTTCCCCAATCGGATCAGCTTTGAAATGCTCCTCAAAGTGAATTCTCCCCTAACAATGGCTTGACGCAAAAGCCTTTTTTCTCTCTTAAGAAGAGGAGGCTGCACATGGTCTGCTACCATAGCAGCATGAATAGTTCTTATTTAATGGAAAATAAAAGATACTTTACATTAATTCAGTGGGGGATGGAAAGCTGGGCACATGCGTACCTTGTACTTCAAACATGGAGGAGCATCATACCTTGACCTCCGCTCTCCTGGTCCCATGATTATTACCCAGCTTGCATTAGAACCATAATGGGAAGTGACAAGTTTATGTAAATGATCCACAGAAGGATTTTGCTCTTGTAAAACAGAGCAGTTACTCTGGGCTTTCTAATTATTTCATGCCTTGTGGTTCTGTGATGGGGCAGAGATGACTATTACTTGAAAAGTATATTGTGATTGACAAGCCACTGTCCCCCTGGAACTCATTAAGGCCTGTGCTTTGCAAGAGGGGCTAGAAAACCCTACCGGGCACACCACGCACCCCCCCCCACACACACACACAAACCCCCTCACCCCCACTGCTGGTTGTTCCTTCAGATCATTTGTTGGGATTTTTGCACTGGTAGAGAAAAGCAGAATCTGCATGTATCTCAAACAAGTACCACCTCCCGGCTACAAATCGACCAATTATCCTCTGCTTTACCATTTTTATTTTAAAATCTGTAAGATTAGTAGCAACACACCTGTCAAGCAGGCAGCAGTCTTTGGATTTTAGTGCACTGGATGGAAAAATCAGTTGTTTCACAATACACTATTCAACAGAACGGGAAGCAGACAGGGGCTGGGACAGGGGACAACGGGGACTACGATAAAAGCTGCCACTGGTGCATTTCTGCTGCTACGCGATTTTCACCAACCACCTTCCAGTATATGTGAAGTGCCATTCTCCTGCCACTGCATGACCTGTTTGCCTTTCTTTTTTAATTGATTTTTCTGGCCTTCAAACTTGCAAATAAAATGACAATTTGTCTGGCAAAAGTAGAGCCCCTGTTTTTTTTGAAATGTACACAGCACTCCAGCCATGGAGAGGGGAAAAGTCCTATTCAGCTGCCTTAATGTTTCCCATTGTAGAATTGGTTTTGAATTCTGCTGCTGGTTTGGAATGTAACACAGTTTAGCATAAAATCAATTCATTGTTAACTCCATTGTGGTTGGATCTTATGGGCATGCAGCGTTTCTTACTTTTAGTTACGTTTGATTTGTGATTGAAGTAAATCCTCTGGAGATACTTCTGAAAGGCACGTGGCCCGCTTCAATTCTTCCATTAAAAAACATTGGTACTTTGGTTACTTCAAAGTGCCTCAATCAGTGCAAAAAATAAATTTAAAACCCCCAAACAACAATCAACTTTCTGGTTTTTTAGTTTCAGTTTGACAAGGAGCTGGGTACGTAATTCACAGCCTTTCCAGCAACCCACTTGACTATGTCTGCAATAATTCAGCGTGGGAAGTTTGTGATTTCACTATTATGCTCCATAATAGCAATGCATTGAAATAACAGCAACCCACCATTTCTAATACTTTTGTTGTGTTGTATTTATCAGTAGATTTCCCCCCAGAATACCTGGGCTATGAATATTCAATAAATAAACCAAATCCTCAAGATTCAAGTCATCAAGCTTAGGCCAATTATATCACTAATAATCAATCTACATAAAGACAAAAATAGAGGAACTGAGAAGATAATAAAAACAGTGAAAAAAGGAAGGAAGGCATAGAATGTACCTGTGTCAGACAC
Organism: Eurystomus gularis; assembly: GCA_013400335.1. Classification (NCBI taxonomy): domain Eukaryota; kingdom Metazoa; phylum Chordata; class Aves; order Coraciiformes; family Coraciidae; genus Eurystomus; species Eurystomus gularis. Next base: position 58,631 of record VZZY01009136.1, on the reverse strand, counting down.
ATTCTGGAGGAGTGAAAACTGAATATGCTAGGGTCTAAGGAGGATTTTCAAACACACTGAGCATTGGCTTAATTTGTCTCTGTTGAGGTGGCTACTACATTATGAGTCTCATAAGCACAGGTTAGCGTGCAAGGGTTGTCAGGCTCTGCTATTTGAGTATGTGCAGTCCAAAAGCAGCTCAAGTGCACTCTCAGGCTGAGGATGAATCATATAGCCAGGAACAAAGCTCAGTCATGTAACTCCTGTACCAGTTCAAAATTCTGTCTGTAGCAGGAAGTGAGTTAGCAGGGAGGGCAGAGGCCAGCATTGCTAAGTTCCTCTGGCATGCAGTTTTATGCCCTCCACTCCTGCTTTTGCAGTAAGAGGCCACAATCGTCTCCTGCTGATTAACAGCACCCACTGCTTCCCCTTCCTTGGCTCTCCAAGATACAAGTCTGATGGTTCTCAGCCACTTGAGATATTTAGCATGTGGCTCATGGGGAGAGGGAAGTTGCGTACCCTTTTCAATGTCCTCACCTGGTGCATATTTCCATTGAGTCAGACTTCTTAGGAGTGACAGGAGGAACCTCATTTGATGTTTCATCTGATTTGGAGGCCAGAAGCTAGAAAATAATTAGTTTTACATGTAAACTGAGCAAGTACAAACTGAGGGACTCATTTTGTGCAAAGCAGAACTGTCCACTAATCATTCAGCACAAGCACAGTACTTTTCTACTAAGCAAATTTTATCTTATCTCATCTCAGCCCATTCAAGTTAACACTCCAGCAATAGCTCACTCTCTCCTTGAGCGTCCTTCAGAGGCAGCAGTAGAGAGCTACGTTTTATTTTATTTGAACATTTGTATAGCAGCTGAGAGTCTATTGCTTATGCGTCTTCAATAGCAGAAAATACGTGGGCTGCAGGTAAGCCTTCTGCTATGATTCCCATCCACAATTGGATTACAGGGTAGTTCTTAAATACCTATTCTGAGACCCAAACTGAAAACAGAGGGCTCCTTGAAACTGAATCATTTGGGAGTTTGGACCCTCCTGGCTCCAGGGGATAAGCAGACACTTTCTCATTTTTATTGAGAACCTTTTGTTACTACTGTAACCATTAGCCTCTGACCACAGAGAGGCAGAAAGAGTGTTAAGTACTTACAACAGAAAAAAAATTAACAGACAAGAGCATCATAGTCACTTCTATAGAGACTGTCAAAAACTGAATGGATAGAAAAAGAGCTTAACAACCATTTGAAGGAAGCAAACTCAACTAAATTCACCAAGCAACTTAGAAGAACAAGTCTTTTACACTGAAAGGGACTAACCAAAATCTATCAATTATGGTTATATTCAGTGTGCCTTTATTTTAATAGCCCAATTGTTCCAATGGGGTTTCATTATCATTTTGAAGAGTACAAGTTGCGAACACGCACATAAAGACTGAGCTCTGAGAACTCTTAATCACAAACATGTAGCATCAGCCACAGCCACCAGCTCTGTGGAAAAGGGAACAGAGAAGAAACTAACAGTTTATTCAGAAAACATCTTGGAAAGTTTGGTCATAAAGAGAGATTCAGAGAGGCTGAACCATTTGCTTCAGTGCTGGTGGTAATCAGGCCTATTATGTTACACAGGAGAACTGAAAGGTATGGCATAAGTGCCTACAGCCTATACTTCACTGAGTCTGTATTATTATCTACGGAAAAAGTTAAGATGGCTCGGTTCATCTAAGTGCACTAGTACAAATACTTATGTAAACAGTGCCTTTAAAATAATCTAACTTAAAATTCAGGCTAGCATACTTCTGGCATGTTTATCTGGTCTCAGTAGAAGTGTCTGACCTTTTTGTCACCTTATGTGGATAATGCAAACTGCTGTTAATAACATTTTAATTATGCTTTGGAATGGAGTAAGTCATATTTTGGAAGTCACATACTATATCTTCTCAAGCCAGTCAACCCCAAAACTCTGTTTTTTACTAGAAAAAAAGTGCACTGTTTTACTAAGTGCATCTGTGTATGCACATGTATATATGCATCTATAGATTTATACTATATACCTATTTTTATATATTAATTTTTATATGTACAACTACATAGTATATGGGTGTTTAATGTCTTTAGACCAGGCTACTTCAAGTTATGCAAGTGTGATGATCTTCCACAAGTTGTGGAGCTGTTGAAGATTTGACTTCCTTTTTCAATATTTAAGGAAACCGAAGGACTCATCACACAGGGAGAAACCTCATTATCTCCATTGCCTTCCCAAGCCATTTCTACTTGCATTTTTTTTCTTGTACTTTTTCTAGTTTCTGAATTCCAGAAACAAGAGCCACAGCACACACAAAAAAAACAAGCCTGAAGGGAGCAGAGTAAAATTTGACGTCAGCTCAGGAGGGCTGCCCCATCCAAAAACCACAGAGAATATGGCAGGGCTACAGGGCTGAGGTGGTCAAAGCCTTTGCCTTTCAGAAGGAAAAGCTGAAACTACTTCAGAGACCTCAAACCTGCCAAACACACAACACTGCCAGAAGACAGCCAGAAGAAGAGCTAAACTTGAACTAACCATTTAGTTTAAATACAAAATTAACAGCAAAAGGCCACAGCTAAATCCATCAGTAATCTAAAACCTACCTAGACATAACAAGAGAAATTCTGTCAGCTTCATTTGCTGAAGGCTAGAGAAGTTCAGCAGGAAATACAACTGCATCCTGGAAGTCTTAGCAAAGAACATTCACAAAATACCAGTCCTAAGCACTTGGGAACACAACAGAGATCGTCCCATTTCATCACAGAATTAAAATCATGCAAAGTTTGAAACCTAGCTGCAACAAAATCATTTATACCTAAAATCTATAGTTAGCCTTTCCATGCACATCTCTGCTCTTTACCTTGCCCTTATCCTGCTGTGAAATGTGCAATAATTGCACAGCAGATGACTTTTGTTTTCTAAGAACACGACATGGCCATTATTAATGTGGCCTGGTATTAGTCTGTTTTCCTTTTCATCTTTATCAGACATCTATATCTCTCTCAGAGGTCTTGTTTACATAAAACAGCGCACTTGGATGCATGGTGCTTAATGAGTTTCTGTATAACCAGAACAGAGTGAGTTAAGTACACTCTACGCTTTCTAATTATGAATCATTTGACCAGTTTAAGAGAAAGAAAACTTCAGCAAATGGTGCCAGAAAGCTTCTTTCCAGTCTTTTTATTGCTATAAAGAACAGCCATAAATTATGAGTTAGGACAATGTTGCTTTGGCTCCAAGCAGAAGCAGTAGGAAGAGAAAAACCCCCAGCTGTGCTCGTATTTCATGCTCCCTGATCAGTGAGTGGTTCCTTCCTACATCTACAAGCTCTGCCAAGGATAGTATAATGAAGTCAGTCAAAACTTGGTCTCAGTTGTCTCACTACACTGGAGATCCTGAGAGAACTTCCTAGCTTCAGATTCACATTTTCCTTTGGATGTCCGTCCAACATCATCTTATTGAAAGAAAACCCAGCTGCAGGGGCAGTGACAGAGTCATGGTGTGCCAGTGCCCTGGCTTGCAGTCCAACACAGAGCTCACCAGCCTCACAGACAGAGGTACCCAGGTAATCCATAGTTCAATGGCTCTGGGCATTTTACTGAACACTCAAAAAAAATGAGGGTTTAGTATTAAAGCAAGATGTGCTTGCTCCATCACCCACACACCTGCCAGCATAGGGAGAGATGCAGCATGGCTAAATGGCTTTATGTCTTTAGCAAACAGCACAGTTTCAGCAAAAACCTACCAGAGGACACGATTTAGCCCCTTCCTCTAAGTTTTGTGAATCTAATTATAAATAACCGAGTTCTTCCCATAAGCAAGGCAAAGAATCCCAATATTTGTTACTGCTGACTCCCTTGGGTAAGCACTGCATAGTACAACCATAGCGTGTCTTCTGCAAGTTCCCATGAAGCCTCAGCACAAAAGGACATCAGTGGTTGGAGGGGCAGAAACAAGGTCCCACAGGACATGCTCTACAAGACTACTCTGGGCCTTCTCACTGTGAAACAAAGCATCACATTTCCCACAAAAACCATGAAAGCTCTAGGAGCAGCAGAAAAACAGAGGGCATGATATGGCTTTGAGGCCACCTTTGTCTTCCCCCACCCTCCTTTCCCTTCCCCTACCCCAGGTTGCATCCTGCAGGAGAGACAGCATGGCTCTTTGGGATCTCTGACAGAGTCCAGCACTACTACGGTGGCCAGGGGCATACTTTTTTGTGTATTTTGCAATACAGTAAAAAGGATATGTCAGATTAGCCAAAATTGGCACCCTCAGCCCAGAAGCCCAAATTGGATTTAACAGTGAATAAGAATAGTGATATCATCCAGTAAATAATGGAAAGCCAACTTGCCTCAACCAGAAAATTATTTCAGAGTATTATGCTGATACTTACTTTGGGGTAACGAAAAACTCGCATTGCAAGTCAGCAATAAACTTTGCTTTTGTCATCAAAATAGAGTAGGAACATTCTCATATTTTGAAATTTTGCGTGACTGTTAGGCAAGATATTCCTCCAGTAGAATTTCCTGTTAAAATCGAATCCTTGGCTAGATGTGAGAACAAGATAGACAAACTATCCTAACTTCATATTTAACTTGTGGAGCATTTTGACCTTGTTAGGAGGTCAAACTGTCAGGAATGTCACAGGTTGTGCTGTTTGGAAGCACTGTGGAGCATAAGGTGTCAGAACAAATAAGGGTCAATAGCAGAGAAAGAGTTAACCCAGTCATCTGTTAGAGAAATAAAATGCTCAATGCTTTAGGAAATCTTTAGGAAATCTCTTTGGATCTTTTTATAGGTGTAATTTGACCAGTACATTGCTGATCTCAGGCTGGATATGCTAATAATTTTGTTTATTTCTACATGCAGATTTCAGATTTAAAAGGTCATTTTAAAAATTAAACAATACCCAAATTATTTCCCTGGATGAAGACAGATACTTCACAGGCATGCCAGATTACAAGGCACAATACATGATTGATTAAATAGAAACACTTGCATAAAAAGATTTCCAGATAGTCATAAAACAGCATTAAAACTGAACTTTGTGTGTTTAAAAGACTGATCCTGTCTTGCAACGGAGAGTGTCAGCACTGAGAAGATAATTCTTGGTATTCTGAGTGACGAACATAAAGCTAGCAGTTTCCCCAAGAAATACCATTTAGAGGGTTTCAAGGACATCAGTCCAAAAACATGGGAGAACAAAAGCCTGCAATTGCTACAGAAAGTCTGAGCTGATGTAGGGAATATGCTAAAAAGAAGGGAAGCAGCAAATGGTTCAGGAAAAGAAAAAAAAACAAACCTCTTTCAAAAGTCAGAATATTTTTCAGAAACCCAAAGTAGAAAAGGAAACATAATAAATAAGAGTAAACAATAAAAATGGTTTTGTGGGTTTTTTTAACCTACAGAAAGACTTGAGTATGAGCTGATGCTTATGGAGCAGGAGGAGGCAGGGTCCTTTTTTTATTTGTGGTTTATTTATGGTTAAATTCAAAAGCAACTAGAAGAGAAAACCCAACTTTGTTGGGTGCTTCACATGTTCATTTTAGATTCAAATGCTCCTGAGCAGTGCTCTGCTCTATTTCAGTGCAGAAAAAAAATCCCAAGCTTTCTAGTCAAATGGGATACTTATTTCTACAGCATACCATCTGATTATTATGGATCTGCTCCCACAGACTTCATGCAACCCTTCTTTAAGACTGTTTCCTATAGCTCCATAGTCCACAATGCTGTTCCACATAATAACATGCTAATCACTGTCCTGATTTAAAAAAAAACGAAAAAAACTTTTGACATGTTGCATAAATGGGACTTCCCAAACAGCCCATAAACCTGTCCAGCAGATCTCTCCTCCATTTCCTTGCTTGGTATTATCTCCCTCAGTATCTTGTCTTGTAGAGTTCAATTTAGATTGCAATGTCTTTAGGCCAGAGACCATGTAAAGCACCTATGGCTCCACACAAATTTTGAGTAACAGCAGAATCTGACTTTCAGCAATAAAATACTTTCCAGAGCACTTAAGTCCTGGAAGAATTCTCAGACTTTTAGACATTCCTAGATGGATAACTGAAAGACGGTACTCCACAAGCTATCAAATAAATGATAATAGAAGGTGAGGGAAAAGGGAAGTTTTTCAGAGCCTTCCTGAGAATTTTTTGCTACATTGCACAACTAAGTCTTCAAGCTATACATTTATGTTCCTGATCATATGGGTATATACCAGTAACTCAGTTCTCAGCTTCTTTTTGAAACTAAAATTTTAAATCCTGATGCTGTTGAAGTAAAAGATAATTTTGTAATATCAGACTGGGGAAGTTTTCTGTTTAAGTCCAACAAGGGGTTGCCACCATGAAATCTGCCATCAAAACTACTAATCTTCATGCACTGAACTTGGCACCTCTTTCACACCGCTGCCCTTCCTTTATATCAGCAGGCTCTATAGGAGGTCCACATCTATCTGATAAAATTATATACTATGTTATAGGAAATTCTAGAAGTCCAAATTTTACCAGTGTCTTCAAAAAAGTGTGGCAAGGAAAAGCAGCCTGAAGCAAGGAATGTATAATCCAAGTATGTAATAAAAGTGCTGAGATCCTAAGGAGGAAGGAAATTGCTTACACTCTCACATCACCATGTGATACCCCAATGCCAAATAACATGAAATAAGGTACAGGTAAACAGAAAGAGAGAAAGGAGCTCATTCCATCTTGAGTGACTGTTTTGGTTTCAGTGGGATAGAATAATAGAATAAATTTTCTATTCAGGAAAACTGTATTTTTTAGAAGGTTGGAACACTCAATTCAGTGAGAACAAAGTTGATAAGACGCTTGGTTTTCATTTGTGGCCAGCCATGGTATGCAGGTCTCCACAGCAGTCAAGTTCTTTAGCAACTCTGAATTAGCAAGGTGCTAAAGCTAGGAGAAGCAAAAGCCAGGGCAGCTAACCCAAGCTGGCCAACAGTATTCCATACCATAAACATCAGGCTGACTACAAATGGGAAAGTTTGCTGGGGATGGCCTCTTCTCAATGGCAACCATCCCTGGACAGTCTTGCCTGTCATTCTTCTCCCAAGGCCCCCGCCTTCTGTTTGCTGTGACCATCATGCTTTTGCTAGAGCTGTGGTGCTTGCAGTACTTGACATCTAGCATTCACTGCTGGGCAGCACATATCTTGCGACCACTATGTGGGCTGAATATTACTTCGTGTATTTTAGTATTAGTATTAATATTAAGATTTTTATTATTATGAAATCCCTTTCCAGTTCAACCCATAGGTCTCCTTTCTTTTTCCCAGTTCCCCTTCTTGGCAGAGATGGGGGGGGAGGGGGCTTGATTTGGTGATAGAACAGCACCTCTTTTATCCATAACACAAGAAAAATGTGCTCTAGGAACTCCAGTGGGGAAAAGAGCAATGAAAGAAATTACCAAAGTTGGTTTTCAAACAGACTTGTGGAGTGTGTGCAATGAGTTTTCCCTTTGATCAGCTTTATCAAAAAAATTTCCCTGGCATGAAACAAAGGTGACATTCAGGAATACGCCTCACTTGTCCAGGTCAGTATGCAATGGTTGCCTGCAGCTGTGGCATGAAAACCCACCGATCCTCTATCAGCTTCACTGAGCTGCTTCTGATCAGGATTTTGCTATCTGTGGATGAAACGTAAGGATGAGCTTAGGAATCCCACTCCTAGCTATTTTTTTGCTCTTCAGTCAGAGTAAGAGAGTCAGCAAACCACATCCCAAGTATGAGTCACCATACATGTACAACTATTGTTTTAAGCTGTCCTAGGGCTTTGAATTAAAGTCCAGATTTGGCTCTGAATTTTTTCCTCCCAAACTCAGAGCTGTTCAGATGTGGACTTTAATTTGGTTTGAAGCCTATGTAAGAGAGATCAGTCCTGGTACACCACAAAGGCCTTGTGTCTCCCCGGGGAGAATCCCACCCTTCAGACCATAATAGGCAGGAAATGAAGAGAAGCAAATGGAGACAAGCAAGGCCATATCCCCCTTATTTTGCCTTGGAGGGATGTACATGTGCAAAATGTTCAGTCCTTACTATACACTGCTCCACATCAGGATGGGAGCCCAGTTGCCCACAACTTCTAACTGGCATGCTGGACACACACACTGAAGGCTGATGAGAACATGGATTGGATAATTTACATCCTTCTGCTAAAGCACCAGCAACTTCATTAATAGCATATCTTCTAGTCTCAGCCCTTTGTCTAGGATAGTTCTGTTTTACACAGGCTGATCCCTAATAAAACACTTTTCATAAAAATGCAGTTCAGTTTATTGGCATACACTGTATAGATACAAATCAAACATAATGTATGTTATATGTCTTTGTATAATAGGGTGCCCCACTCCTAAATTCCTTGCTGTGAGATAGAAGTTACCTATTCACCCCAAACACATTCAGATATTCCCATATAATAAGTGCCATTGTTACTAGTGAGCTATGCAATAGTGCCTCAGTAATGTGTTACATGCTTGGGCTCTCCAGTTTGAGAGAACTGCAAAATATTGATGCACATACTTTTCTTCCTAACATTTTGAAGTTGCCATGGATATCTGGTTTGTATAATAATGCCCCTTAAAGACAAATAGCAGCTACAGAATATATCTCTGATACTTGGCACCTAGAAAGTGGTGGATGTGAATGATGCTCAAAGAGGTGAGCTCTGACATTTGGCTCCTCAATTCCTGCAAGTAACTGCAATTTTGATTTGCTCTGAAGAGCTGATATGGTGCCTGGCTGTCTCTTTGTTGTAAGAGTCTGGGAATTTCCTGCAAAGCATGTAATATGCTTGAGGCCTCAACTTTTTTCACATTTATTTGCCAAAAAAAGGAGTGTATTATTTGGCATTTTTCCATGGTGACTTAATTCAAGGGCTATGAAGAAAATGGAAATGGAAAACACCTTTCAGTTACAAAATGCCACTCACATACACTCTGAATCTTGACAGTTTAAATCACAATAAACACCATAAAGACTCAGATAAAACCAAAGAGATTCACAGCAGTTAAGTGTGAGCATCAAGTTAAGCACTACAGAGCCCTGTAGTTCAGTAGCCAATGCAATGGAGTCAGTGCAGAATAATGGGGTTTGTCCTCATACCATGATCCTGGGAAGAATAACACCACTACATCTTGTCTCAACTTCCTCATCACAGGCAGAGGAAACATACTTAGTCTGTGGTCAAACCCAATGCAGAATATAATACATAGTACTGCAAACTTATTTTATCTCACGCCCTATCTTTAAGGTTTCTGAATTTCCTTTTCTGGAGTTACAGGATTCCGTAAAAGTCCTCCTTTGCTTAAAAAAAGGTTTCAATCTTCCTTCACTATAAAATGTGATCCCATGAGCCTTGAGTTTTCGGGAAGGCAACAGCGAGGTGGCCACATTATCTCTGAACTAATCTAATTTAAGAGCTTGCCTTGCTTTGAACACAGAGATTGCAATACCACATACAGGAAAAGCAGTTTTGAGATCCCTAAATGAAACACTCTAGAATGAGGCCTTTTATTTTTATTTTGTCTGTTTGTGATTTATTTGTGCCGAACTTGAAATATCTGAAAGTACTAAGAATGGCAGCAACAGAGTGTTTAGATTTTTTTTCCATTCACCATTGTCCTGATTTTGCTGTGACAAAAATCACAGGCCAGCCATTCCTTGCAGGCCACTAGCAGTTTGGAATCAGCCAGGTCAGCTGACCCAGGTTGGCTACAGGTGTATCCCAAACCATGAACATCACATGAAGGAGGGGGCTTGCTCAGGGTGGGGGCTCCTTCTCTTCACCCCTGGAGGGGTTCACATACTGTTTTGCTCCTGAAGACTGCTTTCCCATTTATTGTGACCACCATACATTCATTGGGCTGAGTATAACTTTGTATACTTTATAATGGCATTGGTATTAATTCTGCAGGTTCATTAAATCTGTTTTCATTTCAACCCACAGGTGTCCTCTCCTTTTCCAAATCCCCTCTCTTGGCTGAGGAGGGGTCCTCCAGCAAAAGAGCAACTGCTACAGTTTAGCCCCAGATATGGGTTAAACTTAAACAATCATACACCAAGAAAGCCAATGGCAATGGCTTGTGTTAGAAACAGTGTGCCCAGTAGGACTAGGGACACGATCATCCCCCTGTACTCAGCACTGGTGAGGTCATATCTCAGGTATGGTGTTTAGTTTTGGGCCCCTCAATATAAGAAAGACATTGAGGTGCTGGAGTGTGTCAAAAGAAGGGCAATGAAGCTGGTGAAGGGTCTAGAGAACAAGTATTATGAAGAGCAGCTGAGGGAACTGGGGTTCTTTAGCCTGGAGAAAAGGAGGCTCAGGGAATACCTTCTCAAAACCCCATTTTCTTTACCTTTTTAATTTTACAAACAGGGGAAGTTCATTTCTCTTTTAGAAGGCCTACTCTTCCTAGACCACCAGAAAAAAAAAATTGCTTTTGGTTTTTGTAGCATCCTTGAAGCTGAAACTGGTGTATTTCACAGAAGAATCTATGACTATGAAAAAGATAAAGCTGAATTGATGGTGTCCATCTGCAGTGATGAGACTGCATATCTACTGGTGAAGTAAACGCCAAAGGCAAGGAAATGCTAAATATGATGTACCTTAATATTTCTGGGACCTGTTTGTCTGTTCTTTCAGCTTCAGCCTTGTTCTTATGCTGCTGGTCACTTCATGGTCTGAACCACTTATTGGATTTACATAAAGTAAATTAACTAGCCACTTCTATTCAGAAGACATTTTGGCTTAGTTTTTTTTAAAAAAACTGTGCAGTGTAGGGAATAGTGTGGTCCCATAACACTGCTTCCCCATGAGGACACTGAACCCTCTTGTCTCTTTCCACCTTGTTTCTCAGATTGGGATTTCCTGGAAGGGAGATTGAAACCTGCTAGATGCTAGAATCAGCTGCATGTTCTGATCAAACTTTCACAGACAAATCTTCATGTCAAACATCAAGCTATGATCAACAGTTTTAAGTGTCATGAGATAGGTTACAATGTGAGCAGAGTAGTCAATAGCAGATAGCAATCAACTTTTTGGAAAGCCAGGATTTATCATGTGGTTTTTGGCAGAATTTATTTAAGAGTGATCCTTTAATGCAAATGTTGATTGCCTGTTTCCTTGAGGTAATGTATTTAAGAGTTCACATACGGCAATAGGTAGACTGATCATTGGATAGCAAACAAAGGAAGAGGATTCTCAGACTTTCTACAAAATAATGTTCTTTCAGTTGCCATTTAAGTTTAGTTCCAGCTCTTGACACAAGACAAGCTATAATACCCCAGCATACTCGCAAGCATTTCAAAGCCTAGATCACTATGCAGTTGTGCAGCAAAACACTACAGATTTTTAAACAAACTATTAAATTGCTGTTGTCATTGTCTTGGCTTTCATTGTCTTGTATTTCATTGAGCCAGCTGATGTTCAAATGTGTTTTGTGATTTTAATCTTCTCCCTTAGGCTTACCCACAAAACTCTACCACATACTTATTCAGCAAATTAACTAAATTATTTCCTTCCCAAAGAAAAGCTTAGATCTTCATGGGGAAGGCTGATGGGTTTTGGCAGAAAAGTCTGGAATTATGGAGTCAGTGACTAACTGTAAATCAGCTACAATCATGGATCAAGAAAGTGTGGATTCAAAGAAGGCCATAGTGAGACAGATCCTGATTTTGTTTATAATCTGTAACTTCACTGATATTAGCTGAACTACAGTCAGACTCCTTTGGATTCTTATGCACATAGTACACTGAGTTATACATATGAAACACAAATGTTATTTTCACCACAGCCAACCGCCTAGGACAACTTCTTCCCTTTTACATCTATTAAAAGGTACAGATTATAAGCAATAGATATTTTAAAGATATGCAATTTGTAATTTATTTTTAAGAAACTTTGTGACGCTAATTACATACAAAAACTAGAACAGGGCAAATTCTCACTTATGTCAGTTTTGAGGTGGTGTGTTTAAGCAATTGATCCTTCCTACAGCTGTGAGGTGCAGCAGGTGAGTCACAGACAGTCTTGGAAGAGAGATGCTTTGATGGTTACACATGGACATGCCTGCCTTCTGGAAAGGACAGCTTTACATCCCTTATTTCCTATGCATGACCCCACTGCTAGTTCCAATTACAAAACCTCAGCTGGATAACCTAGTCTTAGTCCTCTAGAAGTAACATTGGCTCATACTGCCTCTAAGTCAAAGGTGCAAAGCCTCTCAAGCTGTAATCCCTGCCCCTGTAATCCACCTTCTCCTTTTCCTTGGGTTGCCAACAGCTCTGCATAGGCCCTGAGAGACTTGAAGGTGTCAGCTAACCAAGTAGGGGATCACGCTTTTAGCAGTGGTGGGAGAACTGCCTTGCTACTATCCATCCATCACACACTGAAAAGGGAAGGAAAGGGATGGGAGTGATGGGGATGAAAAAGCCCATGTGACCCCAGGTAGTGCTCATCTCAGTGCTGTTTCAGGGGCTCTTGGCTGCAGGCTTGTGCCTTGACAATAACTTTAAGTGTCTATTACTCTCCAAACCTACAGTCCTCCTGGGTGGCCTTTTAGGCAGATGCTGGAGTCTGTCCCCCCACCACATATCCCCATGGATAGATTGCCTCCCAGGCCAGGCTGTCTGCACCAGCACTGGGGTTGATGATGCAGGGTCTCTGTTTCCTTCATTTGTAATGGAGGGATTTGAGTGGGAGCTGAATCCTGTCAAGTGCTTCCTGTCCTGCACACACCCTTGTCAAAGAGCTCTTTGGAGAATACAGAAAGAGGATTAATGCTAATAGCTGTCTGCCTGTCATTTGAAAATCTCAAGCAGCACTTGCTGGATTTTCCTCATGAATCTCTAATGTACAATACTGCAAGGGCACCTGAAAGGAAACTTTGCAAGGGAGTATGCACAGCAAGCGACAAGGTGGACAGATGACCCTGCAGGGTACAAGTGCAGATCATAGCCTACACACTAGACACATTGAAGCCTTCTGGAGTAGGAAAGAGGCATGCATTTGAAGCCATTTTCCCATCAAAGTAGGTTTACCCAATTCATTCCTTTCAATCATGTGCTATAATTCATTTCGCTATGCATTTTAGAAACAGTCATCCTGGGACAGCATTCACTTAGCATAGTTAGTAACATAACCCTATGCAGGCAGCCCTCCTTATAGGCAGTTACAAGTTTAAGTGCTGTAACAGACATAAAATTTCTTGGACCAGTTTAACAGCTTCGTTGGTCAGGCCCTAATGAAGGGTCTAATCTTAATCCCATAGGAACCTTCAATAGGAGTGATTTCTGACCCTCAGGAGTTCTGTTTTATGTAAACTAACCACAGAATTGGTACAGCCTTTGGAGATGCTGCATGTAACTCTTGGACAAGGCAGCAGAAAAAAAACACAAGGTGTAAAGAATTGATAAGATGACCAAGAGCTCACCAACTGATCATGCACATTAGCACTCAGCTCTCAAAGAATGAGGCTGCCATCCAAAAGCCCTGTGGATGACTGACATTACAGGAGGGAAGGACACCCATTTGCAGTGCCTTGGATTTGTTTCCTTTGGCAAGGGGAGAACTGTAAGGACATTCATGCTGACCTCTTTGAAGAGCACCCTAACAATTCAGACTATCCTTTGGCTCTGGAGACAATGCCTTTACAAAATGTACTCAGCTGTACTCCACAACTTTCTTCCTTTCTCCATGCTCCTGCCTCACCTTCTGCACATTCTCCAGCTATCCTAAAGAAGCAGCCTTGCAAAATGCCAAGTGCAATGTGAAATGTTACTTCATAGTCTCAGACCATGTGCCCTCTACTGACAAGTCACATTAGTCAGGCTGCCAAGTACTCAACTCCTACCCTCCCCATGATGTGCTTCCACCTTGTTGTGGGTTAGCTCTGGTAGGCAGCTGAGCCCCACACAGCTGCTTGCTCACCTTCATACCCCCAGGTGGGATGGAGGAAAGAATCAGAATGGTAAGCATGAAAACCACTAGTTGAGATAAAGACAGTTTAATAGGTAAAGCAAAAGCTGCACACACATGCAAAGCAAACTAAGGAATTCACTTACAACTTTCCATCAGCAGACACTTACCTGGAAAGATGAACATCACAACTCCAAATATCGTTGCTTCCTCCTGCTTTCCCCTTGCTTTTATCTCTGAGCATGATGTCATATGGCGTGGGAGTACCCCTTCTGTCAGCTGAGGTCAGCTGTCCCAGTTGTGTCCCCTCCCAACTTCTTGTGCACCCCCAGCCTGCTCACTGGTGGGGCAGCACAAGAATCAGAAAATGCCTTGACACTACATAAGCACTGCCCAGCAATAACAAAAACATCCCTGTATTAGCAACACTGTTTTGGTCACAGGTCCAAAACATAGCACCATATAATCTTCTACAAAAACAATTACTCTAGCCCATCCAGGCCCAGTACACATACTTTTCACAACCACAGAAGTAACATTTGTGGGGGTTTTTTAACCTACAGAAATGCAAAAATATTACTTTTTCCTTCTCCCTTTGGTGATGCTCTTTGAAAGCAACAAAAAGGCCTGCAAGATACATGCTGAAGAGTGTCAAGCAGGTGGTTTTAAAACAGAATTCACCAGCCACTGAGGTTCAGTGCTGTTCCTAGGCAATTAAAATATACTATGGCTTTTGCAAATTATGCTTTATTTACTTACATGAATTTTAATAAAGAAATGCAAGAATTTTTACAAAATAAGCATTTCTACAAAGCTCAACACTAGCCAGACTATATGTCAGAAAAGCACATGGATATATTTCTAAGACACTGCTGAAAGTAGCTGCTGTATAAAGTATTTTCAATTGGGTATGGGGGAGCAAAAAACTGTCTGAGCCTTAACTGTGAAAAAAATGGACTATTTGGACTGTGTTTCCATAAAAACAAATAAAACAGCAAAGAGCATAGAAACCGGCTGGGCTTGTAGCTGTGAAGGCCATCATTCTCCAGCAGCCCCAGGCCAGCAGGCTTTTACTCTTTAATGGCTTCATGCCCTCTAATTAAGGTTTCCAAGTACAATCCCTTTGAACAAATGTTTACATTTGTCTTGTTAATTCCCATTACTTAATAATCAGAGGCCCCTGCAGTTACCTCAACACGAGGAAGATGAACCAAAGACATGATCATATCAGAGGTTTTGACATTTAAATACTTCATTTGCACAAACATAAAAGTGAACACCTGCAGATATAAAAAAAATGGATGAGCAAAACCGACAATGCACATTTAAATTCCAAGCAAAAGACTGAAAACACAACTCAAAGGATTATAAACTGAGGTATGAGGTGATAGACTCATATAACATCTTTGTGCTTTGGGTTTTTTAAAATATCTTGGCCAAGTTTTTCTTTAAAACCAACAAGTTACCCAGAAAAGAAGGAAAGTTGTGTTTTATTTATGAAAGATCAGACTGAGCCATTCACTGTTCATGCTGCTCTCCTTTGGGAAAATCATTAAATCTCATTTGGGCTATACTTAGTCAAATAAATGAGGGCAATAGCACTTCCTCATATCACCAGAGTGCTGTAAATGAGCCAGCCCTTTAACAGAAGTGAGCCAGTCAAAGCTGGGTTGAAGGAACTACAAAAGCACCGGGGCAGCTGAGACAGAGGCAGGAAAGTCAAGCAGATTAGGAAAGCCAACCAGAGAAAGACCTCCTTGTTCTGAATGATTTTTTCCTTTTCGGAGTGCATTGAAAACTGCACCTCTAAGAAAGAGAGCATAGAGCTACCAAGTATAGGTGTATGGGAATTGGTAACACTGGTTTGCTGAATTTTTCATTTGTGCATTCTTGAGATGCTGGGAGACAAAAAAATTGTTTTGCCTACTTTGAAAAAAGAAAACCAAACCCAAAAACAAAAGATAAAAGCAGAGGGGAAAGACAAAGGAAGCTGAAGGGGATGGAAAATGTGTCATGTCGTTTCATGCAAGAGTTGAGGGTATGGAAGTTTAGCAGAGACATGAAATTGCTTGGTCAGAGGGCTGTATCACAGCAGATGTGGTAACCATCAGTTCAGCTGAGGGCCAGCAGACCAAAATATGCAGTACTACAGCCAGCTGCCATCCTGTCCAAGACAGCCAATGTGAGCATTACACAACCCCACCAAGCAGTCATCAGCAAGGTGACACTCTCAGCTTCCCACAATCAGGAGGACAAGGCTCCCAGCTCTTCTCCACAGCAGGCATACCTTTACTGCAAGTCTGCCAGACAGGGCTAAGCTATAATACTTTCTTCAAAATCACGGTGACCTCTTATAACTTAACTTCTAATGGGTATTTATGTTTTTTCTTCCTCTTATCAGATATAACACCTACTTGCCTAGAACAACATTTTATGGACAGATATTAAAATTTAGATTGTAAAAATGCTGGTACAACAAACAAGGGACAAACTGGCACTACTATAATTAAGTGGACATGGGCAGTTGTTTGTTCAGTAAAATGACCACTGGGGTACACAATATCTAACCTGTTTCTCAAAATTTGTGCTACCACCTTACTTATTTGTGAAAGCTGGCTGGCTGGGTAAGGGGAGAAATTGCTTTTTGCAGTAGGCAAAAAAGCAGTTACTGGAATTCTCATGTTCTCCTCATGCTTCATGCCAAGAGCCACATCTTTCTAGAAGCAGCACAACAAAATGGCTGTCTGTCCTTGGCACTTGAATCACAAAATGTAATGAATCCTTCCTCTAATGGCAACCCATGTTATAACTGTGAGAATCTACACCACTACCTATTTTCTGCTCTTTCTCCAAGGGCCCTGCTTATATCCTCTCAGGGCAGTATTTCTGGATTCTGCTGCTTTCAGCAATGCCTACACTACCTTAGCCATGCCCACTTTGCCAGCTGTAATGTGCTAGCAGTAATACCAAACCACTCCAGATCCAAACACATGGAGATTAAGGTGGGCTGTACAGGTTTGCCAACAAATCCAGCTAAGATGTACACAGCAGGAGCCACATCACCACAGCTCCTGGAATATCAAGTAGCCAAATTGCTTGCAGGCAGTGATGCNGGGAGGGGGAATACTTGATAATACCTTAGCTCTCATTTACCAGGTCCAGTTCCCAATTCTTTCGTAAAAGTCAGACGGCAACAAGTCAGTGATCAGTCAGTCTTAAAACAAAATCTGTGAGTTTTTCAACTGGTAGTTTTTTGAGGATGGAGATTTTAAAGTACTGAACCAACTATAAACAGCTGTATGTATTGATTTTCTTACTGTTTGCTGGAAGATCCAGAAGACCTTGCTCTGCATTAATCCCCTTATTTGTTACTGAAGTGAAAAGCTGAGGCAGGAAAAAAATAAATTTACTGGCCTTAAACAATCTAAAGCTTGGCCTGTAATTTCTTAAGCCTTTTGATACAAGAACTGAAGGACAGTTTTTTAAAAATGGTCTCAGAAAACATATTCATTTACTTTTTTTTAACAACCAAAAGAGGGAAAAAGCTCCTATGATACTAATTGGCATCACTAAATTCCCATTTTAACACCATTATACACATTACTCAGCTCTAAGCAAGAGCCAATGTTTGCTATGTGCCTCTATGCTTGCTATCTTCACATGCTAACATAGGTAAGCTCAGTTTCCTCAGATACTCGTATTCAGCCTTTTACCAGATAGGTGTCCTAGGGGTTCAAACAGCCAATCATCGCTCTGGCTTAAGACACTTTTTTCCAATGCTACTTCTGCATTTGCTTGCTTTTTTGTTCTTTACAAGCTCTGCCTCTTTCTTGTTTTGCCATTGCCCCTTATTACTCAAACTCTTTGACAAGTAGCTTATCTTGCATCTTTTTCTCTCACCTATTTCTCTCCATCCCCCTGTATTAAATTAAACAATATCATTATGCAGCAAACAGCCCAATAACCCAAGTCAGCATATGGTATTCATAAGTTCTTGCTGTGCAGCTCTAAATCTGTCACAGCCTCCATTTGAATCTCCTGAACTTTGCAAAGGTCTGAACCATGTGGTAAAGATACAACTTAAATAGCAGTAGAAAACCATCCCATCAGAGCTGAACAGTCATCCAACAGGCAGAGATGTCATACATGGACAAACCATGAAGGGCATGCAGGAGAAGGAATGTCCAACTTTACTGGAAAGCATTGGGTCTACTCTATGCATTTAAATCAAATCATAGTGTGCACATGCATTAAGTCTGATCACACCATGTAGAAGGTGGCCACCAAGCACAACTTTCTTCTGCTAGTAGGTCTGAATATCTGGATGCAACTGCTGTAGAGCACAAGACAGACAGGGCCATACGCATGCCCTGTAACACAACAGCATGCCCACTGGGTAGCATGATCATGGAAGAAATCTTCCCTTTTCTCTCCTTTGCTCACCAGCAATGAAGGAGCATCAACAAACCCACCATAAGAATAATGCAAAATGCTGTTATTGATCATTAGCTGAAGGAATCCTCTCTGTAATGTGGCCATTAGGTCTGACAGCTAATTTAATTGTATACACAAAGAAAGCAGCAAAAAGAGCCAGCAAGAAAAACAAGGCGGCAAAATCTACTCCTGTGTTGTGCTTGGTGGTGCTACACAGGTTACACCAGGAGCTGTATTAGCATATGACCTACATTTTAAAATTAATTTTGTTCTCAAGTTAGGTGTTCAGGGTTTTTCTACTCCTGCAGGCAATTGGTTCTATTGTACATGTATTAATATATCAGCTCCACTATGTGTTTCCCCTCCCCTCCAGTGTTTGCAAGGGAGGTTTAAGTAGCAGGGGGAGGGTCTTCTCATAATCAAGGTCCAAGCATTGCTGACTCTCCTGTTCTGCACAGTGCAGCACGCATGTCAGCAAAGCAGCAGTAGCAACTGATGAGTGTTCACATGGGACCCCTGAAAGCTCCAAGGACAAAGAATAATCTGTATTGGAAATGGAGGAGGAAGAAACTAAATGAGAAGGCAGAGCCAGTGAAGGTTTGCAAGGGAAAAAAAATAGAAGGCTATAAAAAAATCAAAAGGAGAAAAAAGGGAAAACACATTGATCTGAGCTGGAGGAGGGTTAGAAGAATGTAAGGTTTCTGCAAGTATTTGAAAGATATGAAGCAAAAATTTTGAGAGAAAGTTGATATAACTAAAATTATTACCATAACAGGTGTGTTTTTGAAATTGTCTAACAAGAAGCAGAAACTTAGAATAAGTGGGAAATAGTATTTGGTTTTTGTTCATTTATTTTACAGGGAAGGTTACATATGGAAATGCTCCAGGCTGAGATGACATTTATTTTAACGGGCTTGGGGAATTGCGCAGACAATTAAAGAACCTCTGAGAAACACTTTTAAAGAGTTCCTCGGAAGTAGGAAAATATCAGGAGAACACATATTACATTTGAAACAAAGAAGAATGAGTGATTATAGCAATTGTCACCCAGCAGAGCACTTAAAAATTACTTAGTAATTTCAGACACTGAGAAAAAGTTACAGGAATTAATATTGGGGACCAGCCCTCAGATACAGATACCCACTGGATCAATACTTCATAGGACACCACAGCAGCAAATACAAACTGATATAGGAGGCTTCCACAAGGACTAAGTAATTTTAGCTGAAGAGTAACCTCCCCTTCCCTGTCTGGGACATTTTGCTCCATCTACTATATTTCACAGCACCTTGTAGCATTTGCATTACTTGTAACCAACTTTATAGAATCACAGAATGGTGGAGGTTGGAAGGGACTGCTGGGGATCATCTAATCCAACTTCCCTGCTTTAGCAGGTTTGCCCACATCAGGCTGCACAGGATCATGTCCAGGTGGGTTTTGAATGTCTCCAGAGAAAGAAACTTCACAACCTCCCGGGGCAGCCTGTTCCAGTGCTCCATCATCCTCACAGGAAATAATATTTTTCCTCATGTTTCCTTATGTTTAATTTTTTTCCTTATGTTTACTTTGTGCCTGTTGCCGCTTGTCCTGTCACTGGGCACCACTGAAAAGAAACCGGCCCCACCTTCCTGACACCCACCCTTCAGATATTTATAAACATTGATCAGATCCCCTCTCAGCCTTCTCTTGTCCAGGCTAAACAAGCAGGTCTCTTAGCCTTTCCTCGTACAAGAGATGCTCCTGTCCCCTAATCACGCTCGTAGCCCTCCATTGGACTCTGTCCAGTAGTTCCCTATCTCTCAAACTGAGAAGCCCAGAACTGGGCACAGTACTCCAGATATGGCCTCACTAGGGCAGAGTAGAAGGGGAGGAAAACCTCCCTTGACCTGCTGGTCACATCCTTAATACACCCCCGGATACCTTCTTGGCTACAAGAGTACACTGCTGGCTCACGGTGAACTTGTCCACCAGGACTTCCAGGTCCTTCTCTGCAGAGCTGCTTTTCAGCAGGTCAACCCCTAACCTGTACTGGTACTTGCTCTTTAGAGAGCTGAAGTTCCTCATATTGCTGGAATTAAATGTTTTAAATATTTTTACCCTTTTTATTTGGTATTGGTTTTGATCAGAAGTTGTCCAATTATTGTGCCCAAATCTGTGAGCCCTAGTCAATGCAAGTAACCTCCAGCTTCTGAGTTAGCCCTTCAGCCACTGGTGAGGCACTTTCAAGCAGGTGAGACATAGCTCCAGAGCTGACATTTTGTGCTCTCTGCCTGGAGTACAGCATTCTCACCTTGAACTTGTGCAATGCTTGATTGTATTCCTAGGCTGTCATGCAGGGACAAGGACTTTTCACTTCTTGTGAACTAGGCAGATACATGGAGTTCAGTGAACTAGGAACAGTCCCATCTATGAAAACCTAGACAATGATTCTGCTTGCAGTCTGTTTCTTGCGAAATTAAAGTAAAAGATTTTTTATCTTGCATTTACAAATTTACAATATTTTTTTTTCTGTGGATGGAATAGACTAAAATATTAATGTTCTGTCAGCATTAATGATGAATTTACTGGCTAGCCTACATTCCGGGGGACAATCTGTTGAGACATACTACCTCTGATAGTCATATCTGTGAGGTGTGCATCAGGACACCTCCCTCATCCTGCAGCATGATGTGCACTACCTGTAATTAAAGGTATGGACTGGATCCCACCTCAACCATTCACTAGCCAGAGACAGAGAGGACTGTCATGCAGCTCAGATCAGTCACCATAATACAGATGCACATGTTCCATCATAAGGCATCCACTCCTGGTGAGTGATGCTGTCATTTTGATCAAAAGAGAAGCAGGTCCCCTTGCTTATGTCACATGAGGGGATTTGCATAGTTCTAAGACTGGGGCAACAGGGAGTACATAGCAGAACCAAGGGACTGCTCACCAGGAATCTTTGACAAGTCATACCCACCCCACAGGCACTGGGATGGTATCTTCAGTCTACACAACAATCTCTGCAAGGTGGGATGCCCTCTTGACCTACGTGGGAGAATTATCTTCTCTATTCTTTCCTTGCCTTCCCCCCCCACCCCATCCAATAAAGCTTGAGCAATCTCCATGTTTTCTACACCTCTCATAAGAACTGTGAGTATTCTTTAATTTTCTTCTCTCAGTTGGGATAACTTCAAGATAAATTTAACAAGAAACTCCTTCCATAATGCCCTCAGGATAAAAAAAAGAGAAGTGAGGTTTAAAAGTAAATGAAAGATGACAGCTAAATCTTCAAAATCATGGAAACACTGATCTCTGTTAACTCCAGTATCTCCAAATCACATGAGTTCACTGATCAGAGAATGCTATTTGTCCTTCTAGGTAGAGAGAGATGCATTTTGAAAAGCTGCAGTGTGAGCCATTGTACTTAGTAGAAATAATTAAAATAAGTGTAATCACCACCAAGAAATACTTACAATTTAATTAAAGGCAAGGATTCTTTGTCAGTGTCTAACTAGAGCTCTCTGTGGATGTGATTTTTCAGAAGCACTAAAATTTCAGAGGGAATAAAGTAATTTTGGTCTTTCTTTGCCAAGTTTCCAATTCATGAGAAAGGCTGACAGTGTACAAGAGTGTCTAGTTCTCAGAAGGATTTTTAGGTCATTAAATCCAGTCCCTTGTTCCAGAAATCAAACACATGATAAAACCTTTTTTTACAGATGCATACCAAAAACCAGTGCTGGCTACAGAGCTGTCCCTCAGCAGTACTAGAGAAGACGTCACCAGCACATGGTGATACTGGGTCACAATTGGTCAACTGTTGTAAGCACTTAGTCCCACACAAGTAGAAAGGTGAAGCTTGACTCTGAAAAAGCTCCATGAAAGGTTTGAAACAAATGCTTTTCTCTGCTTTTAAATGTCACGCTCAGCAATGCAAACCAAAACAAGTAACAGTCCTGCTCTCACTCGTTATCGGCAGTGCTTGTCAAAAGATGATCAGTATCATTCATATGGGAAGCCAAATGAGCATTAAACAAATTCAAGCTTTAGGGCTCTCTTTTTTGCAAGATAACATCAGATATTAGCCACCATTTCTTGCCTCATCACATGCTGATCTCCTCAGTAATCAGGATTTTAATTACACAAATCTGTCTCTGGGTATTTTCTTGCATAACTCCTAAAAGGCATGAGTGTACTGAACTTGTGGCTATAGTAGAGATGTGCATTATAGACAAAATCCAAATCAGGATAAGGTTTTCAAACTCTCCAAAGTTTGGGTGTGCTGAGATTTATGGTTTTATGTCAGGGTGTTTAAAGATATGGTTTTGTGGCTTTCTTTTCACTCTGACCCTGAAAGGAGTTTTGGTAATTAGAGACATATGCATATATCTGCATATGCAGGCATTTGCCAGCATTATAAGAAAGGAGATGTTTACGTTGGGAGTTTGCAAAGTGCTAGTTCTCGCCTTTGAAAGCTTGATGCGGGGAAACCTGACAAAGGATCTGACCTGTGAACTTCAATTCCTGACAGGATAACTTCAGGCAGTTCAGAAGTCTGGTTACTTCTGGTAAACACTCTCCAATTTGATTGTTTAATAACCTCCATCCGGTGAGCCTTCAGCCTGGACCAGGCAACCCCTTGGGTTCAGGCCCTCTCACAGGTTTTAGCATTTTCCCTGGTCCCAAACAGAACCAAAAAGGGCCCGACACTATAAAGATAAAAATTACAGATAAACTCAGCTCTGTTGTAGGGGGAACAGAGGCAGGCGTTTAATCCTTGTCCAATCTCTCTACAGGGCCTATGCTCCTATGTCTTTAAGGCAGACTATTTTTTACAGTTGTACATGGACAGCAGCTTCTTAGTTTTTAGCAGAGTAGCCAAAATCAGAACTTGACTTTTGATATTAGGGAGATTAGAATTCCTTACCTGATGTGGGGACAACAAAGCACACCACCTGTGTTAAAGCACTACTATTCCCATGCTTCAGCACCAGTTACAATGATGCTGCCAAAAAGCAGCACCTGCTTGCTTCTTGTATTTGCATCCCATAGGTGGATTCTGTACTGACTCATTTCCTTTCACATTAAGTATCCTGTTAACTTAGCATTAATTTTTGCACAGGTTTAAATTACCATGGAAAAAAATTTAATGATGTTTGCTAAGGCTGGAGCCAAAATGTTTTCAGTCCTTGAGGTGCAGGAGGCTCACCAGCGTACCATGTGAACAGCCAACAGGACCCTGACCTAGGAAAAACTTGGAATAGAGCTGAACTCTCAGTGACCCAGTCCAGGAAAACTTGTGATGAGATACAAACCTCAAACCCTTCCCACTGCAGAAAAATTAGTTCTTTAACTTCTTTAATATTAGACAGCTTTTACTACCACTCAAAGACAATATATGGATTAAATTAAGATCTTTAACATGATAGCTAAACATTACCAAAACCCTGGAACTAAATTAAAATTTGAAAGTAGGTTCAAGGGATGTGGGGAGGAAAATGCAGACAGTGATACTTCAGAGAGGCAAACATCCACAGAGGCTACTGAGGAGTAGAGCTGGCCACCCTCTGCTTTTGCGATACAGCTTGGTGAGTCTGGAAGGCAGGATGTTGCAGCACAGGGAAAACAGAAGTTCCCAAGCTACCTTTTTTTTGCTTCTCTTCCTCTCTTTGAAGTGTTAAGCCCCATCTTTTTCAGTAGTTTGACAAAAACAGAGTTTTTCAGGTCTTAATGTCTTTAGAAGGGATGTTATAGATGCTGTCATTCCAAAACTCAGAAAAAAATTTTTGAAAGAGGTAGGCTTCTAGTCTAGGTACTCAGAGTCTCTCCTCTGAGGAGCCTGTTTCTGTATTTAGTACAGGGAGATTAAACTCCTAATCAAAGCACTTCTGATGCCTGAAGCCAGATGATGCAAAGCCTCCCCACTCCAACACCTCTGTCCCCCTTAGCACATCCCATGTGCAGTGCTCTGCAAGCCAGCTTGGAAGGTCACAAGGAAGACCTTCAGTTCACATCCAAAGACACAATTTAGAGCAACACTGAGCGCTTGCCAACTTAAATCTCTGAAGGCAAGGCAGAGGGACTGTTGGAAATCATTCAAAGACAAAATTATAGGAAAAATCTTTCAATGTAACAGTTCTGATGCAACTGCATCTTGTGAAACCAACAGAATGACACCTCCACTTCCATATTACTAGAGCCAAGTGGTGAGAAGTGCAGCAAACAACTCCCATCAAAACCAACTCTTCTGCAGGAGAGCAGAGCTCATGCAAACAAGACAGCCTTGGGTAGCTTTTAATTTGTATAATATAGAGCTTGCCCTAGTTTATACACACTGTAGCATTAGACAATTAGACATGCTGAAGTATCATTATTTGCTTGACTCACAACAGAGCATCCTCTGTCTCCACTCCCCTTCTCTCCCCTGAGTGCGGACCATTATCCTCATTTTTGCAACTCTCACAGAATAGCTGCCCCACAACTATAATTAGTCCACTGCTTGTTTGTTTTGATAGCTGTATTTTCTAAATCAAAAGTGGCATTCTTTTCTCAACAGTCTTGATTTATTTGCAAATTTTTGCCTAGGATATTTCTTTCAATCATTTTTCTTCTATTTTCACATCTTTGTGGGAAAGCAAAGGGCTTAATCAAAGTTAAGACTGCCAAATTTAACTTCTGACTTAGGTATATATTATAGGATTATGATGTTTACATTTTCCAAAATTACTGATCTTTTACAGAAAGTGTCAAAAAGCAATAGGGGGAAAAAAAAAAAGAGGGTTGGAGAAAAAAGTATTTGGTTTATAAAGCAACTCTACTATAAGGTTTACAACTTTTTCCCCAATGCACAGAAAGAATGGTTCCCCTGTGACATTGAGTAAAATTAATACAATTAAAGGATCACCAGGAGGAACGTATATACAGATAGATTCTTGTAAAATCTGTTGATGAACCTTGCCAGAGACAGCACATGCAAAATGCACAATATATAGTAAAGTACTGTGAAATGCACTGCATATGGAGTACTTGAGGATGGGCATTGGAAGACTTTTTTTTGCTTTATTTTAAATAATATGCTACTTCAAGATAAAGATACTCATGTCAACAAATAGGTCATGTGATATTCCTGTTTATTTACAATATCAGATAATGTTGGAGAGACTTTTAAAATTGCTTGCTGGGACCAGTTTTTGCCTAAACCTAGACTGCATTAGTTGCCATTAATCCTGCTGTGTAGCTTCCAAAGGGCAAGAAAAATAGCCACTTATTTTGAAAAATGCCTAAAAATGACAATACTTTAACATCCATCATCTTGCTCCTTTCTAGCCCTAAGGAGTTCTTGTGTAGTCCTTTGGGAGGCTTAGAATATCTATCACTAATAGTAGAAATACCCTATTTTTAGATCTACAGGCTTGTGACAAATTCCTAAATCTAATTTGTTTACCCCTAAATTTTTTTTTGTACATCAGGCATTTGTAGTATTTAGAGAGGCAGGTAGGAGAAAGAAGAAAGCACTCAGGGTACAATTTCTAATCCGGCTTCCTAAGTTTTTTTCTGAGTATTTTCAAGTAGGTTCTGGGAACTTTATTAATGCAATGGCAAAAGTGAAGCAAGTGAAGAAACTCTAAGTTATGTCTGAAGTTTACTGTCCCAAACACTGGAATTCATGGAGCATTAAAACAGAGAAATAACTTCAATTTAATATTATTCAAAGAGTAGGAAAAGATACTAACTAGCAACTCTCTCATGCTGGGGTGAGCATAACCTTTGTACATCTTTTATGAAATAACCTGTGTGTTAAGGCTCTATCACTTCTGAGGATCGATATTTCTGAATCTGGACAGACATAAGTTTCCAAGTTGCCAAAAATGGGAAGTGTGAAGAGTAGTTCAGCACATCCAGTCCAGGCAACTTAAAGTTCTGCTCAGGGTCCTTTCAAAGACTGCAGGACTGGATTAAGCTGTGGATTTATTTGGAGAGTTCAGAGCTTTCGTGCCTCAAGGGAGACTGAATAGCTCATGCTCTCTATATAGCTCAAGAAGTAGTATCTTCTCAGGCAAAAGCCAGTGAGATTTCTGCAGCTGAGCTTAACAGTTCAGAGCCTCCTTATTTCTTCACTCCATCCACCCAGGCAAGACACAGGAGTACTGGGAGTTGAAATCTGCAGGGATTTCTTCTCCGAGCTGAAGAATTGTGTTGCTCTGAAGATCTATTCAGTTTGCATTAAAGCTTGCTCAGTAGAAATGTCACATTTGAGCAGAGATAGGGCAGGAATATCTTTTTCTCCAAACAAAGCCATAAAAAATAATTAAAATCGGGGACTAAAATGGCCTACCTCAAAAATGCAGCACTTAAAACACAAAACTAAACAAACAGCAAACCCAACAAAAATCCAAACTGGTACATCACCGTTACAAGTACCCAAGAAGCATCAGGAGTAACATGGCATCTCCTGTGCCATTCCCAGTTTCTGGAAGTTTGGCACATTGCTGCCACTTGCAGCTTCAAGTGTGGGGAGGCAGACAGCCCCAGTGAAGAGTCCAGCAGGCTCCCATCGCATCTGTGCTCTTATCTCTCCTGTGTGGACTTCCTGAAGCAGAAGGGAACAGGATGTTCACCATTAGTCAGCCACCATCTGTAGCTAAAACATTAGATGGCAATGAAATAGGAGAGGGGAGTTACTATTCTCTTCCACCCCTATTTTTCAACAAGATGGAGGTGACATTCAAGATATGAAAGGAAAGAAGATTACCATGGCAGAGTGGAACTTCAATCTGCAGGTTCAGGTGGCCAAATGTAGCCAAATCTACAGATGGACAGTCTCAGGGTTGCTCTAGACACTATTATTGAATAGCCCTTGAGAATCAAATACCAGAAAAAGCTACAGTTGTCTACAACAGTGGTCATTGATTGAGCTAAAATACATTTTTATATTAGTCATATCCTAAAGTAAAAATATTCAGGCAACAAAGGAATATTATGCAGAAGAGAAAGAAACTAATAGTCCATCAAATTGAATGTCCCATATCACTGAGGATCATGATAAAACAAAACCAAACCAAACATTTGTTCTGGTCCAAAAAGTGCAATTTTTTCTTCTTCAAGGATCTCAGTAGCCAATTCCTGAAACTGTTTAGTTGCCATAGGGAGATAGCAACAGTGTTTAACCTTGGGACTATTTCACATGGAAACTTGTTTCAAAAGACCCAGACAGCAGAACAAACCTAGAGAAAAGAAAATCCAAGCTTACGTATTTTACCCACAGCCTTTAGTAGAAGCAAGATGATCTGCGATTGCAACATGACTCAGTGACTCCTGTGAACATGCACCAATATTAACAGAACTCTTCATCTCCAAAATGCACCAGTAGGAAGATAACCAAGTATCCAGCAGCTTGAGTCCTGTGTTCTTCCAACACTTAGCCAGTGCTCATGGAATTTAATGTGATTCGCATGGACAGTTTTTAAGTCTCAATTTCTACCTGTTGGATGATAGGCCAGCCTTTCTTTTTTTTCAGGTTCACAAACTTCTGAATATTAACACACAGTCACTCACTACCAGTGGAACAAAGCTCCCACAATGGTCTGTTTGCCTGACAATAGCCTACTTCAGAAAAATGGACTGGCCCTAATTAGTACTAAGATAAATTTTTAAAAGTTGGAGGAATTGTGTCAGCTCCAGTCTTGCACTGGGCTGGTCAACTGAGATGAACACATTAGCAAAGACAACAGAGAATCTTCTGAGTACCTAATTGATTTCTTTATACCTTTTTTATCTTTAAGTGTTGTTTAAATCTGACCAAATAATATCTCAGGCTCTCTCCAGTGCTTCCGGAACTTAATCCATCTTATTTAGAGCTATCTCTATCATGCCTGTCCCATACCACAGTGTAAAACAACAATGGGGCTTTTTCATATTCTTAAGAAGGTAGAAGCAACTGAGGATGCTATTAGGCATCCTTTTAGGAAAGCTATCCCACAAACAGATTTAGACTGCAGGAAGTCACTGGTATTGCTCTCTGTTGTGCCATTTGGCTCATATTCTTTTCTCTCTCCACACTCTTCAATAAATACTAGATGTTTGTCAAGCATAGAGGGAATAATCATAAGAATTCCAGTATATCAGAATTATATACGTGCAAAAGTACACATTAATGAAATAGAGAAAGTAACACTAAGCAGAGACCATATGTAACATCTACAAATATTACACTGCTGAATTGCAATAGAGATTAATAAAGATAGAGCTTTATACAGTATTTAGCTATGGATAAATAATGCAATTAATCATGCACATGTGAATTTGAAGAGAGAGAATATTATCCCATCATGTTCTGCAACACTGGCAGCCTTAGGTTAAATACAATTTCAAAGTGTTTCTTGGCTGAATCTAGTATTCCACTCTTTTGAGGAAAATTGTTGGATCCCACTTAAAAGACCAATAATCCTGCAAGGAGGAAGACCACATTACCACAAACAACTAAGAAACCCTCCAACTATCAATTATTAGACAACATTCACCAACAAGCCTGGCGTGCTCTAAAATAAGTTAACATTATCTTATAGTAATTGCAGAATATGTTGCTGTTTAAATCACACACTAAGCACAAGAGATCAACTGTCAGCCAGAAGTCTCTTGGGTAGAAGCTCTAAGGCCCTCACTTGCC
The DNA here is from genome assembly GCA_013400335.1 of Eurystomus gularis. Lineage (NCBI taxonomy): Eukaryota > Metazoa > Chordata > Aves > Coraciiformes > Coraciidae > Eurystomus > Eurystomus gularis. Next base: position 29,604 of record VZZY01009136.1, on the reverse strand, counting down.
ACAGCAAGACATTTCATGGTCTGTCCCTTACATGCTGACATTATGCCTGGAGTTAGACTACAGGAATAACTGATTTTTCAGGTTGGCAACAAAACAGGGAGGACAGGGGACAACAGAGTGGTGGCAACACTTCTGAAATTTGTTTCTTTTCTCACAATAGTGAGAACAAGTAATTTCACTAGGCACAAAACTTTTTCTGTAAGAAATATTTCATTTGTGGACACTTGGAGAAGAATCAAATTAAACAGAGCCAGATGCATAGAACTGCAGAAGGCTGCTGCATGTTCCACTTTTAAATAAGTGGATAGAGCACTCTCCCATCCTCAAATGCCTTCTCTGCCTGAGGGCATGAATCCTCATTGTATACACAGGAGTATACTGGCTACAGGCCCTTAATGGTACCCTGGCAACAGAGGAGACGGGAATCAAGAAAGTGGTGGTGGTAGGTACTACACAGTCCAATATAAATCAGGAATCTGTTCAGAGGCAGATAACAGAACCTCTCTGCTGTGTTCTAACAGTCTCACAGCAACAAGGGTGACTACCCTTGAATTGCTTGGTTTACAGCTTCCCCCAAATTACAAGTCTCATATACAAAATCATGGAATGGTTTGGGTTGGAAGGGACCTTAAAGGTCATCTAGTTCCACCCCCTGCCATGGGCAGGGACACCTTCCACTAGACCAGGTTGCTCAAGGCCCCATCCTACCTGATCTTGAACACATCCAGTGATGAAGTATCCACAACTTCTCTGAGCAACCTGTTCCAGTATCTCACCAGCCTCTGAGTGATGAATTACTTCAATCACATGAGTGAATACTTAGATATCAGTGGGATTAGATATTTTTCCTCAGTCAGGGGTCAGGACAGTTCCTTCAAGAGGTAGAACCTCTCAGCTCTAGACTTCATTATGCCCTCTTCTCATCAATGGGGATGACTGAAGGGTGCTCTTGCTTACCTTCTTTCCTCCTCCTGCCTGCAACTAGCAGTTTGCTGGAAGGCTAAAGCTGTGGGTTCACATTTCCATGAGCAAGAACCCAGTGGCTTCCACAGCCCCATCTCCTGAACCAATGAAGATGGCTGAGACCAATATTTCCTAAGAACAGCCCTCCTTCTACCACCTACCCCTACTGCCAACCCCCAACTCCAGTCCCTGCCTCTATACACCCTGTCTACCCAAAATGTCCATTATAAACTAGATAAACTTTACCTGAGGTATCAAAAGCCTGTAACTCAGGTGAAATACTACCTTTCCTCTGTATTTCCTCCAGTCTGCTTTTGCTGCTCCTTTCTCTGAAAAGGCAGCCAATTTGGAGGCTGACTCAGGCCAGGGCACCTGCAGGTCTGCCCTGAGAAGGTGATGCCCACACTTTAAGTGAACTGGCTGGAGACTTGCCTGCTTGTGCAGTCATCCCAGCCTCCTGAGGTGTTTGGCTTCTGTTCTCATGGGGGAGGAGGGATTAGCCCCTACTTTCTACATCTGGGAGATTAGGCCTTAAGGATAGGCTGTTGTGTTGTATTATTGAAAATAGCATCTTTCCAACTGCACTGCTCATCACACTACCATGTTCTTGCTTTGGCATTCCAGAAAGCCTTCTGTGACCCTCCCTCAGCATGCTCTGCAGCCACCAGATAGCATTGATGTCCCATAATGAAAACAAGCCCTTCCTTTTCCTGGCTGCAAGGCAGGCACTGTGACTCAGCAGAAGCTACTGTATGAATAAACATGGTGGGCCAGATCTGCCTTGACACAAGCGGCACTTTGGCACCTGTCTTGCAATGCCAGAGAGTCCTGATACAATTGCAAGTGTACTTTATGTCCACTTAACAGTATTTTTGAGGTGCCAGCAACATGTAAAGTAGCCTCAGAATAAATGAAATCAGGCCCAGAAAGGACAGAACTGCTACAATGGCATTTCTGTGGGAACTTTCCCAAAAGTCATCTCCCACTGAAATTCTACTCTAGGCTGATGCTCATTCTTCTGGTCACATGTGGCTCCCAGATCTTTTCAGCTCATCAGCCTCTGAACATGTGTGATGGCGTCTCTGTGTGGTAGAAAAAAAGAAAGGAAAAAAGAAAAAAGGTGGCTCCCCTTCCAGCTCCACAAAGGATATGAGCAAGCTGTGTATGCTTCTCCAGCCCATGTCAGTCAGTAAAATTAGATCCTTATCCCTATCCCTTGAAGACATGTAACTAGCTACACATCATGCTGTATTGGGCTCAGTTAGAAGCACGAGTGCAGCAGGAGAACGGTAAGAAGAATGTTGGTTTGGTTCTGCCATTGCCAGGGTCTTTCTGATAGCTGATCAGAGAGAGCAGTAGTGAATAGGCTGCAAGGGCTAGATGGAGATATAATGCGTGCTTCTCAAATTATTACAGTATAATTATATATAGTGTTTTCTTATTATGGCTTTACAATAAGCTTTTTAAAGTAAAACATAGGAATAAAGTATCTGCACAATTTTAAATTACAGATTCATGACTTTGTTTTTCTTGCTTGCTTTTTTTTGAGTTTTAAGATAAAGGTGAACAGTCCAAGGTTATCCTGAAGAGAATCTAGGTGTGTGAAGCTCTTGTTAATTTTGCCTATAGGGAAAAATAGGCTGCTTCTCTTCAAACCTTTAAAATATTTCATACCATTATAAGTACAGTAGAATAAACTGATTAAGAAGGGCAAGAGGGGCTAATTTTCCACAGAGATGGCCAGTACTGTCTAGTGTCTATGCTGAAAATTATACTCTCAAGCACTTTACAGCACTGCTGCCATTCCATGCAAATTCCTTTGCTAACTGTATATTAGAAACATTCACAGTGATCTTTTTAACCTCTGTCTCCGTGTCCCCAGTAGGAGGGAAGTCAACTGAAAATGCAGAGACCAATGAGCACTTCCATGAAATGAATCTATGTACACCCCAAAGATGTATGTAATTTTGGACATTTGTTGACTTCTATTTCCTTTAAATTAAATGAAGACTTCAAAAAAAAAAAATCAGGAAAAAGCCTCCCAAAAGGGTTAAATTTTTCCCCTACAGCTTCTCTAAGCGGAACTGATATTCTTAGTCTGACTTAAGGATATGGAATAGAAAGGCTGCCAACATCTGTTGTGGTCAGAGACAGATAAAAGAGACTAATTCAGAGCTGGAAGAACCCATGTACAGCATTCTGTGTTGCATTACCCTTTTCATAAAAGCACGCAAAATAGTATTTGATAGTATGGAAGATAGTTGCTCACCAAAACTTCTTCACTGTAGAGACCTAAGAGTTTCACTTGTATATATGTACCCTCATCGTAACACTGAGAGACAGAGGCAGCGCACAACATGAAACATTTAACTTCTAACTGGGGAATTCTGGGCTGAGAATATTTCAGAAACACTGAGTACACAATCACACTCCTATATAATGGAAATGAATGAAAGAGAGAAGAGACAAGTGATTTGTGATCTTCCAGGTATCAAGAACAATATTGATTTAGCCTGCTGACCATGGAAAAAGTTAGCACAGAACAGATTAAGATGCTAATTAACTTTGGATGTGGATTAGCCCAAACTCTATGAAGGCACTCAGAGTAAGAGTATCCACACAGAGACTTGAAGAAAAAAATTAATGTGATTTACATTCACACTCTGTTTAACATTCAGTTATTAAACATACTTTATGTAGACAAGCCTTCAAATTACTGCAGTCAGCAACTATTGCCAAGGAAGCCAATTGCATTATGACGATATATAATATGCATACAGTCCAAACCAGCTCAAAATCTACAAGCTGCAAAACTATTATGCCCTTCTATATTTACTTTTGCCAGAACCGGTCTCACCATGGGAAGGGAACTTCACTATCTGAAGTAGATTTCATATAACAGCTATTTTACTACATGGAGGAAACATTGTACAGGCAGGCAACTTAGTTACATTAAAAGTGAGACTGAAGTGTCTAAATGTTCTTTTGGTGCATGCTCTGCTGTCCTTATTCTAAGGAAGCACCTGGTGAAGTCAGCAGAAACTCCACTCAAGGAAGGGCAGCCAGCCTGCCTCTTTTGTCATAAAGCAGGAATTGTGCCTCACCTTTTGCTTGCATCAGTAGGTAAGATGCAGGCATGGATCCCATGCACCCTGCCAATGAGGCCATGGCATGCACTGCTGCCAGGCATAGAGAACAGAAATGGTCACAGGGACTGGGACCAGCTGCCCAGCTTCTGGGAAGGGTAGAGCTAAAGAAGCCTTGCCTTCATTTCTTCTCCTAGAAGGTGGCCCAGTCTTTACGTCAATGGATGACTGAACTTCACACTATTTCTCTCTACCTCTTACATCCTGACACGCCCCTAAAAGCACATCCCTTAGCTTTCTGCAGAGGTGCAGAACATTATTGGGGTGTGTGTATATATATACTTATCAGTCAAAACATCAACAGTTTATAGATATTCTCCTTTAGATATTTCCATCCATTTTAAAATTCACTTTGCACTTCTTGGTCTTAACCTGGAGAGCCTTGCCAAACATTTCGCACTTGATATAGAACAGTCCTGTTGGAAGGGACCCACAACCATCATCTAGTCCAACTGCCTGACCACTTTAGGGCTAACCAAGTTTAAGCATGTCCAAATGCCTCTTAAACATTGACAGGCTCAGGGCATCAACCACCTCTCTAGGAAGCCTGTTCTAGTGACTGACTACCTTCTCAGTAAAGGATTGCTTCCTGATGTCCAGTCTGAAGCTCTCTGACACAGGTTTATCAGATTGCAGAACACTGGTTTATACCAGCATTGGATCAATAATTAGAAATTCTTAATATAAACACAAGTTTCTTCTCATATACTTAAAATTGTGTGTCTTTCACAAAACAGGTGCAAACTTAGAAGCTAGCTTTATGAATTCATCCACTCATTGCCAAGCTTTTAATTAAATCTGATTTTTTATACTCAATAGCATGCTTATGTATTAAACATACAAAGAACTATTAAATCATATTTATTGATGTTTTACCACTCTTAGAGACATTTTGCAGTATTAAAAGCCTCCAAATATGTTTTAAATTATGTATAAGTATTTATTTTGTCATACTGGGGTTTTTTTGCAAGTATAAATGTTTTGAATAACTGATCTTTACTTTAGATGCATTGAAATAAATTATTTTTAAAATTTTTTATATTTAAACAACTCTACCATGCCTACCTCTTCCGTAATCTCAGGCTGCATATATCAAAATCAAGATCTGTGCTGCCACTTAAAGACAACTTGCCACAGATAAATAAAGTATCTGATACAGCTCTTAGATCCTATTGCGTGTCTCCCAGTTGTTAAATAACATGCCCAGGAGGCTAATAGCAGTCTTTGTGCAAAATGTGTTCCCATAGGATTTTGCCATCCAAAACCTGCCAGCCTCTAGATGTGTATTTCTATGACTGTGATAGGAGCTCCCTGCAAAGAAACATGGTTTGGGCAAGAAATAGGAAGCTTTAGTACACCACACAAGTTCTTCATGTTCCACAGTCCAAAATAGACTTCTCTGGAGCCAATTTACTGAGTGTAATTTATACCAGATCCTTGCTGGAATGACTTGCACTCTTGCAGCTCTTCAGATGTATATCCAATAGGGAGCTGTCACTCTGTATGAGTTTTAATACAGAGGTCCAAGTACAAAATCCAGTACTTGGAGACACCATGTGGTTTTGTAGCTCTCTTTGAGAGAAGCCGAGCCAAGAGCTCAGCAGCTGGGCTGCATACATCCATGAAGTCTTCCTACTTGTGACAGAGATAATGAGTTACTTTCTTCTTTTTAAGATTTGACAGTGTTCTTCAACAAATGATGAGGTTTTCAGCCTATCAAGTTTATTTTTTTAACTTGGTTATTATTTCAGAAGGGTAAGCCTGGTGCTTTGAGATGCTGAGCATTGGCTACACTTACTGGAAGAAATGCATAAGGAATATACACATTTCTTATGAAACTGTAAGGCCCTGGTAGCCTTTCAGTGTTTATGAGCATGAAATCTAAGAAGCACTATACAGTAGTCTTCTATAGATCCCATGTCCACTCTGTATATTCCATACAGAGAACTCGAACCACAGTTCATGAAGTGATAGTAGTCACCAAGGACTATCTGCTGTATGTGATGGAGCAATGCTTTGGAAGTCATACAGTGAAGGTGTGTCTCCACTGCACTCTGCCATGGTATAGGGAGGCTAAGCCTAATATCACACAAGCAGTCAAGTAGGGAGCAGATTGGTGAACGTAAACCTTCCATGTCCTAGATCACCACCCTAATTTCTAAAGGATCCTTTTAGCTTGAACAGAAAGAAAGAGGTCCCTTCCACTGCATGGCCAGCAGTTCCTGAACTGCAAGGCAAGACATGGAGCTTGTGGGGCAGCAGAAACCTCACCAAAATTAAAACCAGTAGATTTTCATTAGCTAAATATGCAGATGGCTCATGCCAGCAACTTGGTAGGTTCTAATTCATTTCAATCGACCCACTCCGCTCTGGGAAAGAACTAGAGATCTCTCCTGAATATTTTTTGCTGAAGTAGCTGAAATTGTTTAAGCATCAGTTACAGTATCAGTGTTTAAAGCTCCCATATTGCAAATCCTCAGCCACACACAGTGGTCTCACCAGCTTTGATATTTATCAGTGATAAGAAAGTTTTTTAAATCTTTTCAGCAGGCAAAACAGGGCAACGACCCTAACACCAGGGAGCTGCAGTAACTGACCTCACAGGTGGTGTGGCCACATAGCCCTGGCACCTGTGTCCTACTACAGCAGGGGATCCACAAGCAAAGAAGGGCAACAGCAATGCCAGCAGAGAGGACCCCAGCCTCCTGCACCACCTATCACCTTGCTGGGAGTGGTGTGGTGGCCCAAGCACAAAGCCACACCTAAAATGTGGAAAGCTGAGACTAGAAAGGGTGAGGAATGGTGTTTCTGTAGGCACTCATCTAATTAGGTACTGAGGAAAAGAAAGACACAAGCAAACTCCCCGGCTCATGGCACACCTCTGCCACCTCCAGTGCTGGCAGTCTGCCCCATACAGACTTGGGGTCACCAGTCCTGACCTGCCAAAACTGCCTGCTAGACAGCCGCGGCCATCCCATCTCTCCATCACAACGCAAACCATTAGACTTGCACTCAGATGCTTACTTACAATCAAGCAGCACAAGAGCAGGTTACCACCCTCTCACTTCAACACCTCAGTAGCCAAGAGACAGCACAGTCATTCACGCTGGGTCTTGCTACTGTTGGAGGAGTATGCAGGCCACAGACAATGATGTGCCAAGCTTTAAGCACATGTTGAAACGCTGTTCTGAACCCAGAGGGAGCTAAGCTTGTGTTTAAGATTAAAATTTGCCTAGTGCTTGACTGAATCAGACAAAAAAGATACCAGAAAACCCCACCACAAAAAGCCTGGAGGATACCAGTGAGAAAGGACAAGGGCAGATTAATTATTATTTTAACATCAGCCCACTCTTTCAAATTAGTTGATACTTCTGAAGGCTGTTCAAGTAGTAGAACTGTTTCTAGGCTATTAAATGGGTGTAAGTATTTACTCTGAATAATATTTTGTGATTCAGCTGCCAAATCTCTTTTATCTGTAGCAATTTCTAGTTAGTAGGTGTCACTTGCACATTGCTTTACATATATTTAAGTTTTTATGGATTGGCCGTGTGCTTCCCAGCTTTGTAACAGCTTTCCAAGCCTCTTGCAAGAGCCGATTCAGCAGTAGGACACCATAGGCTACAATATCATCAAACACATCTTGGGCAAGAGATAACATATTTTGGCTTTATCCCTCACACAGCAATGTGTAAGCTATTATGAATATTAAATTTAAGAAAATAGCAGATATTGTTTCTCTCATAAGACCACATATTAAAATACCAATTAGTAACTGAGAACATGCGTACAGCTTTCTGTGGACTATCAACATTTTAAGTAACTAAACTGAAAAAACACCTTTTCATTCTTTAGCACTCTCATCCATTGATTTTAGAGCATTTTTTACAGTCTAACATCACCTCTGCTTGGCACCAAACAGTCACAAAAGACAAGAGCTCAGTCTCAGAAGGCTTACAGTTGAAAACAAAAGACAAATTTATCTCAGCCTCTTGGAAGATCAAGAGACACAACTCTCCCATTTCATAGATGGATAGACCTCACTGTGCTATATTTAATAGACATACACAAGGCCTGCAAAGTAAAACGGCACAGGCTCTAGCAAGGCTAGGAGTTAGTACAAGTCAGAAAACATAGCTTGCCTCAGTTCTTCAACCAAACACTTCCACAAAAACCCAATACTTCTAGTCATAACGTACTTACATCATCTTAGATATACCTTATCCTCTCCTCCTTTAAAGCCTCAACTTTCTCCTTGGTGCAACAAGGAGGGCAGCAATCAAACACAACAATCCCTATCCACAGTACAGCAAGGAAGATTAGAGTCTACTTCCCACCCCTCAGCCCTTTATAGTTTGTTTTGCCACCTGGTGTGAGACACAGCTGGGATGAATTGCTCCACCCTAAACACTAGGCTGTTTAATTCATGCAGGCATCATGACTGTCAGAGTGGGACCAGGAGGCAATCCATTGCAGCAGCAATTCTGTCTACTAACCAAAGCTACAGCAAGTCCTGCAGAGACCCAAAATGAAAGTGTAGCAAGCTCCTTGCAAAGTTCCCACAGAAATATTTCCAACCTTCTGCAAAAAAAGTGCTACTCCCTCTTCTCCATTAGAAACACCTTCCCAGTGATGTGCTGCTTGCTGTCAAAATGATACCACTACTTTCTTGACAAAGACCTTTCACGAACAAAGAAAGATCGCAAAAATAGTCAAGAGTTGTCAGATGATAGAGAAGTGCCAACATTCCCCCATGGCATGAGAAAAAGCTATCATCAGCTGCCTAAAAAGAAAAGGCTTTATTTTTGTTTATAATACTTGAATGTAAGAGCAAACTGGGCCACCCATTTAGAGCTGGATCCCACTCCCTTTATGCACAGCTATTTTTATGTTTGTGTTTATAACAAGTCTGGCTACAAACTTTGCTATAGCTCCTTGTACAAGGAGAACTCACAGACTTTCAGGAAGACTGCTGTATTTTAGGTTAGATGGCAATGTTATTTGAAAAGTGACAAAGGAAAAGGTGGCTTCTCTTACTTGGCAGATCTGTGCCCTGTCTGTATTCAGTTACTAGTTATTCATGCTGGTCATGAAATACATTCCCCTCATTTTCAATTGCTCAGCCCCACAGAGCTGGTGGAGCTCAGAGAGAGAAGAGCATCCATATCTCAGGGCTTTCCAGACCACATCTGTGTGAAACTTGAAGGGTTTATGGTTTTTGTTGTTTTGGTTTGTTTGTTCTTTTTATTTGCCTGGAATTTCTGTAGGTAGCAAGCACAGGTTCATGTCCCCTACAGCCTTCCAACTGAGCTGCTGTGTGTCCAGATATTTGTACCATCCAAGACCCTCAAGATCTTTTCAGCTAGCAGTAGGTAAAACATCATGGGATTCACCATGAAGTTAAATCTACAAGATTCTCACATAAATCCCTTGCTTCCAATAGCTGGGGCTTCAAACAAAAGTTCTGAGATTTATAATAAAAGTCACCAGGCATATAAAAATGCCACTGAGGTTAAGCAAAAGCTTTAGAAGACATGAGTCTGCAAAGGTAAACAAGGGTGTATTCCGGGTATAGCACTACTTCTGTCCTCCTGGCCCATTGTCACAACAGCCAGCTTCTCCTCCTCCTGCCAGTAAAGCCCAGTGCAAGCAAGCATGTCACAAAAGTCATCATGTTGACTAGCTACCACACATATCACATAATGTGTTGCTTGTAAGAAAACATCTAAGAGGTGGTAAGTCCAGTCCCAACTTCTAGAAGCATTCCTGCAAAAAGGCAGGAGCGGTCCTCCCTGTCCGGGGATGTGTGGGACAGCCTGGTTCTGAAGACAAGCATCATTCCTACCACATTTATTACATGCATTCATTTGGTGGCACGTACAAGTGGTATTCCTCAAAGCTACCTACCAGGTAAACAACATGGATGACACAGATGGAGCTGAAAATTTTATTCCTTCCCAGTGGCTCCCTCCAGAGTCCCCTGAACTTTAGGGGAAAGTTTTATTTGGGGGTGGTAGGGGCATTGATGATTTGTTTTCTTTAATTTCTACATAAATTCAGTAGATTCCATAAGATATAAAATTTTAGAAATCAGGCAGCCAAATAGATCAATAAAAGGAGAGAATAAAGAAAAAAAAAATTATGTCACCCTCAAGCAGTTCCATCAAGGGATGACATTTTAAATCACATCATGTCTCACACCCATTTCTTAGTGCAAAATAAATCACTTGAACAGAGTGCTAGCCAATTTTTACTTTAAAAAATGTTGTGTCCTAAGGCTCTCTTCTTGAACTTCAAAAGCATACTTCATAATTACTCTACCTATCAAAGGAAACTCAATATTTCACCTCCAATCTCCCTCTGCTTGTGTTATAATTTTTAATTGTTAATAAATTATATTAATTTTAAACTGCTTATTCTCTCTTGAAATTACATCTTTCAAATAAGTGTGCCAACTTGTTTTAAATTAACATATTTACCTTAAAATTGTATTTCAGTAATTTGTTTATGGCTTGTCTTCCCTGTTAATTCTTGTATTAGGTTTTCAATCTTGGGTTACCCCATTTAATTTTATTTGAATACTATTGTCTCAATTTAAGAGCCAAAACCTCTTTCATGAGATTTCTGGCAAGCAAATACTTTTCTTTTTTTAGCACATTTATATATTTTTGTCTGGAGGTATCATTATGCACTGCATGGGCTTTTGTCATTGCAAGCTTAAAACACAGGAGGAAAATTTGGAGGTCTGATTTACAATCTAAAATCTGCTCTTACAAGTGCATGCAGGCACTCTTAAAGAGTACACTACATCAGTATTTTGGACAGGGTTACATTATTTTCTTTAGCTAGCAGGTATTTTACTTAATGCATAGTCTGCAAATATATTCAAGAAGGCCAGACACAGCAGGTTCAGGTGTGGTATTTTCTGTAAAGGCAAGGGTGCTTCTAAGCAAGGGAGAAGGGTTCCTGTGCATATTCAGGTCTGATAACGAACACGTCATTCTTCATAGAGTCCAGCAGTCAATATTTAAGAGTCTTCACTGATACTTCAAGGCTGATCACATGCTTAAATAGATTAGTAACTATTGCAAAATGGTAGAAAAATGTCAGTACACCAATGCCAGTGTGACATAAATCACTACTCTTAAAGACTCCGGCATGCAGAAATTACCCTCATGGCAGGACCAACTGAAGTAGGTTGCAAAGTCTTGTGCCTAAGAGCAACCTGAACTGAGAAACAGGCAGAGAAGTTCACACCCAAGCAACACTCAGTTGGCTTCTGAGGCACTCAGAGGCATCCAGCTGATCAACACAACAACGTGGCTGAACAAGCAATTACCCCGTTGAAAGAAAAATCTTCCTAGAGATGTCTTTGGGATTCTTGGGCATCACACAGGGAAGAAAAACAAAGTGGACATTGTCCCTGGAGAATATGTTGCGATTGTTATGTTAAGACCAGTGTCTACAGACGCTATTCAGTGCCAGGTAGATATTCTTTAGTCTGCAGGATGGGTTTTTTTAATAAAAAAAAATACTAGGACTGTCTCATCATCCCAGTAAATTACACAGCCACATATGAAATTATTTTTTTCCCCAAGTATCAGCAAACAACAGCAAATTGCCTGTGATAGAAGAACTCTGGCTGTCAAAGGTGTAAGACAAATAGCCTGTATCTCAGAGATTGCTGCTCCCCAAACCTGCCACATTTTGTCATCTTGCCCTCCGTACTCTTTATGCACAATTGTCTTCCTGTAGGAAAGAAATCTGAGTTTTACTCTTCCTTCAACCAAACTCTCTGCTCACAATCAAATCCACAGAGTCAACAACTTTTTGTGAGTCCTGATGACACCCATTGCTGGTAGATCACAAGAGGACTAAATCACAGGAAGATGAAAGAAGCACACCAAAGAAGAATAGTTTCAGACCAAATTCATGGTCTTGCATAAATCTCAAGACACGCTCCCAAGTCCCAGCGCATCAAGATGAAAATGTAGCTCCTAATACTTCCCATATGTTTCAAACAAAATGTTATGAATGAAAGATGGATCTTCTTCCCAGTTATTCCCTTCCAGCACAACCCGCCCAACTCCAGATTAACCCATTTTATTCTAGTTCCATCTGTTCTGTGTGGTCAGAAGAAAATCAGGGAGTTGCATCAACAGAGACAGTGGACTTCTCCTCACCAAAGGAGTAGGCACACGAGGTAGAAAACAGCACAAAAACCTCAGATGTTTAGGAACATGGGTTTCTCCAGCAAAACGAGAGAGGGAGGGCTTGTGTGGAGCGAGGCAGCACAGTTCCTCCTTTTTATGTTGTGAGAGCTTCCGAAAGAGAAGTATCTTTCAAACAAAAATGAGGCACAAGTAGCTTTCCCAATGTTCTCATTTACTTCTGATAGTTGTCTTTATTTAAGGATCAATGTGTTTTCTCTCAAGTCTGGCATAGCCATTGGCTGAAGCAACAGATGTACCACACTGATGATCCTGAAGAAGGAAGACACATCTGTCTGCAGTAGCTTTTTCGGACTCTGAGGACCAAGTGGGTAAGCCTGTGGGAACTTCACAGACACTTGAAGTCCTAATTTATTCATTGTTGATTTATTTATATACCTTTATGCAAGAGCCTTGGTGATACACAGTAATGTATATAGAAAAGTTTTAGCCTATAAATTGCATTTGTTTGTTATATTTTAAGACATAAACCAAACAAAACAACAACAAAAAAGAGGTTTAAGGTATCTGTGAAGTGGCATGTCATTAGATACGTGAGTATTGAGGCAGGCGTCGGACATTTTATAGTGTACACAATTGGCACACCTGGGAAAATGCATACACTGCCAGCTAAAATGCCTAATCTCTTCTTTAGCACATTTGTGGTTTAATTACAAAACCGAGTGAACAATTAAAATTCAGGTCAGCACACAGCAGCAATACCAGCCTTTGATGTGGGGTCAGTACTGGTCACAGTCCTGTACTCATTACATAGGTTAATCAACTTAGTGGAGTAAATATGACAGGACCGACCAAAAATCTGTGTAATTACCATCGCTCTGAGAGCACTGGCAAGCAGCGCAGGCTTATTTGTTTGATATACGAGCATTATTTCTTCTAAATAAAACCCAGATCCGGAGCTGGTGGTGTACAGCGGATTTGTTTCTTGCACGAGCAGTCCCTCTTGCCGCTGCTGTCCATCCGCAGGCGCATGAGCACAGGGCAGGGTGTGCACCCGCATGTACACACGTGCAAGCGCACGCACCCCCACACACAACCGCCTCTTTGTCAGAATTGTATGAGTGACTACTTCTGCCCCTGCAGCATCCCACCGTCTGCAGCTGATGATGTTCTGTGCTGACTTACAAAGCCGTTGCACAGACTTCAGTGCGGGAACTTCACACAAAATAACGCACGCGCTACTTTTCGTCTCGGAAAGAGAAAGGCATCTGTGTGACATTGGCACTGAAATGGGCTGGGAATATATGGCAATATATGTTTGTGGCTGCCCCAGCCATCTTCGCTCCCTGTTCGAGCTCATGAGACCTCCTTTTTGTCCATGCAAATTTTTGGGCACCTTTCAAACAGTAACAGCTTAACAGAAATGGATTGCTACAGCCAGATCAAATATCACTTTCTCTTGCCCAGGTGTAGATTCTTCTTGATCCAGGTCATACTCAGTCCATCTTGAGGGATGTAGCTAAGGCCAAAACGTCAAAACCCTGCGCGCTGGAAAAGAGAGATTCTTGCTGGCTTTTTGGGTGGGATGCACAGTACTTGCTTCCTGCCCTGAAAGCCAGGAGTTATCAAGCTGTTCAGCCTGGGATTTTCGCAATAGGCACCCAATTCCCCCTGAAAGGAGAGTGACAGCTAGGAGGTTTGAGCTGGGATTTTTGCAACAGTCACCAAACTCTCAGGGAAATTCAGTGAGAGCTGAAGAGTTTTGATCCCTCACATGAAAGTTGATAGCAAATTAATATGCATTTCAATGGGGGTAGGAGTAGGTCTGGATGCCACACTCCCATAAGCTCTTTTGAATAATTGCAGCCTTAAATGGTAATATTCTGATATCCCAAAAATGTAGGGTTAGGTAATTTTTTCTAATTCTTAAAAATGTATTAGTCATAATTTTCTTCCGCCTTTCAGTCCCTATGAGATAAAAGGAGTCTGGTCTTGCAAACAGCAAGATTTACCAAAATAGCCCCAGAGACATTTTAAACCATTTTCTACAATATTTCCAACTCATTTCCTATTTTTTCTTTCTGTAAAACGTGTGTCATACAGGGTGTAGGACAGTGGGCACTGTCCTGGCTGAGCATTTTTCTGGGCTGACACGTGTTTTCGTGGTGGGTGTCATCTGAACCCTATCGATTACCTTTGTGGTATCCTCCCTAGGAGCAGCCAGCCAGCCATAGGTGACAATTAACCAAGGGAGGAGGCTGCAGAAACACACCAGAGGGTACACACAGCCATAAAATACATGACAACAGAGTATGGCATGACATTGTAGTGACATGCTGTGTTTTCATTAGGGTATGTCGAAATATTAAAATAGGACAATAAAGAAGAAAATGTTTTTGTAATAAACCATGGGTCGTCCCTTTGTAACATCCCTTAATTGCTGTAGAAACAAGGCCTGTGTCTGCTTGTGCATATTTTCTGGTGTCTATTTCAACAGTTCCTTTATATACTATTGGAATAGCAATAAATAACAGGAACCTTTAAGTGCTGCTACAGTGTTAATGCTTACTACTAGTAATAGACGTTGATGAGCAGATCTTTACTGCTCATTTTCTGTTTGAGTCCTACTCCCTACAACACTCTGCTCTCTCATTCTCCCCACCCACTGCATTTAAACGAACAAACCACGTTTTCTTTATGTCATCTCCATCCATCCCAAGAGCTTTGATCACCAAAGGGAACATGTCAGAGCTGGCAGCATTCTCATTCTGGGGGAAATGTTGATATTTTGAACTTATTTTTCTTGTGCATCTGAATGACAGCAAGTATTTTCAATTGTTTTCCTTTTCCAAGGGAAAAAAACACTCTGGTCAGGATAGCTTATTTGGCTTATCTTTAACATACCATTTGTAGCTTGACTTATTTTATTTTTTAAATGACTTTTTAACTGTTACCTAAAAAAAAAAAATAATAAAAAAGAAGCCTTCAAGAAAAAATTGGAAACAAAACACCGAATTTTATTATTGTAGCCATAATCAAAAAGCACATACTAATATTTTGCTTCTGTATTTTCAAAGAAAATTCACGGAAATGGTCACAAACCCACTAGACATTCACTTTTTTTAAATCAAAATGACATTTTTCATGGACAAACATTCTGAATTATTTTTCATGGACTACTTGAAGCTACCAGGGACAAGCACAATGTCATCTTGCTGTTTCTCAGCTCTGTATTACTGAGTTTTACTGCCATCTATTCTGTGGGCGTTGACTGGGTCACCGTGGAAATGTGGGAACAGAAAATTTGTTACATCCCTCCTGAAGTAAGTTAGTGGAGTACCAATACTCCATTAGGGACTATATAAATACGTACCTGGAGCAGATTGGGTAGCCAGTCACCCGAGCTGTCCCTATCAACCTTCACAGCAGCAGCTCTGGTCCCACGCTGATCATTTTTCTTTATCTCAAGAAATCTCACTTGGCTTTCTTTTTTATTCCCAGGTCTGGAAAACAAGAGCAGTCCAAGGGTAGTGCAGTGCAGAGCCAGCAGGAGGTGCTCCTATAGCAAGAAAATCCATCCAACAGAATAAATCATAGATATGTAACATTAAATTTCCCCTTGCTATAATATAATAAACATTTGGCACACTCAAAAAAGGGGTTTTGGCATAGCAGGGAAACCGGTTTGAGCTCTCCTACTGCAGAAACCTAGACAGATGCAATATTTCTCTTGTTTTCAAGTTACTGTAATCAAGCATATTGCAAGAGAGGAAAAAAATAAATGAAAATATGTTATTAGGTCCTAGTAGACTTGCAATTTCTGAATTTCTTTCACAAATGCCCATAGAGTATTCCATCTTTATCCTCCCAAGTCACTGAGAATAACACATCAAAGAGCATGTTTGCATTTCTATAATAGATAACAGCATTGACACAAGCTTCAGGGTTCATACAAACTATAAACTGAATTACCAATCTTCTATCTCACATATTTATAAACTGTAAGTCGAGCCTGGAGAAAAAATTCCAACTCCAGGTGAAATAATTATTTCAGAGCTTTTAAAGAGTCACTTCTGTGCTGCAATCTGAATTCTGGTGGATGTGAATTATTGGTTTCATTTGTACCAGCCTCTGCTTGCAATCAAGAGTCAAAGGGTAACTAGGACAATGTTGGTCACTGCAACGGTAAGGTTGGCATTGTCATTGGAACAAGAGATTTTGTAAAATCCACAGTCCCTCAGCCTCTCCTAGCCAAGGAAGGAAATAATTTGCTGCTGCCATGCTCTTGCATTGCCTCCAAAGCCCACGGCCACATGGGACCCAGCTCTCTTGCAGTCCTCCAAGATGCCAGAGCCTAAACAGAGCAAAACTCATTATACCAGACCTTCTGCTTACAAACCTGAAAGCATTATAAACTATGACACTTTTCTCCTCATACCTTAAGGAGGAAGAATACAATTCCCCTATTTCTATAAACTCACACAGAAAGGGCCCATTTTTTGAGAAGCTGGGCATCTTTCAAGCTTCTTTGACTCCAAAGCCAGGGGACTCTGCCTAAAAGGCAAAGGTCAGTGCAAGAGATAGCGTGCTTCCATGAGACCACAGGTAATCCAGCAGTAAGTATGCCCTGACAAGGGCTAAACTGGGAAAAGTCAACAAAAGCTACCTTTCTCCTATTGCCAGGTTCTAGGTTGAGTGTGACTCACCTAAACCACAGGGCTGAGACCATAGTTCTCGGATTAGGACGCACAACAGTGAAATATAATGTCTGGAGACAGAGTGAGTCATTCACACAACAGCTCTCTATACAACCACACTGAGTTTTGGTGTGCTATATTGTCAGAAAGAAAAACAAAGTGAAAAGGAAAACATTGCTAAAAAAGGCTATCATACTGTCTCACGCAAATATGTTAAAAGAGAAACTGAAGCCCTTATGCCAATAACAGTTCTGGAACTCCGATACTGGTCTGAGCCATCAGCTCCTTGCTGCTACTGTTCAGCATGCCCAAAAGGAGAAGAAACAATAGGTGTCAGAGGAAATAATGGCGTGGGTTTTGAGACAGGATGTTCTTTTCCTGGGTAGTTTGACAAAGACTGACTGGAGACTAAGGTGAACACGTTTGTTTTTCTAGATCTCACACAAAAACAGTTGACCAAATATTTCATGTGAACTTCTCAGTAGTATTTGGTTCTGGAATACATAAAGCATGTAGGCATTTAAGACACACAAAATTAGGGGGCTTTGATTATTACAGTTTTGTTTTGAAAATTCAGGTCTTTTAAGGTAACTATCTTGTCAGAAATGGCTCTAATTTTTCATCTTAGAAACTTTATATTGCATCAGCCCTGTGTTTCCTCACCACAATAAAGACAGGAACAATCCATTTCCTTGCACTGTCTCCTATTGCATTATGCAAACACTGGAAAACGATTCAAATCCAATATTATTAACTACCTTGCAACTGAAGTCATCAATTATTTTTATTTCAGCTATAGGACAAAAAGCTCTTCTCTAATGTGTTGCTAATTTATGGAGCTTTTACTAATATAAAAACCTTTCCTTATAGACAGGACTGATTCCAAATTAGACCAGATATAACACATCTGAAGTTTTGCCGTGTGGTGACAAAGCCAGCCTATAAAATGACTTTTTGGAGATTCTCTTAGCCTCGTCAGCGTGATCAATTCTTGTTTGCTTACTACCGCACCAGTAAGCGCAGAGTTGGCATTAGGATTTGGGGTCGGATCAGCGAAAGGATTCTGGTGACAATAGCTGCATTCACAAGCTCTGTCAATGCGGCATGGTTTATTTAATTCAGCAAACACTTAGCTTTGGCGGCAGAGAAAGGCAAAGCAATGTAGACAGAAATATTAAGGTAGAAATGCAGAGAAAAAAATTTCTCCTGGCTAGACCATGTCTAGATTCAAAGGAAAATTGAGGGGGGAGCAAGGAAGTGGGATTTTTTGTTGTTGTTCCTGGGTTGTTTTTTCGGAAACAGAGTCCTGTTCATGTGCTGTAAGTGGCAGAAACATGAAGTAGGATCATCAAGTGATGAAGCGGCTGACAGATTCAGCTCAGTCTCTTTAACTTTGCTTCTCTGCAAACTGAAACAGTCTTCTATTTTTCTTGTTGGAGACATTATCTAAGGGGATCGATACACGGGAAAGAAGCAAGTTCAGCTTTCTGGGAAACAGAGACACAGCACTGAAACTCCCAAAAAAGGCCCTAAAGGTACTTGACTCTTGAATAGGTTAGTATTTTAAAAACCTGACTGTGTAAGTGAAAGATGAAAAACTGTTCCAGCAGAATACGCACCAACACTTTAAAATGGAAGTTTACAAACAAGAGCCCCTTTGTTCACTGGCGCCATTTCATTTGGGGTTTGGAGGCTTTTTTGTTCCTTTCTGGCTCCAAATCGCCTTAAAGAAACTAAAAGTAAATCTTTCTCCAAAATCTTGCTGAAAAAATACTTTTATGTTAAAGCACACGAAAAAAGCACATGAACATGATGGGATGGTATGTTTGACTAACTCATGTCAAACAATTCCAGAATTTAGTAGCAAGAGGGAAGTGGGGCAGATCCTCCCGTACATCACAGAAATGGCCAACACCACCCCAAAACTGAGGTTTCTCAATAACATGCAGGTGCAATTATTATTGAGTGTCCCTGACACCTCCATGTGACATCTTACTGTTAAGTGTCTTACTTTTCTTTCTCCAAATGGCTTGCAGCTTTTCTGCATGCACTACTCCATAACCATCACAGCTGGCAGAAGTGCTTGTGCCACATGCTGTGAAGTTTGAAGGAAGAAGGGCTCCAGGGTACAGCATTTGCTGTGAAGCTCCTTCAGCTTTATGGAGAGCTCTCCCTGCCTGTCCCGGGACAGCATCAGCAAAGACTCTTCATGCACTGCAAATAATATAAATTTAGGCTGCAGTCAGCAGAGGTGGGGTTCTGAGAGAGAAGCTGGGCTTGTAGACTAGAGTGAGCAGTTTTGTGTTCTTCTAATACTTTCATTTGGTTAAAGCATTTAAAGCCCTACAAATTTAGAGATCTCTCCTTATGGTTTTCATGTAAATGAAAAAGAGTCATAGAATGGTTTGGGTTGGAAGGGACCTCAAAGCTCCAAACACCCTGCCACGAATCAGTATTCCTGCAGAATTCCTGCCGATAAAGCCTTCCCATTACAGTGGTGTGTCTGAATGGCCATATCTACTCACCATTGCTAAACAGATGGTGGACTGTTTACAGAAACCCTCCTAGGTTAAGTAAGTACAGTTAATGGTATAGCCCAGCACAATAGCTTGTCTTCATATACAGTAACTTGCACTGAAGAAAACCTTCCACTGGAAAGGAGAAGTATGGCCAACAAACTAGCCCAGCTAGGCACACACATCACCCCACTGCTGCTGGAAATTAAACTCAGACAGGGAAGAAGGTAACAACAAATAAAATGCCCGAGTTTGGCAACCTCCTGTCTTTCCATGGAGAGGGCTGAAATCTTCCCCTTCAGAAAATCCCTCACAGCCTCCCAACTTGGCCATCTACTTGGATAAAGACATTTTGAATCCTCAGAATCAAAGTGGTACTGCATACTGTGTTGTGCTGTATGGCTGAAATGAGTGCTGTTGCTTTGAGGACCCCACTGGGCTGCCACCACCACCCGCATAAGCTAATTGTAGAGCCTAAGCAGCACTTAAAAATTGAAATAACACATATACTTAGTATTGCCAAGAAAATTGCCAAGAAAAAGGCATGCCAAGTATGCTTCACCCAAGCAAAGAAAGGGGGAGAGCAAGGTTTCTCCCGCAGCAAGGCAGGGAGCTATACTGATGGACCAGTGAAAGGAGGGCTAGCCCAGACCACACTGGGTCTGCTTGCCTTGGCCATTGCCTTGGCCACAGAAATGTTCATGCCAAGCTGCTCAGCCTGGACATATAAGCTATATGTACACATACACATATACACACATGTAGATGTATATTCAGACTCTAATTGAGACTGGAGTCCTGTTGTATTCTTCGCAGTACAAACACAGAGGACACCATGGGCCTGCTCCAAGAGGCAAGTCCCTGAAACCACAAGTAAGGATTAATGTTAAGCAACTGCTGCCAAGACTGCTGAAAGTATGTGCCTGAAAAGTCTTTCATTGTCCCTTGTGCTGGAGGCCGAGAGATTAGGAATGGGCAACCGGCGTCCTTCAAAAAACTTCTTGCAAGACCCTAAGCCCAGCAGCACAGCAGCGGCTCTGGCAATTGGCTTCTCGACCTCCTTTGTGAAGAGTTTGTATTTTCTCCCCTTTACTGAGGAACATTTGACATTAAATAATTCTAGGTCTTGGTTTTCTTTTTCTTTGTTGGCCTCATGTCTGAGTCTCATAAAACTAAGACCAAGAGACAGTAAGTTACCTTGGGGCAATTTTTAGACCATCCACCTGGTGCACATAACTTCACAGGCAAAAGAGCCTGTGCCCTGATACATCCAGCACAGAGGGAAAGGCTCTCTGGAGGGCAATTGCAAAGGCTGTGTCACGTCTTGTGGTGAGACCTAGGGCTGCTGTAAGCCTCCAATAAGCTTTGCTTTCAGAGCTGAACACCTCACAAGCTCTTCTAGTTCTCGGATGGCCATGGAGCCATTTTCAAGGATTTTCCACCCATCTTTCATCCATCTTCTTCAACACCACTTGGTTTAGCCACCAGTTATGCCTGAGCATTTCCCACCTGTAGGAAAGCCTCCACCTCCTCGCGTCTCCCATGCCGAGCTGGTGTCCTGGCTCCCCCACTGCCTGCTCACCAGCCAGGCTCCTCTCCTGCACCTCTGCCAAGCGTGCTGCTGTGCCGTACAATCTCTGTCCTCAACCAGCCTGGCCCATCTTCCCTTGAAACCACTTCCAATGATCCTATTGGGACACAGGCACTTTCTTCTTGGGCCACATAATAACTCATGCCTCTCTCTGGGATCCTCCAGCCACACAACGATCTTGAAGAAAGCTGAGCCCCCAGAACAATCTCAAACTCTGCTTTTTCCACATCATCCAAGTGATGGCCAACATTTGGGCTCCTGCCAGAGCGAAAGGGGTAGAGAATTTAAATGTTAACTATTGCATGCCTGCTAAATTATATTAATCTCTCCATTACCACAAGGATGGATTCCAGAATCAGTGTGAAAACTTTTGCTGCTGCCATTTCCTCCTCTACCATACAGCAAATGGGCATTTTTGCTTTTGACAGGAGGAAAGCATGACATGACAATAGCCACCACAGGCAGAAGCTCACCCTAGGCTGAGGGACCCCCATGGGGGCTCTTGTATTTGTGCAGAGCCCCACTGAACCTACATGCAGATGTTGGCCCAAGCATGATAGTTACAGGCATTGCTCCACACTGCGTTATATTTAATGCAGGGGCCTAAATTACACAGCAGATGAGGAGAACTCTCTTTGAAAAGGCTTGCAAGGTGCCACCTGTTTCCCAGGTCAGAGTAAGGACTTTTGAAGGCACATACATTTTGCAAGATCCAGATCAACTGAACAAAGTAACGCTAGTAAGACTCCATCCCCTGATTGGGCACTGGGCACAAGGCAGCTGCCCTGGTGCCTGGCTTGCTCCCAGGGGATGTTGCAGGCTTCCCCAGCTGCAGAAGAGTTCACAGGGAGGATGTGCAGCAATAACAGGGGACACAAAAGTGTGACCGAGGGGACAGAGAGCTTCTAAGAGGTGAGAAGGAGTTGAAGGATAATTCATTTCCCCAGATGAAGGTAAGCCGTATAAGTTCAAAGATAGGAGCTTCCTTCAAAGCAGAAGCTACCCTGGAGCAGAGACCTGCTAATTTGGAGAGCATCTTGTACACAACAGGGGCTGTACAGGTACCTCCATAAACTCAGGGGAGAGCGGGTGGGGAGACGTTCCTGCTCAAGTCAGACCTTTGTTCAGACCCACAGCATCAAATCCACCAGCAGAGGTTGGGGTGCAGATGAAGTAAAATCTGCTCAATGCAACCCTGCACAAGAGCTTGCATAAAGCAGTGGACCTGAGCATCCCCCAGAGCTGCTCTGTGCCCTTCCTCTGGATCTGCCTCTGGAGTCTGCCTCTGTTGTTTTTCAAAACACCATGGTAGTTCCTAAAGCACCCTTGTTTTTATATCTACATACAAAACCTCCTGATGCGTTGGGTTTAGTGAACCACAAACTACCTTAAAAATGCAACATAAAATTAAATAATTCACTGTTCATAGCTCCACATAGGCAATGGAATAATTAATATATAGCTTAATCTACAGCTTCTGCTATCCTTATACAGCTCTAGTGCTTTGGCCTGCAGCCCCTTTGCTTTAATTGCTCTCGCTAAAGATAGCACTCTTCTAATGCAGAATAATCTGGTGAATCCTATGCCTGTATCAGGGCTAAATGCAGGGTGCATAAGAGGAAAAGAAGAGAGCTCAACATATAAAGGTGTTTGCCTGAATTCAAGGGAAAACAGAAATGTTACTGGAAGTTAATATATCACAAATGAAATCCCATTAAAAGCTGATTTTTCCAGTTATATAATATTATTTTTGTTACGATTAATGTTTCATGGACTATCTTTTGTTAACATAATACAATGTTGAGCTACAACGTGTCTGCATGCCAATGATACCTCTGTAAAGAAATACAAATACCATGCAATGCTTCTGATCTTTCTCATATAAAGATTTTTTAATATGAAACACTATTTAGATGTTTCATGGCCAACAAACATAAATAAATGTTATAAAAAGTAGTCTTGGCTGTGAGAGAGGTCTGAAAGACTGAATTCCTCAAAGGACTGACTAAGAAACCAGGGAAAGTTTTATTTCATTATCAACCTAGTAGAGGCATACACACATCGGCTGGCATTAATCTTGTTCATAGCTTGAGGCCGGTGACTGACGGCACGCTGCAAATTCAAATTCTGAAGGAAAAAAGGTGGTCCTCTTGATTGATATATTAAAAGCAGTTTTAAGTTAGATTGCACTGCAGACATCTGACTTTTCTGCCACAGCACACATTTGGGTCGGTTTCTGCAGTTTTTTGTTTCCCACTCTGCACTTCTCTGCTGTGTTACCTTCGTGTGCCTGGAAGGGCTGTCTGCAATTGGAGGTTCAGGGACTTTTTAAGCTGGAGGTTATATCTGGCTGGTCACGTTTCGCAGCCAAAATGAATTTGCCTAATCCTTTTCTGCATCCGTTCATCATTTCAGCCTCCACAACACCTTATGGGAAGGAACTTCATAATTTAATTACATATTGTGTGAAAAGGTACTGAAATTAGTAAAAGTTATTAAAGTCTTTTAGCCAGGAGTATTATGATCTTTGTTGAAAAGCTTTACTGGGTGGGCAATAATGGTCAGTTCTGCTGCTGGAAATTCACCCAGAAAAGCAAGTTTTGCAACTACTCCTTCCTTCTGGCCAGCAGAAAGCAGGCAAGGAGGTAAGGCAGAAACGGGAGAGAAAGGACAGCTTTATGTGGAGATACGCAAGCCAGAAGATGGCTGATCAATCATGGTGTAATGGCCCAACCAAACAGATGAAAACCAACAGCGGCCGCAATCTGGACCCTGTCTGGCTTCAACCCTCCACAAGTCACCTGGTCAGTCTCAACAGGTCCCTCTGGCTCATTACCCTTCTGTAGCAGGACAGAAACCACCGTCCTCATTAGGTGGGGCTTATTCCCAGGAGGGCTGAGCACCCACAGCTCTGGCTGAACTCAGCAGGAACCACAAGGGGTCCAAGAGACTCAGGCCAGCACCACATGGGGAATTTTGTGATGGTAAGAGCAACCATTCACTTACTGTTGCTTCAAGTTTTCCTCTCTACCTCATGCTGTCCTTAATGTCATGCCCATCTTTTTCAGCTCAGGATCTCATCTGTAGGTCCCTGCTCCAGCATAATTATGAGTCAAGGTCTCCAGAATTCGACCCAAACCTCCTCCTGTGTGGTGTTTGCCCTCCTCTAACAACCTAGCCACACCTGCAGGACTTTTGCTCACATTTCTTTACTTCCCTCAACCCTAGAGAGCCTTTCTGAAATTCAGAATTGCAAGCCAAAAGCACCCATTTTCCCAGGATGTGGACACAGTAGCCTATGAGACCCATGCAAGAGACAACAGGGCTAATGGTAAAGTGGCCAACTGCAACTTAGACTGATCTCACTCATTGCAGAAAGGTGAACCCTAACTGCTGTCCCCATATGTCCCCTTCTGCCTCCCAGTCACTGCAAAGACACTTATTTTTAGATTGTTACCGGACCCAATACCGTGAGGCTGTGATGCTGAGATGGCAAGGCTCTAAACAATACCCCAGACTTCTGCAAACTCTTAATTGTCTTCTTCTGGCACTTCCCTAGCAAACACCACTGCCTTTGACCAGCGTTCAGCTGCTACTCTTCAGTGCCTCTGTTGGGCAAACTAATGGCAGTTACTTTCCCGGGAAGAGGGAGATGGTACTTTAAAATAAGACCCACCTCCAAATAACTTCCTCAGTAAGAAGGAAAATTTGCCACCTCATTACTTGCTTCAAACGCTTCCCCCTGGGGAGTGCCGCGCATTTCTCGGAGCGCAGCAAGATCCCTGGTACAGTCCAGCTGCTGTTCCCTCTCTCCGTCCAGCTGCGTATGGGCGACGGACTTGGTCAGACAGAGGTCAGAGAATTAAAAGGGAGCACACATTCACTGCATTGCTGAACTGTCTTACTAACCCGGGAGAAGCCTCCCACACTCCCATGCCATTAGTGCACAGCTGCTGCTGGAAAGTTGCCCATGGAGCCTCCCTCCCCTCCCACCTCTTTCAAAGGACCTTGTCTGGAGCTACCAGGCTTCTGCCAGCAATATTTGTCAGGCCACAGAGGACTCCTGTCACTTAAAAACAAGCGAGGGATTACAAGATGCTTTGATTTTGTTGGGAGCACAGAAAGGGAATGGCCGCCTTTCCAAAAGCTAGGAAGAAACCCTGCTGCACAGTCGGCTCTGTGCGTTCATTATATATTTGGCAGAATATATCAATTGGTTTATGCCGAATTCCAAAACAGGCCTAGCCATAGCCATGCCAAGAGCTTTTGTGGAAGGATGACTTCTCCACAGAGCACCTCACATACTTCTGGAGCTGCAGATACAAATTTTGCACCGTACAAGCAAGTACCAATAGAAATAAATATTTTCAGCATAAGGCTTCCAACAGTGTGTGCACAAACCCCCTGGCAAAAGCCTCTTGGTGCCTTTACCTGGTGCCTCCAAGAAGTCACAGTGTGAGACACACCAGCACTTCCTAGTGCAAAGCTAGAGGAGCAGAAGCAGGACTCAGTCAGAGATGCCTTTGAAAACCTGCCCACGGACACTGCCCCCGGGTGCGGCATCCTGGCTCTCAGGGATGGAGAAAATCTCATCCGTTCTGGGACACGTATAACATTTATTTATTCAGGAGCAGAACTTCCCCCTCTGAGAAAGTAGGAAATGTTGACGTAAATGGGCAAAACTGCTACTCTGCAATTAAAACACACTTCTTCAGCCAGAATCTCTCGTAAGTGTAGTGTCCAACAAAGCTACTAAAGTTGGGATTTTCAATGACCCCCTCAGGGATGTAGTGTTCTACTCCCTTTGAACATCTCTTTGGTCCTTTCAAAAATCCCAGCCTAAAAATCTGTGCTGGGGGGCAGCATGTTGCTGTGCTCTTTTCAGGTCTTACCTTTAATACAACATTAGCCTCATATTTAGCATTTTCCCATGCATGGCTTTCTGGGTTTGGTTCTGACTCTGAGTCCTGCCTCCCCTTTTATCCACAGGCTGTGGATTATCTGATCTGATGAGTCATCAGAAATAATCCTGCAACGGCACTGCTTGATGTAAGGGTTAGCTCCCAGGCTACTTCGTGTCACCATTTATTTGAATAAACCATGCCACTTCTCCTGTATTTTATCTCAAACTTAAAGAGCAAAGAAGAAAGCAGCCCCTGAACTATTTTAATCTCAAAATAAGATAACATATTTGTGAGATCCGAGCCACCAATGGCTTCCTTTAAACAAAAGCTCTTACAGCAAAAACGCGCTGGTAAGATTTGCTCACTAAAATCTCATAAAGCCCGTGTTGTTGCAAGGGCTAAGAAAACCTAGCTCTTTAAATAGAGTAATTCTGGGCTAAGAACATTAATGGCATCCCAGAACTGGAAAGCTGGATGTGTAAATTAAAAAGCAAAAAGCACATATACACTCTTAATGTCCTAATACCTATTACATGTGATCTCTTTCAAAGTAGCTTTAAATGAGAAGTGCAGTTACTCTTTGATATAGCTGCTAGAAACACAGCCAGGATGCCCTTTGTTATAATTTTAAAAAATGAGTCCTCATTTCATAAAGACTCATAATAACTGAGTTTTCAAAACCATCACACATTATTCCCTTTTTGTTTTTTCCTCCATTTGAAGCACAAATCTGCAGCAAATACGGAGCTGTTCCCTTCACTCAGCAACATCCTCTTGGCTTTGCTCAACCACTGACTGTCAGAAAGAAGCCCTTTCAGCCACCATGAGGGAAATGGTGATGTGCGTGGTGAGAAATCCTCCACACACCACCCTGAGGCTGCTGAGGACCGGCATCACTCCGTCATCCTCCTGGACCCCACAGCCTCAGTGGCATCTGGAGACCACCACAGGCGACCTCATGCTGATGAGCAGCTGGATGTGGGTCGCAGGGCTGTAGGCCACAGTGTCTGCAACCCAAACCTGGACCTAAACCCAAAGCCACACCAGCTGTCTGGACTCCATGTTAGTAAAAGCACTGCCAAAGAGACCGTCTGCCTGGTACAACACAAAAGTGAGGGTGCTTTGGGTTTTGCCCCAGACCTATCCAGATGTGTTATTTATGGCTTTTCTGATGGCATTTGTCAGAAGAGCAGCAAGCCTCTTACACACAACATTGCATCTATTCTCACAGGGTGAAAAGGAGGCTTAGAAGTATTACCCTGTTTTAGAGGTGAGGAACAGGTCCGTATTTCTAAATACATTCACGCATCCTGAGGCAGCGCAGGGCTGGCTCCTCAGCTGCGCTGCACAGCAGCAGCGTGTGCAGGAGACCACCGTGGTAACGCTGCAGAGCCCAGGACTAATTGTCGCATCCCTGCTCTGGCCCTGCTCACGCCGTGTCCTGATAGAGGAAGATTTATTTGCTTCAGAAGGAATTTGGGAATTCAGCCTATATATTCCACTTGCACATAAATCACAGATTTTATCTATATAGGGTGGCAAACGCGGACCCAGGGAACACGCGTAATTTGGTCGCATTGCCTCAAAAAGGCACTGTAGAAGCTTGATTTGAGAGATCTTGAAATCTGAGATATTTTTTTTTTCTGCTTTACCGTCCTGGAGGAGCAGCGGGAGCCCACACGTGGGTGGCCCCACGAGTCCCGGGGTGGGCAGGGTGCACAGGACGGTGGTGTGCCCCTCTCCCCCTGCACCCCAGCCCTGCCACCCATGCTCATATAATGTGGCAGTGTGCCTCAGCAGCAGGGTGCACGCCTGTCCCGTCGGGGACCCGCAGGGCACAGTGTGGGCTGCCGCAAAGGGCTCCCGCCCCGAAGCGCACCCATCCCTCGGGGGACCACCCTCGACATTTCCCCCCGGGCTTAGAAAAACCCGCGGAGGGTTTGCCTAGAAAGACTCCCTCCAGACCGGCACCGGCCTCTCGGGCTGGATGTTTGCCGCCGTTTGCTCGTTCTCGTCAGTACAAAGGAGTTTTCCCCCGCGGGGCCGCGCAGCCGCGGCCCGGCCGGGCGCAGGGACGCGCCGTCGGGCAGCTCTTCCAGGCGGAGCCCGCTTGGCTCCACAGCCCGGTGGTTTTAAACAAAAGGGCTGGGGTTTTGCTTTTTTGGTTTGTCGGTTTTGTTGTTGGTTGGGTTGTTTTGTTTTGTTTTGTTTTTTTCCTTCCAGAAAATAGCTGCAACTCCCTTTGCAAGAATATATTTTATTTTTTTTTTCCCTCACGGAGAAAACCAAGCTCCTTCCCGAC
>VZZY01009135.1:382951-409891 GCA_013400335.1 Eurystomus gularis | reverse complement strand
ACCTGAATGATTCTAAGATTCTAAGTCAAGATGCTGAGTGGAGGCTTAAAGGTAACTGTAGGCTTGCTTGCTTCTCATGGGCAAGGACTGCAGCCTTGGGAAAGAGGAGCAGTGCCTGCTTTGGGGAAGTTTCTGTCACTAATGCATGCCAGAAGCTTGCGCCACTGCAGAGATGAAAGTCTTAATGTTACGGGGAGGGGGGGAAGTGGAAGTCCCAAATTTGGTGGTGAATCCCAGAGAGTCTGGGAACTTGCAGCTGCTCTCTGGGTGGCTGCTATGTTCCAGCATAGCCCAGTTGCCCTTGTGTTCCCCTTCTAAGCATCTCTTGGACTCGTGGAGCACTGCCATTTCAGGGAGCAGAGCAGGGAGCTGTCCCTTGGTGCCAGTGTTGCCCCTACAGCAGGGATGACTAGCCATGCATAGAGGAGGTGGCTTCAACACATAGGTTGTGATGAGAGTAACGTCATGTAATATTAACACACAAATGCTTTCCTAGACTTGCCTGAGTCGTCTTCCCAAGCTCGTTAGTGCATAAAGCTTCCTCAGGTTCAAGATCAGAGGTTAAAGAAAGAAGAAATGTATCAGGTGGTGTTTTCTTTCTTTTCAAGTGAAGGAAACATTAGTGAACACGTGGTTCTTACAGATGCTTGGTTTCTCTTTAAGCCTGGTCTGGAAGGTTTTGTGGCATTTTTAATAAAACATTTGATTTAATAATGTTTCACACAAATGCATTTTTTCACAATTAGTCCAGAGATTTCAAGCAAGTGCATGACGGTCACTGGTGGTGTGATGTGTCTCCTTTTATAAATAAGTGCTGAATTTCTTAATGATCTGTTGTATGAGCCCAAGAAATTTGTTCACCTCTGTTCCTTCAATATTACTGTTAGAGCATGAGCATATGTGCCCCAAGCAAGTCTGTGGTTCTGTAATCCTGAACACTTTGGTCTCTGTCTTGTCTTTTGTTCAAACCCAGTGTAAAAACATGAGTCAGCATCACAGAATAGCCGGGTCTGGCAAGGATGCCTGGAGAGCATCTAGTCCAGCCACCCACCACTAAAAAGCAGGGTGAAAGGACAGCAGGATGTTCAGGCCCATGTGCTGTTGGTTTTTGCGTATCTCCAAGGATGGAGCCTATGCAACCCCTTTGTTCTAGAGTTTCACTGCTCTGTAAAAAACTTTTTTCTGAAGTAGGATTTATGGGTAAGGAAACCTTTTCCAAAGGAAAAGGAGCCTGT
Organism: Eurystomus gularis; assembly: GCA_013400335.1. NCBI lineage: Eukaryota > Metazoa > Chordata > Aves > Coraciiformes > Coraciidae > Eurystomus > Eurystomus gularis. The sequence continues at coordinate 408,656 of VZZY01009135.1, read as the reverse complement.
CTGTCTTCACAGGAATGTACTCTCTGTGTCAGTTGATGTTTCTCTTTGATATTTGATTTTGGGCTTGGTGCAAGTCTGTGCAGAGATCTTATTGTAGGTGGAGATAGGCAAGAGCTGGCATTGCACATGCACGAGAGGTGGAAATCACCATTATTTGATGTGATCCAAATGGTTATGGAGGAGGACAGTGGGTTCCTGGGAAAGGCTGGGGCCTGGGAGGTGGGGAAAGGAGTGACCTCCTGCCCCTCATCACATACCATGTCCCAGAAGAAGTTTTGGGAGCAGAGTCCAGAGAGGAGAAATTGTTTAATGTTATAAGGTAAACATGATGTACATTATCCACTGCACTTCCAAACACTGATTTGCCTTTTGTTGTCTGGAAGGGACACTGTGACAGCCACCATGTGCTACACGCAATATAGGTTGTGTTTCTTAGAAATTTTGGATGGATGGCTTAGCTGTGCACTGCAAATGAGAGAACGATGCTTTGGCTTTTCTGCTGTTCTCCAGAGCCCCATGTGCATGCCTGGCCCAGTAGTTGTATGTTTTTTTTATTTCTCAGAGTATTTGGGAAAAATGAAGGATCTTGTACTGCACTGTATACAACAGACTCTAGGAACCTGCTAGGGTTAATGGTAGAGCTGATTGCTTCTGAAGTGTTTTAACCTGCCTGAATTTTTTCAGGCAGTGCTGTTTACCTAGGATCCCTGTTCTTGGGTGTCTTTAAAACATTGTCCAGCATGTAAAATACCAGGCTCTTGGATGAGATGACTAGTCAGACCCTCACTGCTTTCGATCAACAGATGTTTCTTAGTGAGCTTCATCTCCTGGCTGAACTCCACCCCAAATGCACCCCAGCCAGCTGTGCAGGCAGCAAGGCTTCCCAGGAGCTACTGCTCCTTGCTGCCAACAGTGGGAATGCCCAGGGCAGCATCTGGGCATGTAAGCACTGCCCTTATAACAAGAGGCTACAAATGTCTCTTGTAGGGGTTCCTTTCATGTCCCCTAACACTTTCCAGGAGTTTGTGGTAGAGCCTTCCTTCGCACCCACGTGCATTTAGTACATTAGAAAACCGTATTAGAGCCCTTGCAATACCCATGTTGTCAAAGTGTATTGTGGCACTCTAGGTATAAATGCCCTTTTATTTTCACTAAAGCACCACAAGCAGCACTGACAGCAAAGCAGCAATACGTACTGTATATGCACAGGTGATAAATATTGCTGGCTTGAAATTTCTGCACACATTGGGCATGGATTGTGTATTACCACATCACATGATACAATGACAGCAAAGAAGTTCCTTCCCCTTAGCATAAGATAAACAACAAACAAGCAAAGCTAGTTTGGCTGTCACTGCGATGATCAGTGGCTCCATCCAGGAACACCAAGACTCAGTATCGCTTTCATTTCACAAACAGAAGTAATGGCAAAGCCACTTCTCTCCTTGCTATCAAAAGCTTATAAAGAGAGTGTTTCATCTGAAGTTTTGTGTAGGCACATCATACAAATATTTCACCAGAATACATCAGAACTGTGGTGCTGCTGCTTGCTTCACCGCTGCACAGAAACTACCAGTGTAGCCACCAGTCTCTGTCAGAGAGGTTTTCATCCTGTCTTTCCTTATATATATGGGGTTTTTTTCATTCTAATACTGCCTTTCTTCTACCCACTCCCCACTGTGACTGAAGGGCAAAGCTTAGTCTAACAAGAGCTAAATAACACACAAATACATATAGGTAATGTTACAGCTTTGAAGTCCAATCTAGGAAGTATGAAGGCTCCTGCAAGTTTGATGCTCTACCGGAGGTTATCTGGAGCTGGCAAGCTACCAATATACAGAACGATGTCTTCAAAGGAGCAGCATCGTATTGGAAACTGCTGACCTATTTGCCCAATAGTAAGTGACAGAGAAGGTGCAAGTTTTCCCTTCCTTTTCAGCCATAAGTGAAGCTGAATCCATGACCTTGTGTTATCAACTGTTTTCAGATGCCTGAGGCACCTTGCTTCACAGGCAGCCCCAAGGAGCTGGATGACTGGGTTTTAGTTGAGGGGTTAGGAAAATGTCACTTCTTGCCAACACCTGGGTTTTCCAGGCAGGACCTTTTCCAGGTGCTACCAATCATGTCCACAGCTGCTGCTGCCTCAGGGAGCTGGTGGGTCCAGGACATCAGTGGTCCTGATTTGCTCCAACTTTTTCTACCATGAACTTCTCTGCCAGCCTCCAACACACTGCCCATCTGTGTTATGGCCACTGCACAGCTCCTGGCACCAGGGAGGGATGGTAGGTCATGTTCACTGGAAGGAGGCACTTTGGCAGATGAGGGACCCAGTCTCTATTTCTCATGAAGCAGTACTGGATGAAAACTATTTCAGAGCACTAGCAGCAGGACTTGGGACTGGGAGCAGACCTGGTCTAGGTCTAGCAAACTGCAAGGGAGAAGTCCTGCAGCTAGAGAGGCCCCAGAGAAGCTCTCAGCCAAAACTTGGAAATGAAATCTGATAAGGAGCTAAAAGGGGTCAAAACCAAAATATGGTGTTACATATGAGATGACCCAAGCATTTGAATACATCTACCTCTAGAATAACAAGAAGATGGAAAGTCTACTTTCATGTAGGTAAAATAACTAAGCAAAAATACCAGATTGCTAGAGGAGAAAGTGGAGTGGGAACTGCTGTGGGACAAGGGAAAGCAGAGGTTTGTCAGGCTGCAAGAAGGTGGGAGAAGGGGGTTGGGGGGGTGGGGAAAGGGCTGTATTGTCTGAGAAATACTGGAAGAGATCTACTACTGTAGCAGGTTCTTTTTTTTCCCCCATGATTTTCATCTCCTCTGAGACCAGTGGCCAAAATTCTGCTGACCTCCTGCAGGGCTCACTTCTCTTCAGTTGCCCCAGACCAAGTCTCCAGGGTTGATGCTCATGAACTGTTCCACCTTCCTGCAACCAGCTAAGGGCATGCATGTGCCATCGCGAGAGGAAGAATATGTATGCCTTAGGAAAGGACCCCTATGACAGGTGAGGAAACTTCAGTGAATTCCCTGGCACATACCCCGAATGAAGTGAAAAATGGTTGAGACAAACAAGGGCCGTTTTTTTAATTGCATAAGCAAGGTGGTTTAGGAAGTGGCATGGTCGCAAAAGGTATGCTTGTGCAGGAATGTCTGACCCTGCCGTGAGGGAGAGGAGGGGAAAGGGGAGTGCTGCTCCCAGGGCTGCTGTGCGTGACCTGGCAGAGCCCCATCTCAATTATTTCCAGGCAGCATCGCGCTCCCTTCGCAGCCCATGGAGCCACCAGGCAGGCTGCCAATGGAGGCAGCAGTTTGGCAGGTTTTTAAGTACTGACTGCGTGAGTGTGCGGCAGGCCATTTGTACCATATGGCACCCAAGAGCTAATCTGGGAGAGGGTGCTGGGCAGTGAGGGAGGCCAAAGCTGAAATGCCATTTAGAAGGGAAACATCAGCCCAAGTGGCACAAGGCCATAAAGCTGAACAATGAAGGAGACCAGGGGTGAGAAGGGAACTGGAGAGGAGGGTGTCTGTGCTCCTGAAACAAGCCAAATTTCATTTCTTCCCACTGTCCTTATTTGCTGAATACTTAGAAACACTTATGTAGAGTATAAGCATATACTATAAATATTGAAATAGAGTTTTCAATATATATGACGTATTCTGTATGCATGTATTGCTCTGCTCTGGGAAGCCTGATGAAGAAAAAGCAGAACTCTGTGGGAAAAAGACATTTCTGCCTCTGTTCTGGGACTGAGGAGCTGATGCTGATGGCTGATACTGATGAATGCTGTTGCACTCATCTGTGTGTAGGGAACCTATTGATCTCAAGGGAGACCATCATCTGGCAGGATGGGAACCCTGAGCTTCAGCTGGTGTTGACCATCTTGGCCCTGCGTAGTCAAGTAAATCTGATCTGTGGTCATCTTGTGTTTGAAAGGATGTTTTTTATCCACCAAAGCTCAATTGTAGGAGTTTTCATTTACAGTCTCGTTATATTAAACAAATGACACCATGTAATCCTTTGCTCTCTGCTCTCAGGCTCTAATGGATAGTGCTTGTCACAGTTATTGATTTTTCTTCTCTTACAGAAATCTAGTACTTCAGGAATATTGTGTCATGCTATTATCCAGACAGGTGCCAGCCTTCTGAATGACAGACAACAGACTGTTGTCACTGTAAACACTTGATAGCTGGCAAAAAAAACCCCAACCCAATGGAACAAGAGTGTCATTTATCCACTAAAATACTATAAATAAAATATAGGCTTGGTAGTTCTTTCATGCCTAAGCTTATAAAGAAGATAGGATTTGTCACGCTAGAATAGACTGATTTCTTGTGTGTTCCCCTCACTGTGGTGGCTGCAACCAGATGCCACAGTGGATGGTCCCAGCGAGCTGATCCCCACCAGGAGTGGGTTCCCAGGTTCATGGGTTTCAGCTGAGCACAATAGGAATGTTTGTACCGACCTGGGCATTGCTGATGTCAGAAACTGGGGGACACTTCTCAATGATCCTCTCCTCCTTGGGACATTACTGCTGTGTGGCATAGCTGTCTTGGATGAAGCTGTCCAAAGTGATGTGTGACTGCAGCGATGTTAAACTCCCCTGAAGTGTGTATAATGACATTTTATTCTAACAGCTATTATCTTGTTCTTATCCTCACCAAATTTTATCTGTTGCTGTGGTTTGGGTTTGTTTTTTTGTTGGGTGTGTGTTTTTTTTGTGGTTTTTTTTCAGATACCAGTGAAGGGTGATAGTTCTGCTCATCTGCTGTGTGCTACACCCGGATGTGCAGGCCAGCACTGCATCCTCCCAGCACAATGGTGAACAGAGCCATGGGCTGGAGCAGGACAGTGCAGAGTGGCCCTGTCCCAAGCAGCTGTCAATGAAAATGAGCATCTGCTTGATCAAGGTATGGAAAGATTGTTGTGCTTCTTGTCTTGGTGAAGGGAAGAAGGAAGCACGGTGTGTGCTTCAGCTTAGCTGTGTATCTCTACTTTGTTTTTCCCAGAAAAACTCAAAGTGAACTTAAAGCAGAGAGCACACAAAGGCAGCTGCCTGGGTAGAGAGAAGAACTCCAGTGTGGCAGCCCTAGCTTGTACGTTCACAGGCTGCTGAGCAACGGGAGGTGTAAGACGTAGGCCTGTGTGTTTGCAGCATTGCCCATGTGGGTGTTGCCTCAGGGGCAAAAGTGACGCTGTGCTTCCCCCCGGCACTGCCGCACAGCACTGCCGGGGTTGTGTGCTCACACACAAAGTGCTGGAGGCCGTCTCACCTCCACCACAGCTCCTCTGCCACAGCTCACCTAGCTTAATGGCTTCCTACAACATCTCCCAGTTCAAAAGAAACTAAACCAGCTACTCTTATTTTACTTGGAGAAGCCGGTTAGTATGCACATCATTTCTGCATCTACACAGCACTTGAATAGCCTTTGCCTTTTCTTATTACACCAGTGAATAGCAGGCTTATATAGCAAGTGAAATCAGCTTCTACATCAGGAGGAAGAGAAATCTGTAGCTGTTGGGGAAAACCTTCTGGGTATTTAGACCTGTTAAGATATCTGAAGGAGTTGTTGGTTATAATACCACCATTGTCCATGACTTGCTGTTTAACAGCATGATATGTCAGCGGCAGTGATTCCATGCATTGCTGGCAATGCAGGCAGTGGAGGAGAAGGTTCTGTGTGTTTAAGAATCCCTGTGGGGTGTTGCCTGTCCTGTTCCTGTTGCCTTATTGCATCAAGCAGCTTTTCCTCCTCCAGTTCTGGGCTCTACACCCTTCCAGCCATCAATCCTCTACAGGTCTCATCTGATTTTTACACTTAAAAACATTTCTGCTGATGCGTCCTCCCATATCTCCCCCTCTGCTCCTGCCTTCTCGGTGCACCTGACTTTTTCCTTAGTCTCGAGTCCTGCCTAATCCAAGTAGGTGATTTTGCCTAGTGAGATCCTGTGAAAGGATTTGGCTTCAGGTATAACAAGGAGGTTTCTGCAAGCTCTTTCAGATGTCTGAGTGGTCAGGTTATCTTCTTCCTCGCTGGATGTCTGTCAAAAGAAGCAGCTGGTTTATCTGACAGTATCTCCTGTTATAAACTGTGCTGCTAACTGTTCATCCTTTACATATTTGTCTTTTCTCAACACTTCCTTTGCTGTCTCACTAGGCAGACTCCCCAAATAGAAAGGGAGCCCATTGGTTATTTTCCCTCTTGACTAAATACATTGTGCTGTCTCACTTCTCTTTAGCAGTCCCAGAAATTATATCTTCTAGGGAAAAAGTAGAGGTGTAGTTATATTTCAGCCAGGCACCCACATATTCAGCCCTTGCTGGCATGGTGTTCTTGGTCATCCCTACATTCAGCGCATCAGCCAACTGCTCTTGGAATTTTCCTTCCCCTCTACTCCTGTATAGCATCAGCATCCTTCCTTCTGCTGCTGGGAACCGTCCTTCACCAACCCCTGCCCACAAAATGTGGGGGGCATGGGGATGGAGGACAGGGCAGCTCCCTGCAGTGTCTGACCCCAGGGGTCTTGCAGCAGTAACACATGCTGCTCAAGGAAACCTGTGCTGGATCCTGCACAGTCTTTAGGTGGCTTCAGATCGTCCTTTCTATGAGCTGTATCTGGACACGTTAAGGAACACCTTCTTTAGGAAAGCTTTGTCTAATGAGGTGGAAGATAAAATATATTAACTGTCATTTGTTAAGCTACACATTGACCAGACAGATTTCTGAACCCCTCAAACAATGTAAATACATTTAAAAAAAAAAGGGGGTAGGTGCTAAAGCCATTGTGGAAATTTAAATCATAAAACTTTAATTGAATTAATAAGTTCAAATCTAGATACAGGCTATTTCACTGAGCTTTAATGTATTTCCCCTTTTAGAAGATACTCTGTAATTTATGACTGCTTAAGTAGAGGATACAATAGTTTGCATTAAAAAAAATGGAACTGGAGGCTCTTTCATTGTGCTGTGGTGCTGCAGCCGCATTTACCATCTACAGGAAAATGTCTGTCTCTTTCAAATTCCCAAATTCTTTTTTACAGAACGGTAAGCTTAGGCTATGAGCTGGGATTTATACAGTTGTTTCTGAAATTGGTTTTGAAAGCAAGCTACAATAAAAACTTCATTACAGGTCTGCAACTCCTTGTCCTGAAGGGAATGAAACCCCTTTCAGTTTTTGTAAAGGTGGCTCACCTGAAGGTAAAGACACTGCTTGGAATATTTTGCAGATTGGCTTTTCTGTTTGTTGATTCCATATTAAACAGAATAACCAAATGTGCTGAAGGTAAAGCCCTCGTTTAATTAACCCTCTTGGTGTAGTACCATGTGATTAAATGTGACTGAGCTGCTCCTTGGGGCTTCTGCTACTGAAAATACTAACAATAATCATTTGTTTTGTTTTTATATTTAAACACATTATTGCATAGCTTGGTGCAGAGATAATTACCAATTTTATCTCCTGTGTTTTTCTAATGTTCATTAATAACAATAAAGGGTTGTAGGTTAAAAACTCATTTAATTGCCTTTATGTTAATGACATTATGAATAGCCTTAGCTATAAGATTCTAATTCTGCCCAGTATCCTGTTTCTCAGTAAAACCCCAGGAGAGCTGCTCATTTTATCAGCATTACTGATTCAGAGTTTTTCCTTGCAGGTGGGTTTTTGTACATAATCAGAATTAATGCACAACACATTTTGCAAGAACAGAGTAGAAGCTCTCTGAATAAGTAATTAACTAGAGTGCCCAAGGAAAAATGCCTGAGCAAATTTTTTAGCATATTCATAAAACATTAAGAACAGTCACAAACACAGTGGAAACAATTTACAGATAATATGCTTTCATGCCATTTTCTAACTCTCTCTTTTTTTTTTTCTTCTCTCTCTCTTTCCCTTTTAATGAATGGAGTAAAAAAAAAAAAGGAGTTTTTCAGCCCTCTCATTAAGGAGCACCTGCCCTTGGAACAGATTATGTTCCAAGCTGCATTGGACAAGGACTTATTGGAAGATAAATGGAAGTCAATACTAGGCTTTTTCAAAGTAAACAGAAAATAGACTTTTCTACTCCATGTACAAATAGCCTCCTCTCTACACTACCTTTTTGGTCCAGAAAGACAGGAAAGGTTATCTAAGTTACTTCTGTGACCAATGATAATTAAAAATAATAGATTCACCCAAAGATGCTTTCCATTGTTTGGTTGAGTTAAATGTGTGGGTCTGGTCCTTATCTGCAAGTTACACTAAATATGTCTTGCCAATAGCTCAACCATAAGATCTGCCTGTTCCCACTCCCCTAGCACAGGCATCTCAGCAGTGGGTCTCCTCTGCTGGACCCTACGCTGTGGTGATTGCTGTAGCCAAATGGAAAATACTGGGCTGGGTGGCTGGAGCAGCTCCAGCAACCTGGCTGCAGGAGAGAGAACACAACCTCTGGGTAGCTGTGGGCTCCTCTCTGTCCCCCTCCTCCAGCCACCCTCTGCAGTGCCAGGAAGAGCTTCCTGCCTTGGTGGTCTCTGATAGGCTTCAAACCTATCTGCTGCAGCCCCTTGCGTGGGAATCCTGCTGCCATGGCTTCCAACACCTCCAGGCTGAGGGCTACACACTGCACTGCAGAGGCACATGAAATGGGGGACCCACAGCCCCACTCAGCTCAGCCTGCGTAGAAACGGGTGATACCATAGGTGCTGGCAACAGGCAGTCGGTGTTGTAGTCCTTGATCACTGAAAGTTTGGATCAGAGAAGTGAGATGGTCTAAAAGATCTTAATGTTAAAGAAAATAAGTCTGAAATGTGTTTGTGTTTTTTCTAGTGCAGGCTCTTGAGTTTTTGCTCATGACCACAAGGAAAATGCTGTTCAGAGTGGGGCTGCTGTTCTCAGGTGGTCAAGCAGATCTGGGAGCCAGGGCTGCTTCAGGAAAATGCTAAACACCACAACACCCACAGCATGATGCCAGAGCTGTGGCAATGAGGGTGCCAGGGCCCCAGTCTATACATGAAGAGGAAAGACCAAGGTGGTCACAGGGCTGTACTAAAACACCACGGTGGGTGATGGCTTCACCCTCTCCTTTTGATGCAGCAGGACTGACCTGGAGGGCTTTTCCCTTTGAAGGCAAAAGTTGTCAGACAGCTTTTCTGGGGACTGCTGGATCAGCCCATGCTAGTCTGCTGGTTGGAGCTTCCTGGTGAAGGGCCAGTGGTGTGACAGGCTATGGAGGGCCGTCGCTTTGGTTCAGCACGAAAGCAGTGAGCTGGAGCAAAGGTCCTGCCCCACCAAGCCTGGCCTGTTTGCCACTGAAATCCCTGCCAGCAACTGCTCCTTTAATGATCTTTCTGACAGGCAAAGAAAGCACAATTGTTTGCTTAGTTTGCTTTAAAAAAAATTTCTAAATTTGCAAGCGACAGTTCAGTGCGTGTCTGAAATCCTCTGCCCTGGGGTGTGCAGGAGCACCAGTAACCGCAAACGTGGCATGAGCTCATGGGGACATGGAAAGTGGCAGTGCTAGGGATGATAATGTGATTAAATAGTATACAACTCCATTAGTTTCCCTTTTCTTCCTATGGTAGGTGGCAGATCCGGCTGGTCACAAGCTGGCAGACGGAGCTGTCGCATCAAAGGTCACACTGAGCACATGGTGACAATGAGGCCACATGGCTGCAGTTTGACCCCAGCCATGCAGGGCCACTCTTGCAGAGCTGGGAGCAGAGGACAAGCAGCTCCCCAGGCACCCATCCTGCATTGCAAGGTAAGCCTTGGATGGTGGCATCCTTGTGCCAAGTGAGGGTAATGCTTAAAGTGCTGGAATTTGCCTAGAAAGGGCTTATTTGTAAAAATCAGGGCTTACCCAGCAAGGCAACACTAATGAGCTAAGTGCGGAAAATGCTTTGCCTGTGCTAGTGCATGGATGGAGAGTGTATCTAGAGCCCTTGTACTCTCCTGTATAAGACAGCAAGAAAGATGAATCTGTTTCTTAGCATTAAAGACATCAGAACAAAATGTTACCCATTTAACTGAAATACCTGATCAGAGTGGCAGGACCAGGGATTGAGAGATCTATGATCTCTCTGGGCCCATGATGGGCACATGTTTTCACACAGAGGTTTGACATGAGTATGCAGAAGGCAGTAAGCATGGCTGCAGAGGCAGGGCAAAAGACAAAAATCATTGTGGGGAAAGGAGACCCCAGAGAACAGGAGAATATGGGGTCAGTCCCCATTCCAGCTGTGCAGCTCAGTCTCACCAAGTGGTACTTCATGCCACTTCACGTCCCGCAGCCAGGACGGAGTCGTAAGTCCCAAAGAACTGCAGACTAAAATCAATCTATTACACAAATAGAACACTCCCCGGAATATATGTTTCATTCAGAACTGCAGACCAGTTCTCCACAGAGCCTACCTCATCCTGTGCCTTGGGTGGGTGGGACAGGACTTGTGTGGTTACTTGGGAAGAAACGTATGTTCTGTTATATAGTAGGAGATTCAGCAACCACATAGCAACCTGATTTCTGTCTATGGGTTAAATAAAACCGGATTCTGGTAGTCGTTCCAGTTGTTCCATATAAAAGGAAAATGTTTTAAGAAAATAGGCATTTTTTACCTTATTTTTAAGTAGAATTCTTTTCTCCCCTAATACCTGCAGCCTAAAATAATTTTGTCAGAGCCTTATCCTTTCCTGCTTTTATGCTAAAATGTGTAACTTTTCTTTCCACACTAGATTAATTTGTGTTTTGTGTGCATCTAGCTAACTATGCAACCCTTAGGCTTTTGGTTATATGTTACACCATTTACTATTACAACAACTTAGCCATCAGCAAAAAAAAAAAAAATCCTTGAAATGAGCCCAAGCTACTTCTGAATATCTACATCAGATATCTGAGACTTGGAGCTAGCTCCGTAAAAGGTAGGATTTTAAAATAACAAAACAAAACCCGTGAAAATTATCCAATCCATGAAAAATATGCAGCCTCAGCAACATGGAATCACAGCAGATACATTCTATCGGTGCAGAAGTGATTCCAAGCCCCGTCTTGGGGTGGGCTCTAACAAAAGGGTTAATGCCTGGGAGGCACCCGCGTGCAGTAGCCCCCACCAAGGTCAATGGGAGCCCTGCCTGCTGAGCACAAGCAGGATCAAGCTCTGTTTTTCCATGATATTTAACACAATTGGATAACACGATGGTTTCTTTGCAGTCTTTATAGCTCCATTTTTAAAACCACTGTTTTTCTCCAAATGACCTGATCTATTTTATTATTAAATATATAATCATGGGGAAATTGCTTATGCAATCCTTTTTTTTTTTTTTTTTTTTTTTTTTTTGTGGGAGGGAGTAATATAGGTAGTTGATTTTAAATAATGATTTGTACTTAAACACTAAATCCAGCATGGTGAATTTACCTTTTCCTAAAGCTAGGCATATTCCCCAACATTTTGTGATGGTAAATATGTAGACCTACTGCTTATCCAGTAAGAAGCGAGCATATTTGCAGTAGATTGGAAAGAATAAAAACAAACTAATGTATATTTTTCAACTTCCTGGTACTTTAACCTTTCTTAAGAAAAGACTCAGGGGACATAATTGAAGGAAAGTGTTTTTCTTTAGCAGATGGAATGTTTTGCTCAGATAATATTTTAGTTATGCCAATAAAATGAAGGGTACCCAGAAAACCATGAAACTGCCAGCAGTTGTTAGTGTACGACTATTACCAAGGCAGAAATGAGGCCAGAGCAGTGATAAATGTGCACATCTCTCCCTCCATCAGCTGAGGAATGACCTGGATACACTTTACATCTGAGCACCAAGTGGGCCAACATTTTTCACAGCAGCACTTAATAGTGGACATTAACTTAGCCCTCTCCAAAAGGGCTGACCCGGAGGCTACCCTCTGTGGTTCTCCAAACTGTAATCACTTCTGCAGTCTGTAATTTTATCAAATCGCATGCACCTTTTCCAGCCACTTATTGGCCAATTAAGTCAAGTTCTCACTGAGGGGGTCCAGCTGGCTTCAAGTTATCTTAGATGAATTGATTGAAGACATTCTGCAATCTATGAACCCAGTTTAATGATCTAGGTGATAATACTTGTAATTCTTCTCAGTCAAGGGAATTTGCTGCAGCTGTTGTCTGCAAATCCGTGTTCTGATACAGTGAAGTACCAGAAGAGCGTTAATCCGCCCTCAGAGTTTTATAGCGATGGCTGCATTGTGAAATGGGAAATTTAACATTCACACAGCATTGGCAAGCAGAAACAATTTTTTTGTTGATGTGTTTTTTATTTTATTCCATTGTGAGTGTTAAAGAGGTTACATAGAAGACTACATTATTGATAATACTTAAAAATGGATACTGTACAGCAGTATAAAACAGTCTACTAAAATATTGCATAAAATGTTTGAGCTTGAAAATGAGGTTTGCCTCAGAGCATGAACGTATTTTTAAAATTCGAAGGTGGAGTGGAGCTCCAGAAACAAATCCACTGGGCCAGATCTGTTCCCCAAGATATTCTGACTATCTGGAGTTGGTTTTGCTATTTTAGAGTTATGCTGGTGTAAATGAGACAATTCCTCTCTCTTTTAAAAAAAAAAAAAAAAATTGTGGAAGACATAAATACAAGGGAACAAGTGCTACTTTTAGCCATGCTAGCATAAACCAGGAGTAACTTCAAGCTTACATGGTGTAAACTGGTGAAGAATCTGCCCCTGAGACTGGGCTCCTTCCCCTCACCAGATTCAGAGCCCTTGAAGTGCTAATGAAGGAGTGCAGTACTTTGACACAGGCCTGAAGTGTATCTCTGAGACCTGCAATCGCCTGCACAAGGACCTGTGAAAACAAAGAAATAATCATATTTGCTTGCTTCAGTGGCATATGCCTCTTTTCTGAGCCCCAGGAATGTTAATCCCCTCCCTATGAAACAAATAATGTAACTAATGCTAGTGAATATTTTTCATGTTGAAAATTCAAAATACTTAGTAATGAAATATCCTATAGTGCATCTGTGAAGTTTCTGTATGTGAAAGGGAATGGCTGGGGTTTGATTTCCCTGCAAAAGCAGCAGCTGCTGTATTAATTTATGCTGTGCTGCAGACACCCATTCGCTTCTCAGTCACAGAGACTTCCCCTCCCGTGCGGTGCAATTGAGCCCAGCTCTGCCAACGCCTGCCTTGCTGAGAGACTCTGCTGCTTTTGATGAGATTTTTTTTTTTTTTTAACTGTAGGATGCTGGGAGAAATAACTTTTTAATGGGATCTATTTTCAAAGAATTACGTGGGGTTTCCAACCCCATCTCGCTCTCGCCATGCCTGCACCTGCTGAGCCTGGCATCAGAGATGTCCCAGTTGGCATGGCTGGAGGGCTGTGCTGAGCAAGAAGAGCCATTCTCCCCAACACAGCCTAGACCCATCCTTGCATAGAGCCCAAGTCTGAGTTCAGTGGTGCTTCTCATTTTTGGTGGACTTTGATCAAGTTGTGCTGGCAAATCCAGGTCTGTTAGTCAAATAACTATATGTGTCTCGAGCATTAGGCTTTGGGAGTTTACATGATAATAGAAAAGTGTTGTAAAGATGATATAAAATGAGGATCTCCTTTCTTAAAAAGTCTGGCTGGCTGACGGAAGTGATGTGGTCCCACAGATTGAAGAAATTGAGCTGCTTTGCCTAAGTGTGCTGCTGCTGTGTCTGAGGAAAGCCATGCTGCTGCTGACAGGTCCCTTTTCCACCTGCAAAGCAGAGATCATGCAGCCAACCTCTTCTGCAGAGCTGTGGGGAGCTGCAAGCTCAGGGCACTTGGGTGCCAACATCAGTGCAGGTAGGCTGTACTGAATCCCTGTGGATTCACATGCCACAGCTGGGTGCCTGGGACCCCTATGCCTGGGGGAGATGGACCCTTGGTGAGGGTCCTTGAGCAGCCCCTTGCCTGCGGCTCTCTCCTCCCAAAGGTGGCCAGGGTAAGAGTGGATCCACAGCAAGGGCTGCACTAACTGGGTACAATGCAGAGATTTCCAGGGGATTTAGGGACTGAGTTTAACATAGGGGAGAAGGGGATCAGACGTGCACTGCCATTTATGAAATTAGTGAAATGTAAACAGCATGCAGGAGTAGGAAATGTCTTTGATACTAACAATAGAAAATAACTCTGAAATTAACTGCACCAAGGGCATGCTCCTGCCTGACTGGGTTGATCTGTGCAGAGCCAAGCTGCGGTGTCGCATTGGCCATGCTTCAGCGGGCGCACATTTTACTCACCCTGCCGTTGTTGCTCAGAAGGAAGAACAGGGCCAGGGATCTTTCCCTGTAGTGGGGCTTAGATGAAAGCATATATGACTAAGTAAGCCTGGTATGGCCACAGAGAACATCTTGTTCCTCGTATTTAGCCATGGGCAATGTCAAGTACTATAAGTTACACGAGTGCTTTTCTCCAGTCCTGTAGGCCTTGTTTTAGAGGTTAACTGTGTGAGTTGAGGGCTTAATTTTAAAATAACAGTCCTACAAGAACGTATTTGGTTTTTTTCATCTTTACAGGATGTTCATACTTTACAGGAGTTCCCAAATTAAGGGGCTGCCTTACCTGAGAGAGAAAGCAAGAGACCTGGTATCACAGCCATGTGGTATCTTCTGACAGGGCTTTTCTGGGGCTGAGCACTGCTGTGGTAACAGCCCTAGCGCAGCATTACATTTTCACTACGGATGCTCTAAAAAGAGGGGTTAATTAGCACAGCTGCCTTTGATCCCCTGCTTGTAAGGGAAGAGAGAGTTTAGTTGGTAACACTAGCTGGCTTCCAAACACTTTATGGATTTTGGCAAGAGGCAGCACAGTCATAACATTTGAATATTAGCACTTTATAGCTCCGCCACACTAACAACTGCTAATTAGGCATCTTGGCCATGGCTGAACACTGCCTTCAACCTTATGTAGTAATTTACACCTAGGCACAGCTACAACTTTGGTGTGGGAATGCTTTACACCCAATTCACATGTACAGAAATGATCAGCAGTGGCTGAAAGCCTGATATTGGATTCCTCTTGTGTTCCCTCTTCTCCTTCCCAGTGCTTAATTTTGCTTTCCTGGAATACTCACAGGTAGAGCGTGGGAAACCCCAGGCTGGAAGCTCATCTGCCATGGCATCTTTGGAGAACTTACTGTGCTAACTCCCCGGATGGAATACATTTCAGCAGAGCACAACCACTTTTAACTGCCCCGGGGAATTCATCCTTCAAATAACCTCCCATAGTTTTATCAAGAGCTGGAGATGTGTTTTCTTCCCATGCCAACAGATATTTTTTTTTTTCTTGTCCAACAGCAATATTACAGTTGAAATGTTTTAGGCTGTATCCTGGAGTGTTGCTTTCTCCAGTTCTCATTGTGCTCTGCCTTTTGTGCATGTGGACTTATAAAACCACCAGCTGTGATTTGCAGTATTAAATTCCCTCTCCATACACCTATTATTAATATTAAGGCAATGAAGCTCTCTGCTCCTTATAGAGCCATTAGCGATTAAAACACCAGCACTCCAATAATCTTCTGCAGCTGGGTTGTCTAAGGTGTGATAGGTAAGTGGCAAGTGTGGGTCTCTTGCTCCAGTAGTAGCTTGGGTCCCTATTGCTCTCTGAGGCTGCTGTCACTGTTGGAGCTAGCCATCAGCTGAGCCACACACCTAGAGATCACTGTTGTAAGTACTCTTGGCATCTCCTTTCTGATGGGCAATGTATTTGTGCTGTCCCCAGCTACAGTTCTTCTCCTGCTGAAGGCAAGTTGATGTCTTATGGAAGAGCTGCTCCTCCCCTGGCTTGCAGGTAAATGTCAGATTTTTGGAGCCTCCATCCGCAGCTCTTTACAGGCTTGTTTCAGAGCCAGTGGGAGCAGTTTCCTGGGCTGTGTTTCCTCCATGGGAGTACAGGTTGTTTCTCATGGTCCCTGGGGAATGGGAGTACCCTGGGGATCTGGACAGTGGCTGCTCCCTGTTAGTGGCACAAAGGAAGTGGATTCACCTGAGTTAAACACGTACTTATTCTTTTTAAATAATACCAATTTTTATTTATTTTAAAATAAAGCAGCTAGGGTATTATATAAACAGATAGAAAATAAGGGTGAGTCTGATGGGTATTTATCTGGGAAAAGCCCAATATGCTTACCTCATTATTACTTAGACTACTTTAAAATCAAATATGTCTTTCCCTTATGATGTACTGCTCTCATCACTGGTGAGGGAGTAGACGTGGATTACATTTGCAATGGTAGCTACGAGAGAGTGTTTTTGGTTTAGGGTTTGGGTTTTGTTTTGGTTTGGTTTTGTTTTTTTTGTTTTGCAATTTCCTAATTGTTTCTTATATTTGGCTACCAAGATCCTGATCCCTGGGTACTTAATTCAAGGTGTGTACAAATGGCCACAGAACAAAGCAGGACTGTGTATTTCTGCAGGGTTTAGACTTCAGGTGCATAATATGGCCTGGGGATTTAGGTTTTTTCTGACAGTCTGTTACAGCTCTTCAATAAAAAGGAAAGTTAGCAATGAAAGCTTGCAATCAAATAAACAACAAAAGGGCAGAACTGTATTTCACCTTCTGTAATTTGATCTGTAAGAGATGTAAATCACTCATCCAGAAGAGAGGGATTTTCAATTAGTCCTGTTTTCTTAAACATGCAAATCCCCCAGCCATGTTTAGCAGCACAGTTTTGCTCTAACTCTGCAGAGAATTCCCAAGCAACCTTTAATAGACGGCCATGCCTTCAGGCTTGTCCACTTATGTTTTCTCTCCTGCCTGGGCACGAGATAGATTATGCATATTATTATTCATAAGTGCCACCTATTGAAAGCATAACCACAGGCACGTTTGCAAATGGTGAGCTTGCCCCAGCTGTCCCCGCTCATGCGAAACATTCCTGCTCTCTGACGGACCCCTCCAAACCATCCCTTCAAAATTCCTACTACTTTCTTGCCAGACATCCTGACATGGACAAGCACTTGTAAAAAAATCCATGGGCTCTAAAGGCAGCTATAATTAAGTGGAACTTTCCCTCATTTTCCTCCTGGAGAGGTAGTTCCAGATGAAGCTTTTGTTGCCCCTCCCTGACCCCTGAGGCTGGCGCTGCCTTGCAGACACTGGGGAGAAGGCTCCAGCCCAGAGTGCCAGGAATCATGGAAGGCAGGGATGCCACATTGCTTTAACCGTGTTCTTCACTAAAGAAAGAGATTTCTCTGACTGGTACAAGAAATAATATATAGTACAGAAGAACAGGGAAGTAAATAGGTGGGAGTCTCGCATGACTTAGATAAAGGTTAAGTGTAACTGCTTTCCTGGCAGTCCATGTAGTTAAAAAAGGAAAAAAAAAGTTTTCTTTTAACTCTGCTTTTGCATATTAGACTGTTTTCCTGTGCATTTGAGTGTGTTGGTATAAAGACCAGAGCTTCCTTGACTGCGCAGGATACAAGTGATTTTCAGTTTGCAGTAAAATGATTTTAAAACATATAATAATTAGTTAGGAAGTAGGAAACTAGGAATACTGTTTAAATAAATGTTTTGAATGCTGGTGGCTAGAATTAAACATAGCCCTACATTTCTACAAAAGGTCAATTGTGATTCTAATTACTCTTATGTAAACTAGCTCATGTTTGAACTGCACAGTTATAATTAATATATATGCTTTATTGCCAACCGTGTGCATTTTTGATCATTAGAATCTGGACAGCCTTATTATGTTTGGATGGTCTGAATGAACATGTAAATGGAGGTGAACCTCTCCAGGCTGGTTTCTGGTTACACGTTTTATGATGATGTAACTGTATTATCTCTAATTGCATTGTACTGAGATAAATGTGGGGCATTCAGCAACGGGAAGCATGGCACCAGTACTGCAGGACATGTGGCAAGGTGATGTAAGCAAGGCCTAGAAATACACTTGCAATGTCTCCCTTAGAAAAATCTTACTCATCTGCAGAGGGAACACAGTGGCTAATAAATGCACAAGAGTCTTATAGAGTTGTTTTTTTTTTCCTCTCTCTCTCCATGGAAAGACACGGTGGGAAGAATTTTCCCTGGTGGTAGATGGGGTGGAGCTGTGTGATAACAAGTGCAGCTGCTTACCTCATCCTGCAAAGGGCTCTCATTTTTGACTTACAGACCATGGTGAAGCCTGAGAAATTTTTCCCCAGCTGTGTGCTTGAGCACAGCCCTGGCAGGCAGCGACAGACACAGGAGTCCCACTGTCCAGCTGCCCCTTCCCTCCTGCACCAGCCTGGAGTCCATGGGCATGGTTTTGGATGCAGTCCAGTCTGAGTCTGCCCAGTACATTGCTGTTCTCAGGTGCCAAACAAAGAGTGGAGGCAGAATAAAAACTTTCTACCCTAATGCACTTTTCCAACGTGCTTTCCTTTCCCTGTGGAGGATGCACAGGGATGTTGAGGTCTTTCTCTGAGCAGGTCCCAAGCTCTGCTCTGTGTTGGCCTGTCCTTGCCCCACCACCAGCACTGGGTGGGATCCACTCAGCAACTCCCAGACATCAGCCATGATGGACGTAGGCTTGGACAAGGGTTCCTCACACCACCCTGGAGATCTGACAGGTACCTGCTGGAAAAACCACTGAAGGGTGTTAAAGCTTGACAGAGGTGTGTTTTCACCCTGTGCTGGGGTGATGCTGGGTGGAAAGATTAGCCTAGGAGGAGCAAACTCTGGGTGGTGGAAGCAATGACAAGTGAAGCACGCCTAAACTAGGGAAAGCCAGGGCTGTGGATGTGGGCTGTCCCTGTGCTGAAGTTTGGATATTGCAGTGCTGAGGAATCACAGTTTTTTGGCATGCCCTATGGGGAATTTTTAAAATAGATGCAATTAAAGGTAAAATGTAAGGAGATGGATGTCAAAGATGCACCATGTGGCCTCTAACTCCCAGCTAGCTGGGCTCATCTCTTCAGGCGGCTTTGCCT
Source organism: Eurystomus gularis (assembly GCA_013400335.1). Taxonomy (NCBI): domain Eukaryota; kingdom Metazoa; phylum Chordata; class Aves; order Coraciiformes; family Coraciidae; genus Eurystomus; species Eurystomus gularis. Next base: position 389,746 of record VZZY01009135.1, on the reverse strand, counting down.
ATACCCCCAGCTCCAGAAAAGCCTGTGGAAAGCATGAGCACACCCATTCCTGCCCAGGGTGTCTGTGCTGCTGCTGCCCTTAGCAGAGGAGAGAAACCTGAGAAGGAAAGCTTGATATCCTGGCTTGCTGCTGTATGTTTGGGTGGTGGTGGTGAGCACAGGAGAAGCAGGTGTCCCCATTTCAAATATGCTTGACTTGCCCCTCTCTCACCCCTGGAACCAGGGCTGCCCTGTGCTCAGCTGAGAGTGGTGAAGGGTGAGCAGTGCTGCTCTGTGCTGGAGGGCCCAAGGGGGGACCTTCCTCGTGGGGTAAAATGGGTGTTACTTCCCCTTCTTCCTCACATTTTTCACCAGGGTCAGGTTAAAAACTGTGGTCAGATCTCCAGAGCTGCCTGGGGAAATTGCGCTGGGCCTGCGCCTCTGCTGTCTCCCTGACCAGCAGAGAGGGAGGGACATTCAGGCTGATGCAAACCTGGGGAGAAAAACAATTCTTTGTTTTTAAAACCTTCTCAGCTTCCTCTTCAGCCCATGAGGCCAGAACTTGCTCTCACCAGCCTTGGGCACAAGTGTCTTGGGAGCCTGGATCTGCCTTGTGACACCCTCTGGGTGCTTTCAGCATGAAAACTCCCTCTTCCCTGGTCACAACCCTCCCAACAGCCTTGCCATCTCTCTCCACAGTAGTGATGCACCATGTCCTCCCAAATGTCACTGGAAGACATTGCTCTGTGCATCTCCCTCCCTATTTTGCCTATATTACCCTGCACTGTAATTGCATTAGTGGCTGTGGGAAGCGCTGAAGCACTGCTTTTGTGGGAGGTGGGGCACAGGCTGCTATCACTGCGTGGGATAATGGGCTCCAGCCCTGACCCAGGAAGCTGGCGCTTGGGTGAGAGGAGTGTGTGCACCTCTGCGCCCACTCGGTCCTCAGCCTCTCTGCTGAGCCTGCTGACAAGGGTGCCAATTAGCGTCAGTCGCACGGGTAGCTGGTGACAGGGACACCTGTGTGCCTGGGCCATGCAGGCCACCGCCTCATCGCCACTGCCCCCGCACAGCTGTCAGATAGGGACGGCTCTGCCACCACTGACCTGAGCCCTTTGAAGCTAGTGATTTAAGAGGTGAAAGACATAATGTGCCATTACCCATCTCCAGCACAGCACAGCCTCTGAACGGCCCCAGAGCCCACAGTTGCAGTGTGGGGACCTGGGTCCTAGATTTGTCCTGCTGCTAGGAAATGCTTGATAAAGATACGGTGCTTCATCACCCTCTTTGATGCTACACTACTTTATAGTGCTGTAGTTTACAATGTATTTAGAAGGCTAGATCAGTCTCCATCCATCTCCTACCCTGTAACGTGCAACTGCTGCTCTTTGCTATGACATTTGTCTTTGTGAATGAGAAGAGGGATAACTCTTTGCTCAAGTAAAGATAAATATTGCAGAGGATCACCTGTCATTTGTTAGTGCATATCATAGAATGTGTAGTGTGCACAGATGAATCCTTCCACACGCTTGCGATGCGCAAATGTTTTATATACGTGCAGGCATGTGTCTAATATTAATGCACCCAGACATACACACAGTTGCATGTATCTTGCTAGGTACGTGCTCACTGTGTCTGCACTTCTACCTCCCTGTGGAAAAGCTGTGTTCATTTGTGTGAACTTGCATGCATAAATATTGTCAGGAAAAAAAAAAATGACTCACTATAGATAGCATCATGGAAAATTAAAGCTGAATCTGAGAATAAACTGTGTTAATAACCCAGGCTGTTATGTCACCAGTTGAGTAAGATGCCTTATGAAGATGAAAAAGAGCATGTGGTGTCATGGTAAGTAAAGTGTAAGTAACATACACAAGCAATGTAGGCTCTCACACTAAGGAGCGTGTGCTTTTAGAAGGATATGTGTGTACCTATGTTTGTGTGTTTGTGCAGGAGTGTTTTATGTATGCGGAAAGGCTCCCTGAGACAACCAAACACAAAGCCAGCGCCTGTTTGTGTTAGGTTGAGATGCTGGCATTAAGATGATTGTATGACTCTATTAGCAGGGTGTTATGGCTCCAATTTCACTTAACATCTGAGTTGTTCACATTAAAACATGCCCTTGGCCTGACAAGGCATTATTAACTTGCATTTAATAAAATAAAAAATTACATTTAAAAAAATTGAAAGCTGACAAATTTGATTTAAATGAATACTGAACTCCAGGCAAATGTGTTGCTTGAACTCTGCCTGCTGTACTGGAGCTGACAGGAAGCATTAAAGTAATACTGAGTGGTCAATATGTGATTAAATATCACATGTCAAGCTTAGCAAGAATGTTCCTTCTGAAGAAAATTATATTGTTAAAAATAAGTGACAAATCTAAGCAGCTCCTTCAAATTTATAAAGACGTGAAAGAATGGAAGTGTGCTTGTAATAAACTGGGATCTCTGTAGGAGACAGAGAATAGACTGTCTCTTGCACAGAGCCATATAGAGCATCTACAGGTAATCAGATAAAAATGATTGCATGTATTTGAAGCAGTAAATTTCCTTTGCATTTCCCATAGAACATAAAGAGAAGAGACATGCTACATTTTCACACCATATTTTCATCTGAAGGCTTTTGCTGCTGTGCTTTTCTGTCTAAAGGGATTATTTATACAGAGACTCAAAAATCTACATGTGTATATACATGCAGAGAGATATATATGCACAGGCTAGAGCAATCGTAATCAGTGTTTAGAGTGAGAAAATTAGAACTAAGTCAGATTTTAAAAGAAAACATTGTAATAGTAATAACAAAAGCCCCCCCCCCCCCACCCTTCCTCCTTAGATGTTTGGGAACACTAATGCTTCATGGCTATTATCTGTTATGGATTCCAGCTGGGAGAACATGCTTAAACATGATCAACTCTGTGTTTGCTGAAAGAAAGACACAGATGTCATTACTCCCTTATTTCTTAAGCAGGATCAATCCAGGATTACCAAGGTGCAATAAGGGCAGTGTCCAGCAGTCTACTTAGATTAGACATAGCAATAAAATATCAGGACCCACAGCCTCAGACAAATGACTTGATATGCCTAGGTCAAGAGGTTACCAAAGCCAGGTGAGATCTGAGACCTATTTATCACTGCCTGAGCTCAAATTAAGTTTTAAATATTGTCAGAAATGAAAAACTGCTACCAGATGGTGTAAAGTTAATTCATCTCGCTGCTCAGAAACTGTCTTTTAGCTCCATCACAGTGCCTGCTATCCTGCATTAGAGAACGCCTGTCAGAGAATCTCCTTTAGCAGAGCATTAGGGGCTCTGCTTGGCCTTTGCTTCTTGGTTACAAGATGGATATGTTGTATTTCTGTAGCTTGTGGCTGTACGAGATCTTTGCCGTGCATATGGGTCTGAAGCTCAGCACTTCTTACAGAGCAGCATCCTGTGGAACGGAGGCTGGCTGGTAAGATTTGAGGTCTCCTTAGCTCTTATTTGATTGAGAAGCCTGCTGTTCTACCCACCTGGTCCAGGGAATGGGATTTGTTGGTCTGTAGAAAAAGGCATTTGGGGTTGAAGACTTTGACCCTGGCGTGTTGATGCAGATATCTGTGAAGGTCTCCCATGCAGGCACAGAGCTGGTATAACCAGCCTGCCCTTTCTTCCTGTTTGCATTTCTATTTCAGGGCTGTAAGGAGTGTGCCACCCTGCCTACCCTTGTTGTCCCCCGGGCAAAGGTTGGGATATGTTTTAGTTTACAGTGTTCAAAGGAACACAAAATGACATCCGTCAATTTTATGCTTCTCCTCTCTCCCATGCCCATCTGCTCTTCTTCCCAAGCCCTGCCTTCAGCTCTGGCTTCAAGCATAGCGTGTGACCAGGGAGCCTCCCAAGGCAGCAGGATGAGGGTGTCCCCAGATCAAGGTTTCCTCCACCCTGATGTGCATTTATGCTGTCTACCTCAGCTCTCCCTGCAACTGGGTTACAGCCTCCAGCTCTTTGGTGTGGAAAGGGGAGACAAGGCCCCATGCAAACAAAGGTCCTGCTGCTGGGAGAAGAGAAGCAACAACCACCAGCATGTGAGGTTTTGATGCCAAGCCTCTCCCCAGAAAACCTATCCTCCAACTTTTTCAGGGTGCCTGAAAACTCTGCTGTCTACAGATACCACACACTGCTCTGTGGGTTTTGGCATGGCAGTGAGTTGGGCCTGAGTAAAGTATGTTTGGAGTGATCACTCACCACCAAGCCACACAACTTCAGATTCCCTCATGTCCAAATGCCGTGTTTGCAACTCTGTCTTTTTTCTGGCTGAGTAGGGGAAAATTCAGGACTTCTCTGAAGTCCACCATAGCTAGAAGGTCCCTTCTAAGTGCAGACTATGGGAAGGCAGTACTGTATCTTGTGGCATTGGTAAAGCTAGAGGAGTGGAGCAAGATGCTCAGAGCTCAGCTGTGCCCCTTGCAAGGGACAGTTTGAGCTGGAAACAATTGGTTGTGTGCTATTGCATTAGAAGGGCATTGCTGTTTGAATGTGGGAAGAAATCAAAGCCCAAGGATGGGTAATTTTCTCATGGGAGGGTGATATGCCTTTTGGACTGGCTTGTTTCTGTGCTAGCATTGGGAATGGTATTTCACTGAAGTAGGAGAAAGCGGTGCAATGCCTTAGTGCCTTTTTTCTACCTTGGACTGCTGAAATAGGGTCAGAGCTTGCTAAGTATACACCATGGATTTATTATCTCCATATCTCCTCTGCATGTGGAAAATATACCGTTCTCACTTCCAGCAGCAGATTTCCTGTAGGGCACAGGAGCTGAAGCTGCAGAGGGGTCTCCAGGCAGCCCCAGCTGTAGGGAGTGGGCTGGGGCCACGGCAAGGGCCACAGCGCTGTCCAGCCAGTCTGGGATGTTTGGCTGTGTGTTCTCCTGCCTTTGCACCTCTGCTGAAGAGGAGAAAGACTTTGTCATCAGAACGAGTGCTGCTGCAGCCAGGAAGTGAGATCGTGTCCATTTGGGATGCAGATGAGACAGCTCCCAGCAATCAGAAGGACGGGGTAAAGTGGGACACACTAGCAACAAGCAAATTATCAAGCCTGTAAGCATAAAGATTGCAAATGTCTCCTGGTTTCTTAACTTATTATTTTTGGCAGGGTTGCATATGTTCTCTGTGCTCATTCCATGAATCCAGCTGATTATTATTCCAATCACCAGAGGAAGAGAGAGTCACATTAATTTGTAGTAATTAATAGCACTGATGCATTTGACAGCGCATGTTAACAAGCCTCTTTGATTGTTTGGATCTCTAACTGCGGCCCTTCTTGTTTGCATCTCCTCCGAGGAATTCATAATATCAAAGCTTAACGGTATCTGATACTTGTCAAAATGCAATTTATAAAAGTTTAATTCTTTTATTGATTTAGTTTGGTTTTGATGCCTGCAGAGTCAGCTCCCTTGACAGAACTTAGCGGATTCAAATGCTTGTCACCAGCTCGGCCTCCTTTTTGCAGGGAACAATTGCCATAGGCCAAGCCAACAGGCATGGTTTAATTGCCATTAATTAAAAGCATAAATCTCTTTTTTCTTCAGTTGCTCTGCTCTTAAAGGGGGCTGCATCTCTCTCTCTTTTCCTGTGTTTGTCAGAACACCTTCTGGCAAGCAAAGTTAACCCATTCTGTCTTCCCAAGCACTTTCTGGAATAATCTTTTGAAGCATAACTCTTATGATCTGATGTGAAATGCATGCGGTTCGGTGATATTTAACAAACTGGATTTCTTCTTTATTGCAGTATAATGAGGTCAAATGAATCCCTCCATGGGTTGTATACATGCTTAAATGGTTTCTGCATCAAATTCTTTTTGACAGCAAATAAAACAGCAGCCAAACAAAACATCAGCTACATAAAATTGGCCGGAAAATCACAACACAGTGTGATTGGCAAAAATGAAATTAAAAAAGAAATCATGGAGTGAGCCCCCTCACTCGCGGTGGGTGGGAGGGCCGGGTCCTGGCGGGGCTGCCGCCGCCTTGGCCGCTGTCGTCGGGGCGCAGCCGCTGCTCAGAGAAGCGTCGCTGGGAGCGGATCTGGGAGCGATGGCTCTGAAGCGTTTACACGCATTGGTTTTGCTGCNCGTGTGTGTGTGTGTGTGTGTTTGTTTGTTTGTTTGTTTGTGTAGGGCCGCCCCCCCGCGCTGACCTACATCGCGCTGCGAGGCGGGTGCTAATAGAGACGCTCCCTCGTGTTTTTCGCCCGTCGGGGAGGGGCGAGGAAGCGCCAATTAAAACCAAAATAAGCTGCTTTAATGGTCTTTTAAATTGACAAGTGAACAATGATTTTAGTATTGGTATCTGTCAAAGGTCCTGGAAAATCCGCTGCTGATAAGGCCCAACGCTTCCAATTAGGAGGCGCGCGGATCTGCCGCCGATAATGACGGCGGGGGCCCCGCGGAAGGGCCGCAGACACTTACTGCAAATTACTGACAAAAAGCTCCGCTGTATTGATGAGGGAAGAACAGGAGGCGTCGTGTCCCCGTCAGGAAGGCCGCGTAATGAGAGCGCGTCCGCTCCTGCCGCCGCTGCTTTGTCCTCCGAGCGCGGCTCTGCTGCTGCGGAGGAGGAGGAGGAGGAGGAGCGGCCCCTTCGCCTCCCACCAGCTCCCACCGTGTTAGACATTCCTCCCCAGTCTTCCTACACGGAGGCCGCTAATTCGATGTCAGTCTCAGCCAACGCGCTCATCAATATTATCTCCTCCGACGCCGCGGCCCGACGCCGGAGGAATCAACGCAAGCGGGATCGGGAGCTGCTGAGGGGCAGCGGCCCGCCCGGCCGCGGCGCGGGG
>VZZY01009135.1:341776-369193 GCA_013400335.1 Eurystomus gularis | reverse complement strand
GCTTCCCGCCTTGCCCCGGGCGGGGCAGCGCAGCCCGGCGCTCCAGGAGGCAGGACTCGGCCGGGCAGCAGCGGAGCCTTCCATCCGCGGGAGCTTCGCGGCCTGCTTGTCGGCAGGCGCTGAGGAAGGCGGAGGGGGCCGAGACAGGCTTCTCGTGCCGAAGCACTGCCCGGCTCGTCTCTCCACCACCCACCCCCCGGGCCAGGCCCAGGCTGCTGGCCCGGCCCTGCGGTCCTGAGAGCACGGAGCGGGGGCTGCGTCCCGAGGGCTTTGTCCCAGGTGCTGGAGTGTTGCCCCCGCTCCGGTCGACGAGGAGGAAAGCGGGACGGGGCTGCCCCGCTTCCGCCCATACCGCTCCGGACCGACACCGACGCGGCTGCGGTGGGACGCGAGAGCTCCTTTGGTCACCCGGTTCCCCTTTGGTTTGTTTCTGTTGGGTAGTGGCTATCTGTTCTGCTGGCGGGCACGACACGGGAGACTCCTTCGGGGCACTCCTGCTAAGCTCAGGCACGTCTTAGCGACTCTTTGCAATCTCTGGCTCCTGGCTGAGCCCTCCCGGCAGCAGAGCCGTGAGTAGGTCGCTCCGCTGCTCTTGGCTGAAGGGCTCTCTTGAGGGATGCAGCAGCAGGATCATGTTTAATTACTCTTCTTTCCCGGGGGATTAGCTTGGCCATCATTAGAGCAGAAAGTGTGAAGGAGGACTTCGCTGGGCTGGGACACAGGGGTGAGCATTGTCTTTGCCTCTCCGAGGGTGCTTGCCCTGGCGCCGGGGCGGCAGCTGGGTGCCCTGGGAGCTGAATCCGCTCTACCAGACGGGGAAGCGAGCCCAGCTCAGCCGGTGGGAATCAGCGGAGTTCCCTGCCGTGCAGCTTACCCTCTTTGCGTTTATACCGACGAACGCAGCCCGCGTGTAACGCCGTACTAGCGGCTCCGGCATTGGTATCGTTCCTAGAGCTACAAGGGTTTCTTGTGGGAACGGGCTTTAAACTTTTGATGTTATTTTTCTCCCTTTCCAGAGTTTATCATCCTCCAAATTCACATGACGCTTCTGTGCGAACGCATGCTGTAAGCTGCCCTAAGTCCTCTTTGCAGCCCACTCGAATAACTCAGCTTCCAGCTCAGGGCATGGAGTGGGTGCAGCCAGGCTGCGCTCACCTGTGGAAGGGGTAAAGCCCTCCATAATGGCAGAAATATTCCCAGCGCAGGAGTGGCGGGGATGGGCGCCAAATAACCGTTTCAGGTTGAAATCACACGGCTTTTCCACCCTATCTATTCCGTCGTGCTGCTAAGCCCGCGTCTCCCGCTGGTGACACCACCGGATTTCTTCCCCAGTAGCCTCCTTAACGCGGAGCCCAGTTTCCGTAATGTGTGTCCGTGAGGGGAGGGGGGTGGCGAGCAAACGTGACCTACCGGGACAGTACTGAGCTCTCGTCCCGCGGGAGGAGCCGCCTGCTCTGTTTCGGGGACAGCATCGAAACGGCCCCTGCGGTTCCTGGCGAGGGGCAGCTGGTGTAGCCAGAGACCTCCCGAGACCGGCACGGGGCGAGGTGCGGACGGGCGGCCCCCTAAGGCGCCGCTCCCCCGCTCCCCCGTTTCGCTAAAAAGCCCCTGAACTTCGTTCCTCCCTCGGGCTGCTCCCGCCGTCGAAGGGGCCGTGGGGCAGCCGGAGTCAGCGCCTGTCTCTGCGTATTTCCAGCCGGAGAGCAGGTCCAGCGGAGCTCCCGTCACATTAAAACTCCGCTTCCATATTCATATGCCCTATTTTTCACAAGCCGCTTCTATTAATGGAAGCGCACAAACGCAGGTCCTCAAAATTAGCGGATTTCAAAGGAACCCAAGTGAGGCGCTTTGCGCCGCCAGCGATGGATGCGGGGCGCGCCGGGACCCCCGGGGCTCCGCTGCCGCGCCCGCCCTGGCTGGGAGNTGGGAGCCGCCTTCTGCCGGGGGTGCCGCTGCCGGCCCCGCTGCGGCCGCTCTCGGCGCCCCCAACCTCACTACCCCGGGCCTTGCCCCGCGGAACTGGTGCTAGGGACCGGCGGAACCCCTCTCCCCTCCCTCCCAGCCCGGGCATGCAAAAGTTGTCCGAGGCTGTCGTATTCCCTTGTCTCTGGGAGCCCGTGTAGGGCGCTTTAATTGCCACATTTTCAAACCGAGGTAATGGTGGGGATGTCTTAGTAATTACCTTAATGAGATAGCACCTTTCCTTCCCTGAACCTACTCATTATCACGCTTCTTGTTCAAATTCCAACTACAAAGAGCTATACTTGTTAAAAAAAAAAAAAAAAAAAGGCGAGGGGGGGGGAGCTCTGAAATTTGTGGGAGATCTTGTCCCCGTAAAGCAAGCACCTTACATGCAGAAAAAGAGAGCTGCACCTGGTTCTGGGAAAGATTGGCTAGAAGTAAACTAAACATCTGGGGTACCCCTTAATTATTCTTGGTTGGCTTCTTTAGCTTGACCTGTAGGGATGCGAGGGTGTCAAAGTGATGAATTTTAAGATGTTGGGCTGTGAAGACGTGCAGCTGCAAGACTGATGGATTTAGGAAGGGAATGGTAACAAGGTTAGCTGCATGTGAAGTGTGAATTGAGATTTTTGCAAAGAGACTGTGATTGCAGATGGGCATAATGTTGTACCCTTGCATGAAATCTTGCTATTATTGTATAATGGTCAGACAGAGTGTGAAATGACTTATTACTTTACTTTTATTCTTTAATGAAGTTGGCTAGGGAAGAAGAACTACCAGGAAATCGATAGTGATGGTGCACAGAAACTATATGACAGGTGCTGATACATTAAATATTTATTTAGCTTCCCCCCCCAAATTTTCTGCTGTTTCCGAGTGCAAACAAAAATACAACTAGTGGATCTAGGCAGGGAAGGAGATGTGCAGAATGAAAGTGATATTTTCTTTGCCATCCCTGTTTTCTGCTGTATACATGAAGTGAGTGTTTCTGTGTGGCAATGCAATGTATAAATTCTCTATGTAAAATATTAGAGAAATCTAGATCTGAACTGTAGGCAAGTGATTTCTAGGTAGATGATCAGATGTTCGATGTGTATTGGTCTTCTAGACCTCGATGCAGGCATGCAGTGATTTGTAAGCTCTTATTATGACCCGATGTAAATTCAAGTGGCCTTTTCTCCAGCTTCACATGCATGTGCACATATCCCTCACTTCCTCCCATACCAAGCACAGGTGTTCACACGGGCAGTACCATTCTAAAAACATGTGAGACTCTGACTTTTGCACAGCAGTGTGTGGGTGTGTCCAGGCATCTAAGGTGGGTGGGAGGTTTAGCCAACATCTTATCCCTTGTTTTACATGTGGTCAGGGTAAAACAGCTATTACCAGAATTTACGATTCAGTTGTGCAGCTGCACTGGTCCTTATGAATATGCAGTGAGGAAAAGGAACTGGAGCTGGTCCCTTAGGATGCTGTCCTAAAAAAGAGGATTCCCCAGGTGACTAACCTCACAATGTTGAGAACAGTTAGGCAAATCCTGGACTTGGTGAGTTGTGTCTGAGGGCAGCTTCATCTCCCTGTTAGAATACACACAGCAGAAGTGCAGCTTCTTGTACACCTTCACCTCTGGAAGGATATGGCCCATGGCTCAAAGAGCTTTCTGAGCCAGCACCTCTCCTGCAGTGCACTCCCCAGACCCTGTCCCCAGAGCCAGTGTGACCCTTTGCCGAGAGCTCATCTGTGAAGTTTTGCCCTATATTTTCTGTGGAGTGTGGCACTGTTACATTTTAATCTGGGGTCAGGGAGAACAAGTGATGTGAAGCAAGCTTGGAATAATTGCCTATCTCTTCTGCATTAGCATATGGGGTAATAATGATGGCAGGATTGTGTGAAACAGAACACATCTGAGGTTTCATCTTTATTCTTACAATAGTGTTTCAAATTTCCTTTTCACGTTCTTGCCTCAACTCCTGAACAAGTTTTGGGTTGAACCCTGTTTCCACTGAGTAACATCCCTTTGTAGGATTGTCTCTGTCATCTTGGAGATGAAAAGGCCTCTGCAATATGCACAGGTTTGTTTAAAGCAGGATACTGACCTGATACAACACTGCCAGTGTGACTGGTAAAAATGCAGAGGGGCACGAGAAAGGGCATGGAGTAGCTCCCCGTCAGATTCAGAGCCCGACAAACTAGCAGGCATGCTGTAGCTCTAAGTACTTTTTCACTGTGTGAAGATTTAACAAGAAGAATTCCTGAAAGCTTTAAGGGCTGCCTGGCAAAAAGTGAGGATTCAGTGCTTGAGTGTGTAGAAAGATGGGATGCCATGGCAGACACTCTGCTACCCCAGCGCTGTAAAAGAAATGGGCAGCTTCCCTCCGACCGGTGCTCTAAAGCAGGACAGAACAATTTGGAAAATGAAGGCTGTCAAAAAGGCCTGTTTTGCGGATTTGCCGCTAGCAGTTTGGCTGGATCTTGTGGGTTAAGGTACCATCACTGTCCTATATTAAAATAATGTAGTTTTTCTGCTTTAGAAGTTATGAAAATAAGGCTGGATTAATATTTCATCAGAAGCATAGAAGGGTCTACGGGAAAAAGCAGTAAAACCTGTGCCTGCAATAGAGCCCCAGTATAGGCCCTGACACTCCCAAACCATATTACTTTATATAAGTTTAATAGATCAGTGAGATTTTCTGCCTAAAACAGAGGGATACAACATAAGCATGCCTGGCAATTTCTCTTACTCCCTAGCAATCTTTTGTATTTTTTCTTCCTTCTCCCTCGTTGTCCTTTCCCCTTTTCTTCTCTCTTCACCTTACTCTGTTTTGCCAAGCACTCGGCAGCGTGCCCTGGGAAGACCGCTCACCTTTCCTGGTGGCTGGTGGTGGCCTTAACCAACATGCTAGTGTGTGGCTTGGGCAATGTGGCACCAAGTGTGTGCAGCAAAGCTGTGCCTCTTCCATGGAGACTAAGCTCATTATGGTACAGTATTCTAAAACATGCTTAACCTCTCCAGTGTTGGGTGTTGTATCCCAAATCTACTGCAGAGCATGGACACCCCAATTAGCACTTACAATGCACTGTTGACATTTCTCTGGGCCAGCCCAACAGGAATAATTAGATGTGATATCTAACACAAAGTCATTTTTTTTCTCCCAGCAGAGGGTACACTGCAAAATGAAAGCAACATCTACTGCAACAGCACTTGGCCAGATTTGGCTCTTAGATATAGCGTTATGTCTGTGGTGTAACTCAGCTGGCTTCTCCAGGCATATGCTGACTGTGCCCTGCTTGACTGTCGGCAGAGTCTGACCTGCTGGGATTATTGCTGGGACTAAAGCTTTTGTATGGGCTGCGTGAGGAAGCTGTCTTACACTGTGTGGACTGGGGAAAGATACTGTATAGCACCCTGTGAGAACCTTTCTGTTAGGAGATGCAGCATGGGTGGAAACACTTGCTTAGCATGAGATCTTATGTTTGAAATGTTGGCTGGTGACTGGTGAAGCCTCTCACTGGAGCTTCAAACTCCCACCCTGCCACATACCAGTGGAGAGCCGAGGAGGCTGCATTAAGGACTGGGTGAAGCATTACTGACCAAATGTCATTCTCAGCAGTAGTTTGCAGAATAGCGGTGGTAGGATTGTTATCATAAATCCTGTGCCAGCAAGCCAAAAAAACCCGTGGAAAAATACATATGACAGTAAACAGGAAAGAGATCTCTGCTGCAATGCAGCAGGTTGTTTTCTGACACCACTAATTACAGCAATGCATTGAAAATGTAAGTACATGTAGTGAGCATTCTTACTTGATTTTGCTACCATTTCCTGCCTACTTTCAAACTGAAACTTGGGAAGAACTTGGCAGAGTGAAGATGATATAAAAATGGTAATTTTTCATGTAATAGAGATCACATAGAGATTTCCTTTGTAGTTCACTGCGTTTCCATTCCAAGATGCTTGGAGAATTAAAGCATACAAATAGAGAAAATCTGCAAAGTGTTGTCAGGTATTATTTATGTATTATTATTTTTGTTGGAAAAGACATGTAAATATAAAGAATTAGAAAACAGAGCTACTAAAATAAATTATAATGGAACCCACAATAAATCTAACATGAGAATAAAAGTATAATGAGAACACATTTTCTTCGGCATAAATACAAATTCTGTCTGCATGCTAAAGCCCTATTAATTGGATACTTACTACAGGAATAAATCTTTAAATGTGTAAAAAAAAAATCTTTCTGCTCTGTGATGAAATATAAATATCACCAGATTTATTAAAGAAAAAATTCTACTAAATGACTACTTCTTTTACATACTAATTTATGCTTATGCTACATCTGAAAGAACTCACCCCGATGTGAATATCAGCTAAATGAAGGAAACTGTAAAAGGAAAAGATTTAATGTGCATCACAAGAAGTTGCTTATATCAGGCGTGGCAGGTTTCAATGAAGTTTTGTATTATAACATAGAGGAAAGGTGATAGTCTCTTAAGAGACATAATACTTATCCCATGAGTGATATAATAGTTCATAATTCACCAGAGAACAAGGCTCAAGTGAGTCATATATATTTTATGGCACAATTGGGATTAATACCGTACTTCAGAGAGGCATGCCTAACCTATTCTATTTATATGGACAGAGATGGTTTAAAATTCACCCTCTTTCTGCACCCTTTTCTACCCTTTGGCATCATCCTACAACAGAGAGACTTGAAAAGAATGAGAGAGGATGCTGGGTGAAAAACACAAGGTATCGTTACAGCATCACCCTGGTGATGGCATGGCAATTGGAAATGCTGATTTTTGTAATGACAGCTGCCCAGAGCCCCAGAGGAAGTGCTTAGTCCTGAGAGGGCTCACAGTAGGGTTTTTTTATTGGCTGAATTTGGTGTTTTGGTGGGAATGCAGGAAATGCTGACTTCAGTCTCTGCTTGCAGCCACCACAGTGGAATTCTCTTGCCCCAAGTCCCTTCTGCAACGTTGCTGTGTCGCTGCTGTCCTTAGCAGGATGCATCTGTTGGGATGTGGGGCAGTGAAAGAGGGACATCCTGGGCAGGTGCTTGCCTTGCTCTTGCATGTCACAAAATATGAGATTCTGGGTTATCTGCTCCTTTTCTGTACCCCACAAATGGGGTGTTTAAAGACAATAGACGTGGTGTTAAAGTATTGTTTTGGGGAAATCCCATGGTTAGCTCTGGTGAAGGCTTACTGTATTCTTTTGAGTAGATTCCTGAAATGTAGCCTAGAGCAGAAATTTAAATGTGAACTCATTCCCTTCCTGAGAAAAGTGTCTCCTAAATTATGTCTGAAGAGTGATGACAGCTTAATTCACCTCATCAGCAAAATTACTTGGAAAAACAAAAGCTGGTGAAGGTCTAGAGGTGGCAGTTTGGGGAACTTCCTTTCATGGGCTGGGAGATGCTGGTGGAGGCCCAGGTATTGCTGAGAACTGAGCTGCCTGTGCTCCTGGAAGCTCCTGGTGTTTCTGATAAGGCCTCATTCATGCTCCTCCCTTGTCAAGGGCCATTGCTGGTCAGCGATCTTATGCATCTGCTGTTCAGGTAAACCATCCTGGGACAAGGGATTTACAGGAAAAACAATTTTGTCCTCCCTGTTGGTAAACAGGTTCTTTTGGGCGAAAGCAGATAAGACAACAGGATGGAGCACCATCTAGGGCAACTTTGCAGAGATTCATAGGGAGGCTTGGCTGGAGAAGGGTTTCTTCTTGGCAGCCTCCTGCCACTGAGGACCCCTGGTCTACCTGGGAGATTGAGCCAGGCTCACAGAGTGGACTATTCTGGCAGGATGTGCTCTCCCTGCCAGGGCCAAACAAACTGAAATGAGGGACCCTGCCACCTCCAGGGATCCATCACCCAGTACAGTAATCTGGAGCTCCTTATGTTGGGCTTCATGTTTGATTTTGTCTAGGTCTGTGTCCTGTGGTTTTAAGCTACTGGTTAGCCATACCAATCAGTCTTCCTGTCACAGGACAGAGCGCACAATCATGTCTGAGGCAGCTTGGGAACTTGTGCCCTCCTTGGGGCCAGCAGCCAGGCCCAGAGGTGGGGAGAGCTGGAAAGCAGCAGCACCTCTGGGATACAGGAAAGCTGGCTGAGGGGATCTGAGCCTCCTCCACTGCCTTCTCTTTGGATTTTTTCCCTTCTTCATGTAATAAAGGGCTTGAGAATGAGCTCAGGCTCCCCAGGACTGCATTTTTTTATTCTTTTAGAAGAGTGGCCACAGTAAAAGTTGTTGCCTGCCTTGTTACAAAGACCTTGGTAAACAAGCAGCTCCTGTTTCCCACCACCCCTGGGGAAGAGGACAGACACCAAGAAGTTGGGCTCACCCTTGGCACTTGAGCTGGGCATCTTGCACAGATGTACAGATTGGAAAATTTGATAGTTAAATATACTGCTTTTTGACCGGTGCTCAAAAAGTCTCATTGCCTCTTTTATTGCTTTCAGTTTCACATAAAATAACTGACTCAACCTTATAAGTATTGGTATCTTTCAGGCATTCCTTTCTTTGCTAGCTCTCCTGGCAAAGTGCAGGGAGTTTGTGAGCTTTTTTAAACTAGCCTGGAGGGGCTGCTTCTCTAGAATTTGAATCTCTGGTGAAAAGCTCCCAGTAGCTCTTAAAAGGAACTTTAAAAATATTTTCTTCATGATCCTGCACACAAATAGTGGTAAATAATATTTGGAAGGGCTATCTTTGTTTGAGCTACCACTATTGGAGAGGTATCTTTTGTTGTAAACAACTCCTGTATGGATAATAATGATATGCTTAAATGATACATAACCACAATTTTCTGAGTACTCTTAGCAGAAAGCATTTTATACCACATGGTTGTTTTATTGTGCACATTACTTGTGATTGTTACAAACCCTAGCCAATGAATGACAAATTTACATACACATCATGTCAGCCGGCAATATTTTGCAGCCTTAATTGCTTTAGCTTCAGGCATTCTGTGTCAAAATGGAGTGTTTTACGTCCTGCAAGTTGCTCTGTTTCTTTGCAACAGTTAAATTATTCTGTAATTTGCCTGTTTTCCTTCTAATGCATTGTCCATTAAGTCATTTAATAATTTATGGTATAAAATGTATGATGCAACCTTAAACAGCGTTTAAAACTACCTTGAGGTATTGCAGGCGTTATGGCAGAAAGGACAAAAATCTTAAAATGTATTTGTTTAAAACATTTTTCTAATAGCTTTTTGCCTGCTATAAGGACAATTTTATCTGTACTTATCTGGCCAAGTTTTGCTGATGAAGTTCAAGGCTGTGATTTCTCAGCAGAGCAGCCAGCATGGAGAGGAGCTGCAGAGGGACGAGCTGTTAGCAGACCCTGCTGGGGCAGGAGCCAGATTTGGAGCCCATGCCACAAATGATTCTGTACACTCACCATCCCTTACTCCCGTGGATACCCTTTAATTGTGGAACAGCCCCCATGATAGCAGTGTGTGAGTTAAGCCTGTAGGACCGGGTTTTCATGTGTTGCAGAAGGCCTTTCGCATTCAGCACTGAGCTCCCAGTGAGAAGAGAGGCAACTGGGAACTGTAATTAAACCCAGAATAAGAAACAAAGTGCCCTCTGTCCATCCATTTCTACCCTCTCACTGCTCTCATCTTCTGTGTGTTTATTGTACACACAAGGGCTTTATGCTAGAACAAAACTAGTGTCCAAAACAAGTAGCCAAGCAAAAATAATACAAATGCAGAGTATTCTGCTACAAAAAAGTCTGGTCTGGAGGTGGTAGCTCTGCTCAGTGCCTGGGTGGACAACAATCTTTTGGTTATTTCCTGTTTTTGAAAAGCACTCAGGACAGACAACTCTAAGCAGCTGCCACGTTTCATCTTGTATGTAAGTGATGGAGGAGCTGGAAGTGATTTCCAGGTGCGTAACTATGAAGGCTTGCAGATTGAAGGCGGTTTAACTAAACACTTAAGAAATTTTCTTGTGGAAAGGAAAGTCTTTCCGGGCACAGAGAAGACAAGGATGTCCAGTGCCTAGACACTGAGGAGAGCTAATCAGGACTTATTTAGCCTATTTGCATATGCAGTGAGTGATGCAGATACATCCCTTTATCTTGGGCTGAGGAACACATATGATCTCTCTTACCATGCACTCTGGGGGGCAAAATCACTCTGTCAGAGAAGGTTTTTAGCTACCTGAAGGTCCCTGGCAGAGTTCCTTGCTGTGCCGCTGCAAATACAGTTTAAGAGCCTCAAGAGTTACAAAGCTGTGGCACAGCCATGCTTGCACTGGTGAGCACTAGCAGCATGTCTCTGTTTCTTCTACTGTTTTCTCTTGTAAGTCTTTCTGTCCCAGGATTCTTCTCTCCTGATAAATCAGTTGCTTAAGCAAAACCAAACATATTGTAATCAAAAGGGTATGGGACATACAATCTGTATGCAGGTTGAAGCACTCTTGCTTGTGAGTCGCGTGCTCAGTTCTTTGGCTATGACATATTTGCCAAGAATAACTGTGAAAGGAGGGGTTCAAATTCAGTGGGATGGTGGTGGTAGAAGCAGCTTGGGAGGGGTCCTCCCTTGGGCTGTGCGCAGCCCCTCCAGTCTACAGATGAGGACAGCCACCCAGATGATTTCTCATCTGTGACTTCGGGGGTGGCTGCATTTCATAGACATATTCAAAAGCAAAAACAGTGATGGGGAAATGAAGAAGCAGAGCTGCTGCCTTCCATTACCTACCACACATCTGTATCACACCTTTGTCACTGCTTCAGCAGTTATTGCTCTGTTGAGAAGTGGATTCATCCCTTGTGAGAAATCATGAGTGTTGATTGCCAGAAAATGATCAACAGGTAAACAAATACAGTCTGCTGTGTTCAGGGCTAGTTTTTCTGGATTAATTTACAAGTCAGGCCCTCAACCCTTCTCCCTTTGGGAGGTGGTCGGACCTCTGCGCGCCCGACCGCGACAAAGGTCAACGTAAGCAGGAGCCCAAGCCTGGTCTATGGCAAACATATGAGATGTCTGCTTTGTCTCTGCATGTTGAGTGGGAGATGGATGGACATTAGACCTTTACCTGGCCATTGTGCACTAATTCTAGTGGCTTTTGCTCTACTTACAATGTCTCAGCTAGAGATTGTTTATATTAGCTTCTCCTGATTTCTGTGATCTGTGATGCTGAAAGGATGTCCCTGAGCAAGAGGTGCTGGTGACTGGCTGGTCAGTGCTCTCTCCCCTCAGACCATGCCTCTTCTGAGGGTTTTTGTCTCTGTTCCCTGATATTTCTGCTTCTGCCTGCTTCATTGCTGTGAGAGCTAGACCCTGATTTGGTAGTTTATTCAACTTATAAACTTCCCTAAGGCCAGGAAACTGTGGAACCATATAGGTGTAAGCTTGGCTTAACAAATTCCTAATGAGAAATCCCTGATGGGAGGAGCTTCCGAGAAAGCACTTTGCACAATTAGGGACCTCTGCTGCATTTCTAAGGGAGTGGAAGGGGAAATTTGCTGATTTGCCAGTGAGGCTCTCAATTCCCGTTTTCACATTCAGATTTCTGTCTTTCCCACCCCTGAAGTTCCCAATTTGGCTTGAATACATTTTGAATTATAACAAATATCCTGATACTCGCACCCCATGAATGAGGGCAGAAGGCAGGGGGCAACTCCTGGCTATGTTCCTGTACTGAATTTAATTTTTCATTGATAATTAGACTCTCAAAGCCACCTGATATTTTTGACCAGCAGGAAACAAAGGCCCACTGATTGACTCCAGGGATAGATGCAAGCAGCCCCCACTGTGCTCATGCAGCAGCTTCACAAAGACTCAAAACAAGAGCTGTGGCAAATTGGCTCATCCTGCAAGTTTCGACTGGCCCATTGTGTACAAGTAGTAAATTGGGAGCTGATATTTCTGAGAATTATTTATTAGCAAAGCCCAGTGTCTCACTTCCCTCATAGTTATCCTTTGCAAACAGCTTTTTACCAGTTTAGATGAGCAATCTACAGCACTTCATTATTTTTCTGTTATTCAGGTAATTATTAAAAGACAGCCAAGGTCTGTTCAGACTGGCAGCGGACTGCATTTGTACCCAGCTGGGCTAATCCCTCAACAGTTAGGCATGATGTGTTTAATTGTATAAAAAGATAATGTGATGCATTTGCAGGAATTTATTGCAATGCAAACAATAAAATATTATTATTTTGAGATTCACTTCTGGTGCTTTTTTGTGTTGTTAAAATTCTAAATAAAGGTGTCATTGTGACAGTTTCTAGTGGAGTGACCAGTTGTAAGCATTTAGTATAAAAAAGGTGTGAAAATACTAGGCTGAGACCAGTTAGCAGAAATCAGAGTTATACATGCTGAGACCTGCAGCGTTAAGCCAAATGTGAGTAAGTCGTGGAGGAGGATTGATAACTCTTATTGTTTAACTTCTTTTCTTCCTTTTTTTTAAACAAAACCGACAGGATGATGTACAGGAAGATAAAATGATGGCCGTTTTGTTAGCTATATTTTCCCTAGAAAAGGTAAGTTGAAAACAGAGTGGGGCTGCTGGGGTCATATGAAACAGGAAAAAAATGCTCCTTCCCCACATTGTGGCAATTTTGTGTGAAAAGTAAAACAATTATTAACCTTTCACAATTAGAGTCCCTAAATAACAAATAATGTCTGGGTTGGTGAGGCTGTGCTTTGCTGGAAACAGGATTTTTTTGGGTGTGGGATGAGAACACGCTTGTCCTGTGGTACACTCTGAACAAGCTTGTAGAGATGAGGAGGTTTTTGGTACAGAGGAACCCCTTGCAGAACATGGTCACTTCCTTCCCCAAGGGGAATCCTGTCTGTGGAGTACTGAGGTACTTGGAGGGAGGGTCTTCTCCAGGTGAGAGTCATTGAATGTGTTTACTTAAGCTGAGTGTGGGAGACAGGGCTAGATACAGAAGCAGAGGACCTGCAAAGCCTTCTCTTGCTAATGCTAGGAGAAGGTAGGCAGCAAGAGAATGTGCAGCCCAGACAGATGGAGGCTGTGGAAGAAATGTCCACCCAAGGGTGGTGCTCCTGGCCTTGCCCCATCAAGGTACTTGGAAGTCAAGCAGGGATAACTGCTTCTCCAGGGTCCTTGGGATGTGAAGGCTTCCTCTGGAGAAGGGCCACCTTTCCAGGTGCTGGCCTGTGAAGATCCCTGCTAATGTGAGAGGCAGAGTCAGGGCACCAACAGCATGTCCCTTAGCGTGCAGCTGTGCAGACACAGGGGTCCCCCATCCCAGAGCTCAATGTGCACCTCCTGTGCTTGATGTGTTGGAGAGACTTGAAGATTTGGAGCAGCATCCTCATTCTGTTTGAAATTTGTAGATCCTGATGAAAAACACTCCTAAATTGGAGTCCGATACTTCTCTTATCTTTTAGGCTGTCATATTAGCAACAGTTGCCTAGAGTTTTTCCCACTAATTTCACCAGGGAGCTGAAATAAACGCTTAGTTGGTCACTCTGGAGGCACAGACTAGCCAATACCACCTCCTGAGGCTGGGATGACCAAACCAGGGACCAGCTAATGGCTTGTGGCCTTCAGGGTGATGGGAGAAAATGCTTCCTGCAAGCATGTTGCCACTCTACTCCAACCAGAAGGTAAAGTTAGGTTATCCTTATGGGGCCTCATGCAGTGCTTGCACTGAGATGGCTGTGTGACACATGATAGTGAGACCACACAGGTACTGCGACTGCTGTCCCCCAGGAGCACTGTTTTATCCTTTCAGCCTTGGACAAAACAACACAATTATGGGAACTAAAGCTGCTGTCTTTGATGATGAGAAACTCTTTTGCAGCCTTGATTTTGAATACATTTGAACATGTTGCCTACAAGATGTAGACAGAAATGAGATGTGCGTTTAACTGGAGCAGTTGTGTATTCTGTTGGTGTCACTCAAGTAAAGTGAAACTCGGTGAGCTATAAATGCATCTGTTTAATAGTGAAAAATAAGTACCTCATCCTGACAGAGTTTTTCCAGTTCTTTGATTTGCTTGCATTGAGGTTAAGCCAGACCCTGGGCAAACTGAGGCATTCTCAGTCCATGGAGGTGTTCAGCTCTCTGCCAAGAGAAGCCATCCTGCGGTGCAAGGAGAGCCTGGTCTATCTTTCCCTGGTGAATCCCGCATGGCTGGCTCTGCTGCACAGCCCTCCCTACAACATCCCATTGGTGCTCATCTCCCACAGACGGTGCTTGGGAAACTCACATTCAGCAAAGCCTTTCTGCGACCATGGGGCCTTGCTGAGCCCTTAGACACTTGGTCTTGTACTCACAATTTGTGTTTTTAATACAATCAGCCACCAAGTTGTTGGTTCTATAAAAATAATGGCCAAATTATTCACACCAACTGAATTCCCATGAGATGACTTTGCCCCACAGCTGGTATGTACCTGGATTTAACCTGTGCTGGGCACTGCTCTGGTCATTCTCCAGTATGAGGAAGTGTGGATCCATAGTTTTCCTGCTAGACTGGTTTGTGCTTCTGGTAGAGAAAGGAATTAGGTCTACACTGGGCTTAAGACCTGTTCAAAGTAACCATGCAAGAGATTAATTCTTTCAGGGCAATTAATGGCAAAATGTACAGGGCATATGGGCCATGATTATGTCATTTGCTGAATGTATTCAACCTCTTCAAAATGGAAAACTGCCTTGATTTGACAGTATAAATAAAATAAAAATGGAAGGATAGTTGTGGTCTAGTTGTCAGAGGGACTTGAAATTAATATTGAACATTCGAATCAAAGTGAGGTAAAATATCTCAGGCACATAATCTGATCATTAAAAATGCCATTTTCTGATGGCTGAAAATGAAAATTTTCAGAGGGTTTCAGACAGACAAAAATAGACACAATGAAATGAGAAAACAGCTTTCGATTTTTTTTAAAGTTAAAAGTTCTGGTTTTTTTTAAATTTAAGGGTCACATTTTGACACCAAACGTGGTTAAATACAACTAAACCAGTCATAAGCACAGAATGTTATTTATTTCTTCTTGTTTTGAAACCCAAATACCTTTTTTCTTGTCAGCTCAAAATGAAAGGTTATGTTTCCAGTTTAGCCACCGAACTGAGGATTCAATTATTTGCATACCTCTAGTTGTAAGACATTCTAATATTTATCTTCCCACTGCTGCTGCCAGAGACACAAGAATTATCTGCTGCTCTGGTAGGGAAACAAAATTTAAAAAACCTGAACATGTAGGTCCATTATTTCTGTTTCACAATAATTATGCAGTGTGTTAAACAATGCATATTTCCATCTAATGCAAAGCCACTACCTGGAAATACACAATTACTTTAATACCTTGCTGGTTAGACATACGGTGAGACTATGATTATGCAAAGTTTGGGGAGAACTTTATGTACAAAATTATTCTTGAGAAGAAGGGGAAAAAAACCCTGAAGTAAAAAGCTAAGCCAGCACATTATCTAATTCTCAATGTAAAATAATGCAGAAGTGCGGAAGATGAACATCTGATTTGTCACATCTGATACGCTAATGTTTTATCCAAAAGGAAGAACACATTGTAACATGCTCATTCATCTGCATAAACACCACCTGGCCCTTTACAGGCACCTACTCAAGTAACAAAAGTTAATGGCAGCCCATTTGTAGCCATTTCACTGGTAGAGATGGAAAGGGTTGGGTTTTTTTCCTTTTTAAAGTAACATATTTACATGAGTGTCTGCTGAGGAACAGCTTCCCTCTTGGTGCTTGCTTCTGAAACCTCATTCTCAGTCACTGTAAATTAAAGCAATTTAAAAGAAATGTTAGAAAATAGTATTTAAAGCCTGTACTGAGCGTTCTCACACATGTGATATACACACACATAATGCACACCTCAACACAGACACACATACGGTTTTTAATCCCTGGCCATCCACTTCTGTGAAGACACATCAGAGGCCTATAATGCAAACCTATATTTACCCCAAAGTGCTGCTCTGGTCATGATCTAAACAGCACCTAGATGTGGTTTCTAATGTATGGCTGAGGATGAAACAGATTTGTTGCTTGTTATTTTTTTTTAACCGGAACATTGTGGTAGCATGCTTCAGTAAACATGCCTTTGTGCTACATTACACATATGTGCGTATCATCACTTTGCTTTCAGACTAAAATAAAACCTGGGCACCCAATTCACTAAAATGCTGTGTACCAGCTCTGCCGCCTTCACAGCAAATGTAGGCAGGAAGGTGTGAAAGCCAAAATAAATAGGTGAATTACTCAGCTATGAAAGGTTTTGTCGTTTGGTTTTTTTTTTTCCCCTTGTGAAGTGCCTAGGTCTGGATGAGCTTCAGTGGCAGCAGTATTAGAAGAAGTCCTGCAGGAGGTGTAGCAGGACCTGGGCTGGTGCTGCTCTGGGTGGGATGGAATTGGGCCACATGATCTCAGCTGCGCTTCCCAGCCCAAATTATCCTCTGGCTCTGTGCACAGTCTCCCCATGGGCCCCTGTGCTGAAGGAGCCTCTCCATCAACTCCAGGGTGGTGTTGGAGCTCTTGGATGAAGGTGGTTGTTTCAGCCTTGTGGTGGGGTGACCCAGCCGTGGGGCTGGCTGCATCTCCTGGCCATGGTGGACAGGCTGGCCTGAGATGGCAGCTCTGGGAGGAGGAAGGCTGGAGGTCCTTGCAACCACAAACTCATTCTTGACAAGGGTCTTCAGGTGTCTGGAGAAAGAACTTGGCTGGTGCATTTGTGTGGTCCCTGTTCACATGTGATTTGCCCCAGGTGCTGAGTTCTCCAAGTTAGGTTTTGGAGAAGACTGGGAAAGAGACTTGGAAAGCTGGACGTCCATACCCCTCACTGGGAGGGCCAGTCAAGAGTAGGACCCTTAAACGAAGGCAGGCTCATTACAGGGCCCTAGGGGCACCAACAGACCTTTATGTTCCTGACCAGCCCTCACCTGGGGCTCCCACAGGGCCAAGAGCCCCATGTTAGCTCTTCTCACGGGAAAGGTGTAACACAGGGTCCCCACTTGTACCCAGGCAACTCACTGCCTCACGGCTATGCTGTGAAGAAGAGGGTCTGATGTGTGTCTGCAAGGTTTAAACGGTAAGATTGTCCCAGGGTGCCTTGGGTGAGCCAGGTGGTAGCTGTTAGCAATTGAAGATAAATGGGCTTAATGGGAAGACAATCTTAAACGGTCCTGAATCAACCTGCTGCTTTCTCTTGTTGCCTTCAGGGATCATGATGACTGTAACGGGTACAGGACAGGAATGCACCATCAGGCAATTTGCCTTCTAGGTATGATCATACTGTCTCCTTCTGGGGGCAACCCCAGAAGGTTGTGAAGAACTGGTAGCTCTTGATGATCCTTCTCTGGGTGGGATTTCCAAGCTAATAGCTTTCTAGCATCTTCCTTGTGTTTGTGGGAGAAGCCACCTACTGCTCCCCTGGCTCAGTACAGTGTTACAGCAATCTTTTATTTTTTGCCAGTACTACCCCAAACAGTACTTTTGATTAAGAGCCCTTTTTCTGCTAGTACATGTACATCTAAAAAGAATCCATAAGAATCAGTGTAGGTTTTCCATATAACTATGAGAACTACACATAGTAAGAGAGAGAAGCAGAAGGAAAGAAGAAAGGAGGAACAACAAACTGATTAAGTCTGATAACAGGGACCTCGACTCCACTTACCACAGAACTGCCAGGTATGACTGTCCTTCCTGTACTCATGAAAAAGTGGAGATCTTTTTTTCTCACACACCTTTTCAGACTTTTTTCTGTTTCCCCGATGCTCTCAGAGATGTCTATCTTTAGTCAGTTGTCACTGCTGTAAGTTTCTGTAAGTGAATAATCATTGCTGGGGCTACAGTCCATTTGATAAAATTGGGAGTTGCTAAATTAACAAAAGACTGACTACTGGATAGGACTTCTGGGTTGTGATAGAAATCCTGTTTTACCAGCAACTGTTTTTAAAGAACTCTATAAAAAATATGCAAGATTGTATATTTATGTTCTTTTCTGTCAAATAAGACTCTGAATTTAAGAATATTGTGATCTGTACATCTGTCTAACTGGCAATTTGGACCTTAGCCTGCATCCTTGCCACCCTCAACCGTAGAGATCCCAGAAGAATAGATGCCATTTGAACTAATTTCCCCAAATCAGTTTCATGTTTGCACTCTTTCTGAGTGTACATGGGCTCTTGGTCACATGCAGAAGCCCTATGAGTAGCAAAGGGGACAGTGCATCATAATTCTCTCTGCATACCTTGATGGAAAGAAAGGCTATTGCTCAAAGTGCCATTGTACATTGGCAGAAGGGCATAAGATGAGTCCAGAGTACATCATAGCTACATGTATATTTGAAATAAAAATCTCCCTGTTAGCCCAGTCTGCTGAAGAAAGGAGAATGTCAAGAGAATACTTATCTTTTTTGCCTGCAAGGGAAAGCAGATCTGAGATCAATGGGAGTCCTCAAAGGGAAGTTGAGAGGGTCCCTTTAAGAGTAATCAATGTTCTGTTTTTTTTTTCCAAGGGGAAAATAGTTTTTTGTTTGCTTTTTTCTTTTTCTTTTTCTTTTTTTTTTTTTTTTTTCAAATCATGCCGTTAGCTCTTTCATTGCTTCATTGTTAATATTATATTCTATCAGTAATTATTATTCCGATTGTAACAAAGTATCCGCAGCACTTTACAGAGGAGCCGTGTAGCTCCTGCCCCAGAAAGTCACCTTGCCTATCTCTGGAAGGAGTGAGGGAGGCAGGCAGGCTGCTGTGCTGGCTAAGGGATGCCAGGAGCTCTTCCAGGTGGAGCTGGGCAGGAATGAGGATTATTCTTTCCTCTTGGTGAAGGAGGGGGACACTGGCATTACGGTAGCACCTTTGGGTTCTGGCAGACAGAAGCAATCTGCCACAAATATCTGCCAAGCAAAGAGTTGACCATGCCTAGGAGAAAGAAGGTGGCCTCATACCATAGAGGGAAGAGAGCATCCTCATCCAATTTTCCCTCCACTGGCTTTGCCTCTATCAAGGTTTTAAAACAAATGCATTTTTACACACCAGGTACTTGGGATCTTCAAAGCACATCAGGGTTTCTGTGTCCTTATGCACTCACATACAGTTTGAAATCTCCACACTGTTGCTGTAACTAAAAACATGTGAGAATTGAACCCCGCACCTTCTAAGAGCCTCAATTAAAACCCATGAGGTGCAGTCCCCAGTGAGCGTGGCACTGGTGATATGCTTTCCCTCTCTGCAGATCCCAGGCTCTGTGCCACCAAGACACCCTCTTTTCTCTCCTGTCTTTATTACCCACATACAGCTTAACACATCAGGCTGGGACCTAAAACTGTTTCCCAGCTTTGTAGCTGTAGTCTTGGACTTGTGGCTGTTGCTTGTACCTGTAGTAAGGGTGAAGCAGTCTCAAAGCTCAGCTCATAACCAGACTTGTGCAGACAGCGCAGTGGTCTGACCAGGAACCAGGTGCCTGACACTGCCGCAGTGGCGGCTGCATAAACTTTGAGCCTCATGTAGACATAAGTAGCTCCATTTGTGTGTATTCATGTATGTAGATACAGATGTACAATTGCACACTGGATTTCACAGAACATTTAAGACTGCTACTCTTTGCTAATGAGTAGACTATGTTCAGAAGGTATGTAACTCCATTTTGTAGGATTGTTGCCAAAGTTAGCAGCCAAGCTTGAAAAGTGGTTGCTTTTTCAAAGCAGGTAGTGTTTTTAAGTTATCTGCTGCAAATGTGAGTGTGGTTATTGCAATTGTTTATATCCCTTGCACATCTGTAGAATTGAAATAATCCAGTCTGTGGCATTAGATCAGAATCTAGCCCACTGATTCCCTCATTATAATTTATTTGGTAAGGAATATGAAATGTCATATACGGGGGCAAAACCCATGGTACTTTCCTCGTCCTGCTCCTTAGAGATGAAATGGAAGGAATTCACAAGCAGCTCTACAGTCTGCTAGTGAAAATAGACTATTATGCACAGCCAGTCATACGTGCTTCTCTTCTGGGTTTAAGTGGATTAAATAAGGTGTTATTTACAAGGAAATGATGTTTTTGAAATTATTGGAACTTAAAGCTCTTTCTTTGCAGCCCTGTGTACAAGCTTTCCATCAAGAAATGCTGATGGCTTGTTATGTTTCAGCTGGTATAACTGCTGTCTTTTTGGAACAAAGGAGCAATTAGAAATCATTTGTTATAAAAGCCTCTTTCCTTCTGTTATAAGAGCCTTTGTCTTTTGCTGACCCTTTTAAAAGTTGCAGTTTTGCAAAAAAACCTTGAGAGAAGGAGGCTTTCTTGTCTTTAATCTAGGAGCAAAGTAAGAGCCTAAGTAACTGTCTATGGTCCCACTTTAATCAAGTTAATGCAGCCTGCTAGACTACAGGCTTTGCTTAGTACAAAGAGACACTCAGCTGTAAGCTCATGAGTGGATACTTTCACAAGGCATTCGACTAAAAAACAGCTCTATGAGCTAGGAGATCAGGTCGAAGAGGAGTCAATGACATGGCATACAGGAGATTGATTGGGGCTGGGAAGGATACTGGGGTGTTGTGGAGGAGAGGTGTAGTGGCAAAAGCCAGCTGGACTCTCTCTCTGGCATAATTTCCTTTATAAGGTGCTTGTGAAAAAGAAGTGCACTGTGATGGACCTTTGTTTAGTTCAAAGGTTTTTACCTCTTTATTCTAAAGCCCCATTGTGAATTCACAGGGCTTAAAATATGTATCACTGTCCCTTTCATTTTATCCTTCTGAAAGAAATCAAAGGCAAATAAAAAAAAAAGTTTTTTTCCAATGAGCCTAGTCTGTTTGAAATTGTGTGCTGTTTGTACATATGGTCTCTCCATATTGTGTGTTCAGGAGAATCTTTTTGAATTTTGTATACAAGTTNAAAATAAAGGAGCTCCAGGTAACTTCTAGGTAAGTAGAGTGCTCTTTCTACTCTGCTTCCCAATGAGAAACTTTAAGACATGTTTTAAAAGAGTATCACCAAAAGTTTTCACTCTCCTTTTTTTCCCCCGTACTATAAACTTTGTGAACATTCATTTGATATTTCTTTAATTAGTACAATTCACCTTAATTTTTATCAGCTTTTATTGTATAAAGCAACATGATTTAAACACAAATATGTTTTTCTGCTTTCCAGAATCTTAGTGCAGGCAGAAGAAACAACAAATAAGACTGAATGCATAATACAATCCACAGGGTTTATTTCTGCTTCTTTCTACAAATAGTAAATGCACTAGCACAACTGCATTGGTCCCCATCATATGCAAAATAATTTTTTCATGAATGTTACTAATTGTTTGAGGATACCCGGTTTGCTGCTGTGGGCATATTTTTTCATTTAGAAGGAGGAGAGAATTGCTTGCTTTCTGTATTTGCAGGGCATTCGGTACTCTCTGCTGACATATGATGTGCAGTTTAAATTCTATCTTTTATCCACTCAATGCGTTTAAAGCATAATCTCAGTGATTGACAGTTTTCATGGAAAAAATGAAATGATCTGGTTTTACTGTGAAGACAGTATAATCTGTTAACAGAGCAAAAATATTGGTGACACTACAGTGTTTCCAAAGGAAATATTTTGTGCATCATCCTGGGATGTGAATCAGAACAATCATGACAGGTGAATGAAAAGAAGAAAATTAAGATATAGCTACAAACAAAAGCAGCATTAATAATTCAGGTAAATAAACTTCAGTATACAGAAAGGAAGCATGCTGTCAAGGTGATGGAGAATGTTCCCTGAAGTACATCACATCTAGGCAGCAGAAAAATATATAGTGGTTTAATGTTTTACATTTCCACAAGGGCTTTTTATATCCCTAATTTCACTTGCCTTTTTGTGTTTTCCCAGGTAATATTATTTAGTGTGATCCATAAGCTAAAACCAGTTAAATGAGTTCGGGTTTTAGTATGGTGAACTTCATTATAAATTTAAGGTATGGAGGATGACCACACTGCAAGTGGGATGGGTGTCTTTCTTCCTCTTTGATATACGGCAATTTATTGATATTCAGCTTTAATTGGCATCCAACACTGTCTTCTTTGCCTGGCTAGCTCTGCTCTTCTGACTCTGTGAGGGACTTGACTCCTCTACTGGGATCTTTCAGCAACATTTTAATATTCATAGCAATTTATTTTTAATTAGCCATGCAGCTGGGCCTAAACTCCACCCAAATGCCAGCAGGCTTACTAGTGGTACTGGTGCCAGTGTGCTGTGGGGCGCTGTCCTGGGGTACCCCTACCACTGTCCTGCACCACCCAGCCTTGGTAGAGGCTACTCTACCCACAACAAAGACCTCCACCACCTGCAGGGCTTCCAGTCCTGCCAGCCTAGCTGGGGGGTATGGAGCAGCAAGGCTGTGCTGCAAGGATGGGCATTTGGATGCCTGGGCAGGCAGCCACAGCTTCCCCTGCCCTGCAGCAGAGACCAGAGACCACTCGCCTCCATCCTTTTCCCTAGGAGTGGACTTTAGCTGGTGGAAGGTTCCTCTGGTGGGTTTCACCATGCAGAGGTCTCACTTGTGTCTGCCACGAGCAATGTCTGGGCATGGGAAAGAGAGAATAGGGAGTGGGAGACATTTATATAATTTTCAGAGTCCTGTTTGCCTTTCAATCACAGCTTGTGTCAGGTCTTCCTCTGGTAGCTCCATTGCTGTTTCCTACCAAAGCACGTGCCCTTTGAAACTGAACCAAGGGTAACTGAATACTTTAATAACAGCTATGCTTTTAGCTGTAGTTAGTGTTCTCCCTTTATATTCTCATTTAAGGCAGCAAGTAGTAAAGGCCCAGGTTTCTCCAAGATTTTTAAATGACTACATTTAGTCTTATGAAATGCATTAAATATTACTACAGTAAGAAAAAAAACCCCTCAAACCCGCAAACTGCAGGAGAAAAACAATTTGTGCATATGACTCCAGTGCAAACTCAACTGTTTCAGTGTTTATAAATATTCCTCTGTGGAGAGAAGTATGTGTATTATAATAATTATGCAATCGTGCCTCATTAGTAGGGGGTAACATCCACGCTGTTTCTTTTTCCTCTAGTGTATTTTTGATAAGTTAACATTTTAAAAATTCTTATTTAGAGTAAGCAGGAGAATGTATATACTTGTGTCTGCATGCCTGTGTGTGAGCATCCCCCACTGGCAGAGGAATGACACCCCGTCCTGCTCATGATCTGTCATGGAGGGAGCTGCCAAGTTTGGGTGATGAGGAATCCACAGGCCCATACCATCTATGAAATACTGCTGCCGTGAGTCACTTTGCTTACCTGGATTTTGGGGGGAGTGCCTTCTAGCCCATAGTGTTAGCATATGTGGACCCAAGTGGGGCAGCAGCAGCCCCCTCGCTGAGCAGGGGTTTGAGGCCCCTCACACTTGGGCCAGCAGAACGTGGGGCATGGCAGGCGGCTGGCAGCGTGTAGCCATGGCCTGGGTGGCCTTTGTGTGCTCCTACATGATAGACTTGGTCTCTGCTGTGACAAATCAACTCATTGCACTATCCCAGCACTGTCAAATGATTTGATGGATGAAATTATTGCATTTTTCTGGATACTGATTTTTATTAGCGCTTGAGATATCAAGTGTTTGCGAAGGGAAAGGTAGCGGTGCTGTATATCTTTTTAATCCATCACAGCCCCATGACTTTCACTAATGATCAGGAAAGGATTCCTGGGCACATAATTTTATCTTTTTTCAAATTCCTAAACAATAAAATCTGATTAAGTGTCTTTTCAACTTTGTTTGTGGCTGAGGCTTGTGTCTGCATATGGACTGTATTAATCCTGGAGAGTGAGAGAGAGAGAGAGAGATCCAAGATAATGAAGGAATGAAACACTTTTGAGACTTTTCTTACTGTCACTCCTGCTACCAGAATTATAATTACATTATAGAATGGAAATTAGTGCTAAGCTGAGAGGAGAAATTCCACTGTAAATTCTACCCCATCATTAATTTCTTTTTTGCACTCTGAGTCAAGGTTGTAGTTTATAGAATTGCAGAGCAAGAAGATGCTTAACTAACTCTTTCTGTTTACAGAAAGCAAATTGACTTTGGAGCAAATCGCCTTCTCATTATTTAGAAAGACAAAATAGTACATCAAAGAAAAATATACTAATTGATGGCTTTCTAAATAAAGCATGAGCATAGAGTTATATTAAATTGGTTGTCTTGTGCCTCAAATTAATCTCTTCATTATATGGCACTAGGCTGAGTATTTTGTGTTCCAATCCATCTTTTAGAGCAGCATTTGATTAATCAACTTAATGATGACAGTTTTTAGCTTGTGACAAATGATACATTTATGCAGGCAATGTTTTAGATGATCCATGCTATTGTAAGCAAAAAGAAAAGAAACATCAATTTAGAAGATTAGATTATTATGCCATGCTTTATACTCTCTATAGTTTCTCTAATGAAAAAAGTGAGGTTTAGATTATAAGTAGACTGCCACCTGGAACTAATAATATTAAATAAAACTTACATATACACTATGTGCATTCTCTCAGTAAATATTTTGCTTAAGAAATAATGCTAACTGTATATTCAGTCAAATGGGATCTTAATCAAAACAGAAATCATTGCAGTTGACAATGTGATCACAAGTGACTTTATTTTAGAACAACATTGCTAGCAATACACCCATGTATTGCACTAGACGTGAATTTAACTCTTCTTCACATGTAAATAGAAATTGACCCTATTTTATAAGGTGAGAAATCAGGCAGTGAAACCTGAGCAGTAATGAATGAAGGGTGCCAGCCTCCACCTCAGAGCCTCTGCTGGGAGATGAGAGTCGCTGCCTCGGAGGTGGGTGACAAGGCACATTGTCACCGGTACAGAAAGACTCCTAAACCATAGTGGGCTCCTTTCACCTGAGCATAATGTGGAGGAACCAACTGCTTCAAGGGAGGAGGTTTTGTGTGACTGAACTTTTTTTATGCTTGATCCACAGCGCGAAATGGTACGTGTTTGTACATAACGCTCCCATCGCCAGTAGGAGCAGAAGTGAGTATTTAGTTACAAGCATACCCTCACTGTTTCAGAAAGTCTTTTTGTTTTCCTTTGCATTTTGTGTTGTCTGCCATACTGAATATACTTGGTAAGTGATGTTTAATAGTTCACTAATTCTTCCCCCTGCATTTTACTAGCTAGATGTGAAATGGTAACCTCAAACTTCCTAAAAGCGAGGTACAGACATAAGCTTCACATTCAGTCTGTTAGTCTTTAGCCAAATAAATTTTTCCTAATGGGAAAAATTATACACATTTGTGATACCAAAAATACTGGTTTTAAAGTTTATTAAAGTTCAGGCATACAAAGAATCACCTTTTTTAGTTAACAGGCCACTGCTATACGAACTCTGCAAGTTTCATGACTGGCAAAAAGGCTGCTCTTAAAAATGTCTAAATATTTAATAGAGATTAACAGATCTCTAAAGAACAGGATAGCCACAGGTGGGTCAGAAGTGATGCTTGTAAGAAAAGGACAACTGCTCCAAGGGCCTTTCCAGCTCCTTCCCTTTGCCCCAAGTGGGCTGGGGCTGTAGGTCAGCAGCAGGCTGCAGAGCTGGTGCTGACAAAGAAAATAGAAGTGCTCAAGAAAAAACTATTGTAGTCCTGACCGGCCACATAAACAGCACATCTGTTGTGTCACTGTTTTCTCCTTCACTTTGGGGACAAACCCTACCTGGGTTCTATCCCCTCCTGAGGTTCCCTATTTGCCTCAGTGATTTGGGAGGGGAATAAATGACATGGGCCTGTCTTCCATGCCATACTGCCACCCATCCGCCCATTTCTCCTCTACTTTATGTACCTCGAAACAGTTTGTGCAGTGCTTCCTTTTGCATGGTGAAGGTTGGGGCTTCTCAGAGCTGCCCTGCAAGGACGAGCTCAGCCCCGGCTCTTGCTGTGCAAGGCACTGGTGCTATAGCTGAACTGGTCAAGAGCTCTAGGGCTGCAGCCCATGTGTATGTGGTGTCGGGCGAAAGTGTGGGGGAAGATGCAAGCTCCACTGGAATTAAATGTGTGAGTGTAGAGGGATCCCTGGGGGGTGCATGAGCCCAGAGAGCAGCTTCTGTCCCATGTGCTCATGCAGAATGGGACCCTGTATGGCTCTGCAGGTCAAGGGAGGGAGCTGCTGTGGCCAGTGTGGGGCCAGCCCTCCCTTCTAAGGCTCCTGTTGGCTGTGGCTGGTGGCCCTGGGCACTGCTGTAGATGGGAGACTGCTAGTCCAGTTGTGTGTGTCGGCTTTTACCTTGTGTACCACTGTCCGTTTCAATGGAGGCACCTTGTGCAACCTCACAGGTCTGTTGTAGTGTTTCTTAGTGATGCAGGTCTGTATGGATTGATTTGATTCCTGACAGTGCCAGATCAGGTTCAGAGTTCATCAACTTGAATGAGACATAATTTTGTCATCAGTGTCTGCAGCTAGAGGATCATATAACTCCCTTGTCAAGACATAGGTAGCTAAGTAAAACAGTGTGGTACAAATGGGTAGAGTGTGGGACTGTTATTGTGGTGTGATGTTGTGCTGCTTCTCTGTGCTGTCCCTGCTTCTCTGTGCTAGTGTATTGTAAGAATTTCATTAATGTAATTCCTAAGAAAGCAAAATGCAGTGATGTTGATTAACTGGATTATATTCTTCTTAGATAAGAGATTATTTTAAAAAAAAGGCTAATAAAGTAATATGGCACAATGTCATGGGTTATGCCTCTGTGTGAAATTAGAGTAGTATCGCTTAGTGAGAAATATAATATCATGCTTCATCCTTTCAGATATGCAGGGACTTACAGTAGTCAATGCTACTGGAGTGCAGCAGAGGTAATTCCTTGGTAAATAGTTAATGATGTACATGTATAGAAATGTATTTGGGTATTACAAATAAGAAAACTAAAAAAAAAAAAGCAAAAAAAAAAAAGCTGAAGTCCACTGACAAATCTTGGCTTAGTCTCACCGCCACTGAATCAAGAGCTCAGAGGTAGGAACTGTAGGGCTGATAGTGTTTCATTGCTTATGCCTGAAGTACAGCAGGAAAATTTCCCATAAATCATGAAAAAAGAAAGTCAGGACAATCTATTAAAGCCCAGCATGCTCTAGTATACAATGCTGCATTCAGTATGAAACTAGCAATGGATTCTTCTATTTTAGTAATAGCTCTGCAGCTAGACATTTTTTCAAGGTATGCTGCACTCTGTGTGATGTTGATATTTGAGAATGCCGTGTTAATTGTTTTAGGGTTTTTAGAACCAGTCCTAAGAGTTTTGGATTTTAGCGGAATTGATAAGAGGAAAGCCAGCATAAGAGCTCTTGCTTTGATGCTTATTATAATAGCAGGCAAAAAACACCCTGGTTAGCCTTGAGAGCAGACCACTACACTGAGTAGTACTCAGTTCTTTGGGGTTGATTATGGCCTATTGAGGCAGAAAACTTGTTCGAGTTCAAACTCTTTGAATTCCTTGTTCACTCAATAGAGTGTCAAAAAAGAGCATTCAATG
>VZZY01009135.1:271776-339276 GCA_013400335.1 Eurystomus gularis | reverse complement strand
CATGGATGGTGAGAGGACAGGGGGAACTCTTTTATTGGCTCTGATATTAATGGTTTCTTTCTTCGGTAGCATCATGGAGCATTGCTGCTATATAACCAGCTAGAGCTTCCTTGGACACAGGGTTTGTTTTCGGACAATGCAGCAGTCAGAACGTGGCAGGGCTAGGGAAATTTAAAAGAAGCCTCTAGCTCCATCCTGAAATCCTGGAGAAAAAGCTTGTGTGGAGGAAAGGCCCTGCAAAGAGAGACAGGGTGAGCAGGACCTGAATCCCCATGGCTTGCAGGCTGTGTGGACATACTGGGATGAAGGACAGGCCACCAACTGCTCCAGTGGGCTCGGCAGTGAGTTGAAATGAAACACCTTCTGAGTTTTGCTTGTATGTTTTTCAGCTGAGGAGCTGCCTTAGCGACTAAGATATACTGAACTGGAAGTAATAGAAACAGGAGAAAGGGATAGTAAAATACAGAGAAATAGTGACTTCAACCTTTTTTTTTTAAACGATTTTTTATTCGGGAAATGTTGGAACTAACCTTTTTGCAAATATCTTCTCAGATCCAAGGTGGACATTCAGGTGGAAAGTCTGACATAGCTCTCTGGACTCACCAGGCAGGTCACAAAGACATTTAGGTGTCAAGATTTAAGATGCAGGAACCTGAACTTGAATTTTCTGATACCAGGACAAAGGCAGAGAGGCAAATATTTTAGTCAAGAAATACTGTGTAGAAGTGGCAGAATATTGTCTATCCTGGAAATAAAATGTGCTACTGAAAATGGGATCAAATGGAAGAGTGTGCAGGTACTATATTGCTGGCCATGTGAGAGAGAGAGGGAGGGAGGGAGAGAGCATCCTTCTCAGAGGATATCATGTAAATAAATCCTGCTGTGAGCAGTACAATCCTTTGTGTCAAGTTGATCGCAAATCCTGGTATTCATCTTCAGGGGAAGAGATGGTGTATATGACTGAACACCTGCAACCACAGAGCTTTTATTGTGGAAATTCCGCTCGCTGACCCTCCTCCACTTAGGAGCTGAATTTAACGTGTGTTGTATTCCTAAAAGCAGTATATCAAAACAGCATTTACTCTGCAGACCTGTTTCCTGTGTTCCAGTCCTATTTGCTTACTTTAACGGCAGAGTTAAGGTTTTCGTATTATTTATTCCTGCTACAGAACCAATACAACCATATGAGAATAATCAGGGTTTTATTCTGGTAATCAGTGTATTGTGAGTATGAAGGGGAAATAAGTTTCAATGGCAAATCTAGTGATGGTCCTGGTTACAGGTCTAGTGTTTCTGTGGCTGGTTTAAACAGCATGCAGATAAAGGAGAGGCCGACAACTGGACTGTTAACTTTTATTACAGGTGCTGAAACACAAGGCAAGAGGAGCTCAGCCTGATTTGCAGGTTCTAAGCTGAGTTTGCAGTGGCTACAAGAGGGTATTTTCTAGAAGCTTATAAGCAGATTTTATTTTATTTGTAAACCACTGAGACTCAATTCACGAGGCTGCACTGTACTGGTTTACGATGCCACTTTTTAGAGCTGATCCGCAATTTAAGCAGAATAGTATCTGCAATCTTCAATTTATGCTTTAAAAAGTCAGGAAATTGCTGCTCTAAAACCCTGGACCCCAATGTCTCTGTCTGCTGCTGCTGAAGCCTGGTGCCATGCAGGGTGGATGCAGTGTGGGAGAGGTCTGTGGGTCCCATGGCTGCTGGAGTGCTTGTACCAGGCTGAGCTTGCAGGCTGCTCTCCCCACTGGTGCTTCCCAGAGCACATTCTGTAGCAATGAATACCTACAAATTCAAAGGTATTTATAGTACTTGGAGTGCCTGGTGGGCCAAGGCAGGAATAGTACCATCAGCAGAAATATCACAGCTATATCAAAGGTGGTGTTATCTCCAAAAAGATTACCTCCCTCTTGAACTGAACCTGGAGAAGTACAGCAGAGTTTACCTGACCATTAACATGGTGAGGTGTCCTCACCTGGAGGAAAGTTTGATGCCTTTCTTTTTCCATCTGTTTTGTGAAGAGGAATTTGATCTACTACAAAAGCTGAAGAAAGTAGAACCAAAGAGGAGTACCCCTGGGGGGCCATTTTAACAGGAATCTCAACTAGAACTGAAATGTGTGCCCTTTGCAGATCATAGTTAAACTGTGTTATGGAAGGAGATGTTGCTTTGTATCTTTTGTTGACTTTCAGTCTCTCCGTGGAATAAAATGCACTCAAGTGCTTACTAGCCATTTACCTCCAACGTATTGTCAAAATACCAGTCTTTCCTTATGGTTTGCAATGCTTAAGCATACCTATAGCAGATAATTATTTTACAGTCATTAAATAATGATACTCTGTACCAGCTTTGTGATGACTATTCTTAGCAAAAGTCAGAGGAATTTTCTGGTAGAGCAACATTTAAGGTGCAGTGCAGTATCAACAGCAGCTCCAGAGGTAGGCGATTTTCTTTGAGATGTCTTAGCTTGTTTCCTTTCCAGAAAAAAGGCAAGAGGGGACCATAAAGCTCAACAGATCTTCTGGTACTACAGTTCCTCCCTGTACATGGACAAGAGATCATTATATTATTTTGTTATACTAATACAAAAGGCATTTGATGATTTATAATAATGGTTTTAATTCTGAAATTCCAGTGAGCAGCTTAATGCTGTGAGTGCAATAGGAAAAGAAATCTTCTATTGTCAGGATGAAATTTGTGTTGCTCTTCTTTAATCCCTGTTTCTCAGTGATGCTCATCGACAAGGATACAGCCCACAGGAATGCATGGAAACTCAGTGGTGACAAGAGAATACAAGGCTGGGGAGGAAGGGCTGCATCCAGCAGCCTACTGAGGAAGGAAGGAGAGGTGAGCTACTTTTAACAAAACAAGAATCAAGAAGCCGGAAAGAAGAAATCAGTAAAGATTACTTCAGAGAGTAATGGCATATGATCTAAGGTCACAACACATTTACTTTTTTCACTTCAGTTTTCTTCTAAAACCGTCTTGCACTTGTCTTTTCTTCACATCTGTGTAATGATGTACAGCTACAGGGCTAACTCATTCACATTTTGCTATCTTATTGTCTTTGGTAAACACATCTGAAGGGGCTGTGGGACTGAAAAGGACTCCTCAGTGAAAGTCGTTGTGACAAAGTAACATAAATGAGAAGAATCTTGCACACGTGAATGTACTTGGAATATGCGTTGCTTTGGCGAACTGTGATGTGACTTTGGCTGCCTGAGCTGACTCAGGAAGCTTTCCATGTCCTTTTGCCTCCTATATTTTCCCTTTTCTTTGAGTTGCCCAAGTTTATTATCAGTTTTGATTTCAGAATGATTCAGAAGCACCCTGGAGATGCTCTAGCTAATTCTTGAGCTTCCAGTCAGTGAGAGAGAAATTGTGCTTGTAGTGTAAATGGAGATTGCTCTCTGCAAAGTGCTCTCCCACTTGCATTGCTGTGCTTCAGATCTAAGGCACAGTGGTGGGTGCTCTACTGCAGTCTTCTAAACTTCCTGTCATAGTCTATATTTTGTCTAATAGGTTTTTGAGGGAGTGTATTGATTTCACTACAGAATGATAGTGACCTTTACATGCTGCTATACATTATGTCACATTGCAATAGCCCCACTGAGCCCCCATAGCCCTGACCCCATATCCAGCTTGTGAATCAAGAGCAGCATGTTTTAAACCCCTGCATGTTTACTCCTAGTGGGCTTGAGGGCTGGAGTGGAGGCTTCAGGTATCTAAATGTTCAGCAACCTTCTACCATTTGCACTGCTTGAAGGTTCAGTATTGCAAGCAGAGATCCACCTCTGACTCTTCCCTGAGTCATGTGCAAGTGGAATGCAACTATGAAGCCCTGCAAGGAGGTGTGAGCAGGCACTGGAGGCATGTTAGTTCCAGTGTTCAGTCACAGGACCAAAGTATCTGTCCCCACTTGGCTTGCATGGATTTCTTGCCTTGCCCTTGTGTGATTTCAGCACTGCTTAGAGTACGTAGAAGTCAGAACTTGCATACTGTTGCCATTTCTGGGGTTTTCTCATCCTTAGTTCTGTCTGTTCCGCCTCCAGAGCTGCTATTATCCAAATCACAGCAAAGAGGATGCCACTAACAGTGGAGAAATCTTGCTCTTGAGCTGTAACTGTCCATGAAGGCATCACCGCTGTGGTTGTTGAAAGAATGGAGGACCCTGCGTGTACTCCTGTGACAGACCATCATCAAGGGCACATGCTTTTCCTGGTTGCTCATTGAAGAGTGCTAGGGGTGAAGCTTTTCATCTTACCACATTAGGTCTGATAATTTGTAGCATTGGAAGCAGAGGGCTCCTCTATCAGAGACAGGAGATAAATCTATCAGAACCATTGTGGTTTGCAGATTCTACTGGATACCATCATGTGCTCAGAATAACAGTGAGTTATTCCTGTCTGAAACCAGTATCCTCTCTTTTTCTGGGGATGGTCTCAGAGACGGGTTGGTAAAATCACTGAAATGGGGACTTCTACATGTTTTTCTTGTTACATGTAGCTGAATAACACAGCAAATACCCTGAAGGCTACTGCACATGGATTTATTGGTCTTAGTGTAACTATCAGTGTGAAGATGGCTTGTCAGCATAACATATACATGAAGGAAGCTTAGCAATAATTAAGGACATTTGATTTGGAACAGCACCCTGCAGAGTTTCAAGAGAAACTAGAAACAGTTTCCCCTCCTCTCCTCCACCAGCTAAGAAATATATATCTATATACATATATAGATACATAAACTAAATGGGAAAGAAATGGAGATCATATTGAACAAACATATGAACTGTGAGAGAGAATCCATATTCATGGCAGTAACTCTGCAATACCAGCTCATCAGCAGGTACTTCAAACATACTGCTTCCTCCCAGAAATTAAACAACAAGAAGGGAAAATCCATCCTAATTAACTGTGAGTTATTGAGGGTTAAAAGTTTGGAACTGTCTTGGAGCCTACTAGATCAGAAATACTGACCTGTGGCTGATAGGTACTGAGTACATTAAGGGTTTGGTATGGAAAAGGCTTGGGCATTTAGTCAGCCAGTTGAGAAGTATGTTAACTAATTTGTATGAATGCTGTCTTTTTATCAATAATCAAAAATAGGTGTAAATGCTTTTCAAGTAACAAAGTTCACCGTTTTCCTATCCATTGTGGATCTGCCTAGAATTTTTCCCAGTTTTTATGGGTTTGAGCTAGCCACTATTCCTTTCCTTGCCTGACTGTATCCAGCTCCACCTATTGGTATCACCATTGTTCAAGCTAGCCAGTAAATTATTTACCTATGTTAATTTGTTTACAGTAGAAAATATAC
The DNA here is from genome assembly GCA_013400335.1 of Eurystomus gularis. Taxonomy (NCBI): domain Eukaryota; kingdom Metazoa; phylum Chordata; class Aves; order Coraciiformes; family Coraciidae; genus Eurystomus; species Eurystomus gularis. The sequence goes on along the minus strand of VZZY01009135.1, from coordinate 333,951 downwards.
GTTTTCAGAATTATTGGGATTACATTTAAAATCCTAGAACTGAGGTAGGCTCTTACCCTAGCAGTTCTGAGAGTAGATTAGCACAAGTGAAATGCAGTGTGGGACAGTATTTCCACTTCTGCTCTGAGCTTAGTGAAAGTGACCTGGGAATATAAAGGACTGAATAACTGCTGACAAAACAACTGGCTCTTCTGTTGAAGAGGAGCTGGCAAAGTCTGGCATTTCTCAAGGCCAGTTTTGTTACCTGACATTCTGCCAAAAAGGAGCTGCGAGTGACAAGGTTAAGGGCTCATTCAATGGCTGTGAAATCAGCATCAAACAAACAGCCACAGGCAGTGCCAGGCCATGTTCAATCCTTTGCCTGGAGTTTCCTAATATTAGGATTACTCTTGACAGACAAAGCAAAGGCTTCCACTGGCCTAGGCAAGCAGGATGAGCAACACAAAACAACTCACTACAAAGCATGGGCATAGTGCCACAGTCAGAGAAGCTGCTGGTGAGCCTTAGCTACTCTTAGAGCCTCTATGTCTTAATTTTCTTTTGTCCAAATCCGTCATCCTCTCATGAAGAAAAAACAGTTAATTCATATTCAGAAGCATTTTCTGAACCCTAGACAGAACAGCAGAGTAAGCTAATTTAATCTGGTGTATAAATTTAAAAAATCTGACAACCACATAAACAGAACAAATTTTTCCAACTGTCTATTGGCTTTGTGACTTATGAGCTACAGCAAAGAAATTATTCTGTCTAATTGCAATGACTTTAGCCAAAACAGTGATTATAGCAATTTAAAAAGGTTTCTTCTGCAGGTGACCACTTTGCCTGATGGCTGGGTTAATTTGATCACACTTGTTAATTCAAATTAACATCATTTCCACAAGCAGATGATGACAAGGCCTCCATAATTGTAAGGACTGTAAATATGCAACTAATATTCTATTCATCATTTATTCAACCAAGCCACCTTCAGGTGGTGAACTGTGCCTTCAACTGCAGATTTGTCATTGCTTTGAGAGTGCTTGTACTCTTTCCAGAAAGATGAATCTTCACACACCTTCTGCTGTCCATATCCCAGGTGGACCAACTGACGTTGTCAAGGATGCTGAGTTACAGGCAGACTGGATCCCAAGGCAAGTAGCATCCTGTGGAGCAGCAGACTATGTTGGTTATAGAAATGGCTGGGTCATTATTTATAAGAAGACTAAGGCTGGTTTGTCATTTGACTGTGCAGGTGTAGCACCTATGACTCAACAATCTAGAAAAATTTGGATTTAAGTCCTTATGTGAATAGCACAGGTGAGATACAACTGCCATGTGTGTAGATGTGCCTGGATTAGTTTTCATCTGTAAAGGAGTTGCAATGAGAAATTCAGGACTTGATATTTGGTCTGTAGTAGAGGCTTATGTGGTCATGGCTTGCTTGGTATGGGTCAGTGGACAGAAGCTGACTCAGGAGAACCTGCAGACTGATGTTGCAACATAAGCACCAAACAAATCAGCATGTGGGTTTTATCTACTTGGTGTAGTGCAGTTATCTCTGTACGGACTGACATGTATCTAGGATGAGCTGCAATGGTTACTGGTGACGGTTTCATAGCGGTAACTGGCAATGCTATTTTTTCTGTGTATGTGTGTAACTGCTAAAACTGTGCTGATTATTGTTTGATAGAGACAGGGTGTGGTGTTTTCTTATCCGTCCAGTTCCCTCCACAGTGGTCACTATTGGAGCAAGTAGGCAAAGCATGTGCTTATGCACATACTGATTGTAATAAAACTGACACCAAAACAAGTCAGGTCAAGGTATAGGTACGAACATATGTACGTACAGACAAACACATATACAGAAGAATACCCCGCAGGCTATAGAAAGCAGGACAATAATAGTCCTACTCTAATCCATTTGGCCTCTAGAGGCCAAAATTGAGAAGTCTTGAAAATGGTGTAAAGAGTCATGGGGTGACCAGGTTTCCTTGGATCACTAAAGCAAAAAACAGCTTGTGTTTTTGAGGAGAAAAGAGCAATCAGAGGCAACTTTTGTGTGATAGCTTGGTCTTTTCCATTAGCTGAGTCTCACTCTGGCTTACGTTTGCAACATTCAGAATTTTACTTGAACTATGTCCGCACAAAAGAATCTGCTAAGGACAGTGGGGAATAACATATAGATTGAGACAAATAATAAATAAGGTGTACTGTGTTTATTCTGGATCCATCCATTCCACCTACCCACATACCTAACTCACATATCACTGCAGTAGCTTAGTATCATGTCTTATCCCTGGCATGTTCATGTTTATGTATTTCTGCTCTGTGAAAAAATGAGGCAAATTACACTGTTTCTTTACATTCCACATATGTTGTATGTTATTTATTAATCCTTTTTTGCTCTTACCTCTAAGAAGTATTTCAAATCATGTTGACATCTCATCTATACACAAAGCTAGGAAATTTTGCATTTTCACCAGTTTTACAACCCAGTGAAAACCTTTCTTTTTTTTTTTTTTCTGGTCAGTGCATCATTGTAAATTTTTGTCATGAAAGAAAGTATTTTTGCTCATGCAAGCTGAGTTTTGCTTCATGAAAGCGGGAGCTGCTTATATCCCTGTGGAGGCAATTGCATAGGGTCAAAGGTTAAATTTAGATTTTTCTGTGACTGATCCCATTATAAAGTTAATTTGTGGAATGATATTACCCAACCTAGCAAGGATACTGGCCAAAGGGGCAGCAGGAGGACTGAGAGAGACACAGGGACCACTCCTGAAGTCTAGGTAAGTGGGTTGAATAAAGGCTTTGCTTCAGGGTGGAGGAGTGAGTGGACAGACCACTACCTGCATGCCACACCTCTGAGGTTCAGGTGCTGACTCCTCCAGCCTCAGTGCAGAACTGGGGTGGGTCTGTGTTTTGCCACGTATATTTTTTTATGATGCAGAGGTGGGAGGATGGTTTTAGAGCCCCTGAAGCAGGCACAGTCAAATCAGTGTCTAAGAAACCCTCCTGATCTTTCACTGTAAAGACTTCAGCATTGTGCTTCTGAGACCGTACAAAGTATACATGGGTGCTACCCCTCTCCCACGTGCATTCAAGTGTCACCATCTGCCCAAAGAATGTGACTGAAAAACTGATGTCCTTTAAATGGCTATTTTGGGGGCAACCACCACTTTGCGTCTTGATTTAGTCTTCCATTCTGCCTTGACCTGCCTGGCACACAGACTAAGATGAATGTCTCCAGCCCAAGTTTTATAAAATTGTGATGGTTTAGGGGATCTAGGTCAAATTAAGCGGTCAACAGACTTTTTGAGTACCTGGTGCCCAGAGCAGGGTCTTGGTGCACTCTATTGTAGTCATTCTGGCTGCTTGCCCCACACACTGGGACCACAAGATTGATTAAAGGCCACTGAAGTCTGTGGGCAGTTTCAGGATGGTTTTGGTGAACTATCAGGCCCTTGGAGAGCAGAAACATTGCCTTGTCCAGCCAGCTCCAGGTCAAGCTCTGGGTTGTCTGATGGAGAGAGAAATGTCACCGCCCTGAGATGTGAGAAGAGGGGGAGGATGTGAAAGCAATGCTAATTCCTACTTCTGCCTCTTGTCAGGCAGGTGAGAAACGAAATTGAAAGGAGCTGCATAAGGGGCTGGAGAGCTCGTGGTTAAAAAAAAAAAAAAAAGAAGAAGAAAAAAAAAGAGTGTCAGATTCAAGCTCTGAGTGTGATGGAGTTTTGGGGAGCTGAAATTTCCTAAGGCAGCTCATCATTTCAATGGTGAATTGCAGGACCTGAATTTTTAGAGAGGAGAAAGGAGACAGGCAGGCTGCTCAGCACTGCAGGAATGCTAGTTCCTTGTCTGATGCCTCACAGTAAGACACAAGAAAGAGAAGTCTGTGGAGGCTTCCTTTCAGCTGATCACTGGTGAGCAGACAGGTCATTTCTAATTAGTACTTCTCAAATTAAATCAAGTTAACCTGACCAAGGTGGGAGGTCTTATATCAGAAATGGGGCTGTCATTCAGGACTTTAATTTTCTGGGCCAACTATAAGGATCTCCTGTGTTCTGGTATTCTTACTAGACTCTGAAATTATTTAAAAGAAAACGGGACTTTGCATACAAGCACACAGAAATGCCCTGAGTCTGTGGCCTGTCTCTCTCTGAGGGTAACCCTGCCCAGGGTAGGCTTCCTGGCCCAATGCTTGGCATGGGCAGCTCCTGCTGTAAGTCCCTCTGTGTTCTTGTGCTCCCTGTTTGTATGTATGGAGAAGAGAGTGGCAAAATGCAATCCTTTATTTATTCTGTAGGTGTAGGAAAGGTAATTTTTTATTTTGAGGAGTTGGTAGCTGAGATCACTGCATTTCAGAAGTGAGACTGAGAATGCTATGTATTCTCAGTGTACCATATTTTGTATTTTTAAGTGTTTAATGTTGTGTAAAATTTCACTGATGGAAACTCTTGATAAGGTATTAAAAAAAAAAAGCCTGAAGTAAGATTAGCAATTTGCACCTTTTTAAGAATGAGCAGTACTCTTGTTTTGATCTCCATCTCCGTTATCGATTTGCATCTTTAAAGAGATGTAACCTTTCTCTGATAACTACTTCTCTCTTTTAGTTAGCTTTCAGCTCGATGTTATTTTGCCTGTGTTGCACTTTCTTATGCACAACCAGTAACAAAACCAGATTTTTAAAGAACTAGAGTGTGATTCAGATTATTGTAGCCTAGGCTATCAGAGTTGACTGGTAATCTTCCTGAAGAGTAGCCCTGCAGGTTATTAAAGGAAAAAAAATTAGTTTCTGAGAATATATCAACAAAAATTTCTTCATGCTTGAACAGTCACATACCCATAACCTTCTTATTTATCAAACTGGCTCCAGGGAATAGTACAACCTTCAGCCTGCTATTGCACAATGAACTGTGCCTGTTGGCAGAGCAATCTTGACTGATAATTCCCATCTTTCAGCCTGCCTTACCCTATCTGTTCAAACTGACTTACCCCAGCTACAGCACCCAAGGAGCCACTTTCTACTACAAGGTCCAGCTGTCAGAGGTCAGTCCATTAAGACCATTCTCTAGCATCTTGGCATGTCTGGAAGGCCTTAAATTTATGGACCCTCTACAGATTTGTGGCAATGTAAATATCATAAATAGGGCTATGCTGCTAAAGATAAGTAAATAATTCCTTTAGCTGGAAGATGCTCAAAACCTTTTATGGAAATGATTTTATTCTTCACTGTGAAACTGCAATCCTGTCTTTATTTTTTTACTATTTAATTCCCTCACAAATACTTAGATTAAACTTGTTGTCAGACTAAAAACTAGATATGAACTGCCATTATGTATTTTTTTTCTAATCTTCCTCTCAATTAATAGCAATTAACATATGGATAGTGAGGTTTGCAGATTAGCTCAACTCCCTCTTGGTTCCACACATGCTAACTGTGGTAAGCCACACTTGATCAGGAAGTCGCGCTTGCCCATCTCTCAAGGAGGAGCTGTNAAAAAAAAAAAAGAAGAACCTGAACATGATGGTCTGGCTGCTCACAGTATAAGTCAAGGTTATGGAGAATAATGCTCAGTAGGTCTGGCCCAGACCTTGCTGCAATCATGAGGATTTAAATGGCCTTTAGGTCTCGTTAGTAAAGTTAGTCTTCACTTTTAAAGATGGCTTGTCTCTGAGCTGGTACCAGAAGATATATGAAGTTTGGCTTCTGTAAGTGGCTGAAATGGGAACCCAAAGGAAAAAGAAAGCATTAAATTATTGCTTATTGATACTTCAGATTGAGAATTTTATAAGTTGAATGATACATTTTCCCAATTCATGCATGGAAGTCACACACAGTAACATTCAGTAAGAGATATTAAATAATCTTCTGCTGAACACATACACTTTAAGTGTCAAACAATAGGACTTTTACACCTTTAAATGTAAAACCCTTATTGCAAACTGAACTACAAAATGGTTGCTGAGGTCTTGTTAAATCTGTTAGCAATTGATTATATGGGAAAAGGCACAGCACATCATCTATCAGCTCTCTGCATGGGGGAATGATTTAATTCTTTTGATCATTGATAGGGATGTATTAGGTCTCAAAATGAATCTACTCCTCCGGCTTTTAAAGAGAACAGTTACTCCTAACTGAACATTGGTATGTATAGGAAGATCATAAATGTGAAATGCAGGGCTGCAGCACAAAAATATTTGAAAAAACAAAATCTTGGTCTTAGCCTCAGCTTGATTTATCTTTGTGCTGCAGGCAGGAAAGCTGTCCCCAGTGGCAATGTTCTTTAGTGGCTTACATGGCCTCTGCACTGGTGAAAGTGTTGTCCTTGAAATCATCAAGGAATATCTTTACCTCAGTTTCAGCTTGAGGTTATCATTATAGTACATTTTAAAGATACATTTAATTCCCAGTTCATACATAGAAGTCATAGAAATTATTGATTTTTAGCCCAGATAATTAAGAATTTTAACACAGGCTGTGGCTACTCAGATAAAAGAGGTTCTATTAAGAGCTTAACAAAGGTTAATTTTGGCATATAATTAACTCATCAGCTAATGAGCTAAAGACAACTTTATCATTTAATTGCTACATCTGGTAAAAAGTTCAAAGAGGAAAAACAACAGCTTTCAACACCTAAGTGCTTAGAGTAGTAGCTGTGTTTGTTCCCTCACCCCAAGGAAGGTTAAAATCCAGCCCCTCTTACAAATCCCTTCTCTTTGTGTTTCTTATTTCTTCAGTCTGCTTATGGGAACAATTCCTTCATCCTTGGCTTGCTGTATCCATTTTCATATGTTGTGGGACTGTATTTAAAATGAAGATGAGTGAATTCATAAGCAAATTTCTGAAATATTCAAATCAAGAGGTTAGGTAACAGTGTGGTGGAAGATGACACTACCCACTTGCGCCCTCCCCATGTCATCTCTTCGTTTCCAAGCTTATTCAGTAGCTGCGGGAGGAGCTTGGTACAGTAAAGGGGAGGCAGCGTTTCAGTCAGACAAGAGGAGTAGTACCAGCATTCTTGGTAGCTGCTCTGAAGTAATATGCTGTACAGCAGTCCTCCTCTTGCATAACATGTCAGCCTAACTGGAAACTATGAATTAGATCCAGAAGTTCAGTTAATCTTTGAAGTTAATGGAAAAACATTTAGTGGGGCAGATGCTCAGCTGCTGTAACTTCTACAATCGGTCACCTGAGAATCTGTCTCACTGACTCTGGTGGGACCTTATTCTGGGCCTTGAACTCCTATTAAGCAGAAAGGTCTCTCAATGACAGCACTGTCTGTTCTATTCTTTTGGGAGCTCCTGGGTTTGAGTCTCATCTTCTAATCCATTTTCTACATAGCTCATGACGGCTTAACTTGAAGTTGCCTGTGGTGCTGAATTGGGCAAAACACAGAATTTGGTGGTGCTTTGATTAGATAAAGGTAGATTAGGTGGGATTAGATAAGGCACAGCAAAGAAGGAAAAAGTGGGCATGAGTGAAGTGGAAAGCCCCAAAGCATGAGAAATACAGCAGTTGTGGGGCTGAGAGGATGGGGGAGTGGCAGCTGAGGTCCATCTGTCCTCATGGAAAGCTTAACATTTAAAGGCTGAATGTCCATGTCACAGTTTGTGATGGAAATTGAAATTCAACAGAAGATCTAACTTTATTCCTTACATCTCCTTCACATGATGAGAAACTTTCCTGCAAGCAGGCACCCAGACAATGACAAACCGAATCCTCATTAAAACAAAGAAAGGTTAAGGGGAAAAAATAACCTATTTAAAATGAGGTAACTCACGAGTCTTTGAGCTGTAAATTGACAATAGGATTTATATAAATCCATAATTGTATCTCTTTTACCTGCAGTTAGGCTAGTTAATGATGAAAAAAGTATACAGCTTATCGTGAGATTTTAATGAGGATTCTTTTTGCAGAGTTAAAAAAATCCACCAAATTAAATTCTGCCAATTTACTCCATTGCAAATTGAGCGCCACCCTGTGCGCAAAAAAATAATCAAGTAGCTTAAATCAGTTACAGCTAAATGTGTAAGTCAGCGTGTGCTTTAGCCTTTAGTCATGAAGAATATATTAGATTTTAAAAATAAATGGCTTTCTGCTGAGTCTTCGTTGCAAGGGCTTTCTGACTTTTAATTAAATTTTCAGTACTTGTGGGTGCTTCTTCATGTACTCTGTCCACAGAATTCATGGCATCTCTATCATTATGTGCAGTGGATAACCAGATTGGAAATTATGAAGCTTGCTCATTCCTTTGTTATTCACTAGTACAATACCTAGAGAATTTTTTTTTTTTTCTCTTGTAAAGTAAGAGCAAAGCATTTATTCTACAATAATACTTCTAAGAATGAAGCAAGAATACATAAACTGAACATGATTAGCAGTAGCTGGTAGCTCGTCGCATTTTGCTCATTAGACACTTCTGGTCTCTTTCAATGGTGTTAAATGAACTTAATGTAAATTAGTAAGTATGGGTTCATGTCATTTGGAAGAGGCTCATAAGGAAAAGGGGTAAGAGCGGGCATTGCTGGTCTTGGTGAGGAGTGCTGGTGCCTGTGGCTATTGGAGGGAGCAGCTGTTCCTCACATGGGACAGCAGGAGCAGTCCCTATGAGGTTGGGCATTGCCTGATTTCAATGACGACCCTAGTAGTTTGAAGTGAGGGATGACCTCGCACTACTGATTGCTAAATAGGAAGGGGAAGAAGAGGCCTGTGGGATGCTGGTGCCAGGTCTGGGCGTGGGGATGTTGGCCATGCAGAGCATGCCTGTCCACAGGTTATGTTTGCCTGCTTCTCTGTTTGTCTCCTTCCTCTCTGCTTGTGTGAGGCAAGCAAAGGTCAGGGCTGGTCTCCCTTCCTGTGTGCTGGCTCATTGCTCCAGGGGCCAGGGAGCTGTGGACGTGTTGGCTCCATGGCTCTGGAACAATGTGAGGTGTTCCACCCAAAATGGCATACCTTGCTTGGTTCGCAAACTGCCAGCCTTCCCTCCCCACCCACTCCCACTGTGTCCATGGGCTTTGAGATAAAAAACTTCACTTGAGATAAGTCAGAATGTGTAATTTTGAAATAGGTGGCAGTGTAAGGGAGAAGCTCTCTCCCACTGCTTGCCTGGCTGGGATTTAACCCAACATGTCCTCTCACAGATGTGGATGAGGGGAGGTTGGGGCTGCTCTTGCCCTTTACCTCTGCCCTCAGAGTTCCCCACCAGCTGGAAACTGGGGACGCCTCCCTACCCTGTCCTGGGCCTCTGTTGCATTGGCTGTGGTGGGCTGCTGCAAGCAGCATGTGGTGCTTAGGGGGTAAGGGCACAGCCATGGGCACGCTGACCTTCGTCACCTTCTGCTGAGATTTGTGGGAACAAGAGCAGGGCCTGCGTCATGAGCTCTGCCTGCAGCCACACATCCGTAGTGGATCTGTGTGGGTGATAGCCTGCATAGGACAATTGTCTATGTGTCTGTGAGAGAGACACAGTCATGAAAATGTGACAGGAGGATGCAAAGGTTTAAGAAATATTCTTAGCTCTCCTCCGCCCATCAGTGCTCATTGAGTGTAACAAAAATGAATGTGGCTGGGCAGTAGTGGACCTATCATGCACCTAATTTCAAGTGTCTCATCACCAATTATCCCTACGCGTATCTGTTCTCTACCTGATGGACTAAGATTGACTCTTAGACCTGTGCTCTCTTCCTCCTCTCTCAGCATCACTTCCAGAGCGTCATTTTTCCATTTGTCTGCAGCTGTCACTTCAAAAACTAAGGCCAGGTTTTCTTACTGCCTGTGTGGCTATTTTGTCTGCGGTGGAGGGTCAGTCTTGGAAGTTAACATCCTCTCCCTCTCCCAGTTTGTTTTATTACAGGACATTTAAGAGCCTCTTCCTGGAATTTGGTGTAGATGAATTTGACAGGGAGCTAGGCCTGTACAGAGAAGACTTTAAATGGGGTCTTCAGAGTTGGGGGTGGGGAGAGTAATGGACACTTTCTTATTTAAGCGTAAGAAAATTATAAAACGGTGTTGTCCTTGCAGAGTGTTTCACATTAACCTCTTACAACATCTGATAAAGCTGGGTGGAAAGCAGGAATTATGATGGGGGCGGGAGAGAGGACAACTGGGAAGTTGTTTAGGGTTTTTTAATGTGTCAAAATGAACAGTGCAATTTTTGGAGGGGAAAAAAAGAGACATCCAGAACCAGTCCTTCCTCCCTTCTCTCTACCACCTGTTGCTCTTGGTACTCATACTGGAATGTGTCCAAGCCCTGTTCAAATCCCTTCCTGGGTTCTTTCAGAGAGAGTATTGGACCGGGGCATCCCAGGGAGGAGCAGCAGCAAAGTCACTGACAGGTTTTTTGAGGTGGCTCTGTATGGACAAGTGTGCCTTGGAGTTGGAGGGTTTTTGCCCCTCTCCCCACTGGCACGGCACAGACCAGTCACAGGCCATGTAGGCATGTTAATGTAGGGGCTGTAGGGCCCTGGCTGCACCCATCTATGCTGACATCTGGGGTGTTTTATCTCTTCTCTTGCAGGTGTTCTACAGAAATGGCCTCCAAAGCATGCTATCTTTAAAAAAAACTTTCCCTTCTGACTATAGTTTCCAATGAAAGGTGTTTTTTAGCAAGAAATCTCAGCCCAGTTCTATCCAGAGGTTGCTGCTCTAAGCCATTAGCTATTAAGCACTTCAAACATGGGGAAACTGCCATTTCTTATTATTATTGTGGCACTGTGCTGAGTCAGGGCATGGTATCCTTCTGAGTAGGTGTTCAGGGAATGTAAAAGCAGAGTGGGACAAAGACTCAGCCTTATTTTTTTGTTCCTGTAGGACAGTTTGTGTGGAATGTATCACTGTTACATTTCGGTGCTGCGAGCAAAGTTGCTAGACACCTTAACCATTCTCCAGCATATACATGAGAGCTCATTTGTACAAATCCTGGTTAAACAAGTTTTCTGACCTAAATCAGCACCAGCTCAGCACTAAGGAGCCGGGCTCTTTATTCGGCAAGGTACCCTCCTTGTCAAAGCGCATTTACATAGAGCCCTGCAGCCTGCGCACTGATAGCACCTCCCCCTGCTCTGCCTCCTAGTGGGCTGTCTGAAGGAGGCTATACATATGTATTAAGTTATTAAGCAGTGGTGTGGGTTCTCACAAGTTCAAACGCAGAGCATGCTGTGCCTATGCTCAAACGTCTCCAGGAGGGCCTGGATTAATAGAAATGCAAATGGAGCATCTGCACAAGGCCATATGATTAGAGCCTTCCCCCTCACACCTCAAAGTCAAAAGCAGAGAAACACTGCATGTGAAATACAACCAAAAAACCTGGTGATATAATATGCAAAGTCTGTTACCAATTTCAACAGCAGTCAGCAAAATGTTGAGCCTCACCCCACTTTAAGCACTATTGGCCCTGTCTTCTCAAAGGTAAGTGGCTTAATCAGCGTTGAATTGCTTGGGTCTCAGAGCCCATAGCGATACTTGCCTTTGCCTAGGATGCCAGTGAACCTCAGCTCAGCCCTGTACAGCAGGAACGTTGCTAACCTGAGCAGAAAAGCTCCTGTTTTGTGCCAACTTATGCAGAATTCTCTCCATGTTGATGGGAGGTTTGAATGTGGCACATGCTAGTAAAATCAGTCATTAGTAAAATCAGCTAGGGCAGATACGCTCATTCAAATTCTGCTTTCAGGAACTGGTATTGATGTGAGTATATACGTAATCACTCTATTTCCTTCAACTTAACAATAGAATTTGACTTACTTGAGACATATATCCTGCTGTGCCAACATTTTACATCCTCCTAAAGACACCCATTTAGCCATGGTGTGGACTGGTGCAGCCTTATTGGATGGTAGTTCCTGTTGCCACAAATGTAGAATAACCAGAAGGCATTTTGTGCCCTTGGTCCCAGCCAGATCCATCAGATTTAATGGGAGAGGGCTAAGTGATGGTAAAAACTTCAGATTTCCCCACATGAAGTGGTATCAGGCTCCTTAGAGACAGTGAATGACAATACCCCCTTTGTGGAGAGATCTAGACATTTCTGTGGGAAATACAGACTTGTGCCAATTCAATACCTGTACAGTCACGTGTCCTTTTTCCTCACGTCCTAGTGGTCTGTCTTCTCTGGAGGTAGATTTTCACAGGTTACTGCAGGCCTCCTCTGACCAGGATCTTTTTAAGAGAACCTCATTCTGCCAAGAACTACACTGGATAAGGTCTGTAGGTTGATGGTTGGACCTGATGATCTTAGAGGTCTTTTCCAACCTTAATGATTTTATGATTCTGTGACAGGGGAACTGATGCTTGTCATTCTTTGCCTGCTTGCCAAGTTGATTCTGGCCTTGTAGGGGCATGACTAAAAGAGACATGCTTATAGAGAAGCAGCGTGCCTTTATTTTCTACATGTGAGACTGACCTCCCATTGGATGCGAATCTGCTCTTGACACATTTCAGAACCAGGTATATGCAACAAATCTTGTTTTTCCTCAAACCTTACCATTATATACCTGTGCTGTGGATGTGTCTATGCAACCAAACATAGTCTTTTACATTTTTGTACTAATAGATATTGCAAAATCTTCTCTTTTCTTCCATGCAGTTGTCATATCCACTTGACCAAGAAGACATTTTGGCTTTGGAAAGGTTTCTTGGAATAGGATTACAACTGTGATTCAAAATTTAAGCCACTACTAGTGAATCTGTCAAAATAAGAAATCAGACTAATCTTTCACATTTTGTGGAGATTTTATTTAGTTTATTCTTGTCAATGACTCTCCTGATGGTATAGGCTATTCACAGATGCTGATATACTTACTGTCTCTATGAATGAGGGAGCAACCTCTTGAGCTCTTCTATGCCCTAGAATAAGGCTCATGAGCAGCTGTTGCGGGCTGTACAGTGGGTCTATTTAATATGTAAAGGGTAAAAATGCATCTAGCACTCTGCCTATAATTTTCTGTATGGAACTGGGGAAACTATCCTGAACATAATGTAACTTGGGTTGTGAAGGACACTCCCATACATCTGATTCAAATACCTCTCAGCTATGTGCAGATGGTGATCATACTTGCTGCTTTGAGTGACTTTACCAACAAAAACATGAATATTGCCCTATAGACACTGTTTTTTTTTCATCAGAAGCAATTGCCATGTTCTCTGGCATTTGCTGTGCTGCTTGTTATTGTAGCCCATGTTTTGGTCACTTGCTTTGCATTCTGAGAATTCCCTCTCGTACATCTGTTGCAGGAAACACACGCTTCCAGCTTCCCTTGGAAAATTTGTCCTTGTTCCTCATCTTAGGCTTGTGAGCAGGAAAGCAAGCCAGAAAACATCCACTCATAGAACAATGTGTTCTTTTGTCAAACAGTGTAGGACAAGCTGCAGTTTTTTTTGTAGGCAACTAAAGAGAGGTTCTGTTTGTAAAGGAAGTAAAATTCCATGTATGTCTTTACACAGTGTGACTGGAAATTTTGAATCTTGTCTTCCTCTTCATCTTTAACATTCACAGGGTGGACAAAAGGCTGGGCTAGAATGGGTAATCTGGTGTGATTCTTCTGTTTGATGTTAGAATAAGGTGACTGTGAGCTGTAGGTCGCTTTACTAGTTCAATAGGTGCTGGCATCCTGCTTCACGGAAACAGCAGCATGAAAGGCTAGTGGCTGCCCAGCAGTGAGCACATTTGTATACATACTTTTCACATGTCATTAAGAGAGCTGACCTCTTTCTGTAGCATACACAAACCCAAACTATAGCTACAGGAAACTTTTTATTTCCTTTAGTAGGAATATATTACTGTGGCGTTTGCAGTTTAGTGGGGAAAGGAATAAAGGAATCAGTCCCCTCAGGTTGGATGAGAATCTGACTTCAAATATATTATGGGCAGGATGATCATAACATCTAATGGGAGAAAAGGGCCATTTCTGTCCAACTAGTTGCTGCAGGTCCACAGTTAAAACAGTAATAAATTTCTGGGAAACTGGTTGCAACTTCAGTTGCGATTTCCATGGTTGATTCAAGTAGAAGAGGAATGGAGAAAAAAGAATAATTGGAGATACCACAAAGATAAAAATAGTAAGAACAAAAATAATTGATTCTAACCTTTTCAGAGTATTTTTATTTGTTCAAGATGTGATTCTGTTCTGAAGAATAGCACATCAGTTCAGTGAGAATGAATAGCTGTGTCTGTCCGCTTCGATATCTAAAGCAGGAGTTTGCTATATATAATTTATTTTGATTTAAAAATAATGAGTAGCTGCCTAAGTGAAACTCTGGCTATTCTGTCACATAGATAACCTACAGTAAAAAGCCAAGATATTAAAATAATATTTCAAACAGGACCTCTGTCTTTTAGCTATCTAGAAAATGTCATTTTACACCTATGAATGGGGCAGAGCAGAATACTTACAGGTGAGGGTATGACTAAGTAGTGTAAGAACGTCCTTCTTCTGGTTTACCACTGCCCCTTAACTGGACATTAATACAGCCTGCAGATCAGATGTCAATCAAATCCTGTGTGTGTTCCTGGCTTGTTTCAGGGCACTCTTAGCCAGGTAAATTTAAATCGCATTAAAATGGTTTAGTTTACATATGAGTATTTGCAGTATCATGGCAACAATTGAAACTGAAGCAAACAGCTGGGTTGGTAATTCATATGCCATTTCAGTTAGGTTATTAGAGGAGGTCTTGGCTACACCATAACCCAGCTTTTGCTGTATCTTGTGCCACAATGTAGATCCCCAAAATGCTCAGCTCCTGCTTGCTGTAGGCGTCGAGCTCTGATCTTCAGAGCATGTTACAGATCCCAGTGAGGCCCTTGCTTAGGGGGACATTGCTGAGGGGATCCCTAAGGCCAGATCTTCCACTGTTGTAAAGCATCTGAGCCCAGTGAAGCTGTCAAATGCAAATGCATCATTGTTGGCAATGCTGTGAAGAAAAGGGAGAGCCTGGCTGATGGTCAGATCTCACCTTGAGGCTTCAGGATGAAAGCTGGATATCCAGCATCCTTTGAGATGTATTCCAACGACATTTATTTAGGAATTTAGTAGACCTCTCTGAACATGGAGCCTTTTGTTGCTGGTTTTGTAATGTCACTTCTGAGAATACTGCAACATAATAAATGTTTAGGATGAACATGCTGCAGAAAACTGTAACAAATTACTTCCTCGGGACGGCTCAGTGGTGGGATATGTACTCAAGATCTGGAGATAGCTTAAAGAGAAAATAATGCAGGTGTCCAGGATGACTGCAGATAGGGATGAAGAACACTTGTTAGGCCATCAACACCATTAGAAGGCAAGAAGGCAGCTATTTTTCCCCAAATAAGTAGGATCTTCCCTGGCAGTATCTAGGTGGTATCTGCCTGTACAATGATCTAAAGGTGCAGTCTGCTTTCTAATTCAAATCCACGGTGTGTGTTCAGGATGTTCTGGTTCACAGCCCTGACTGCGTGGTTGATGGTGGGAGGAAGAAGGACCCTATTACAGTGCAAAGATCAGGCTGACTCTTAGACCATATCTACTGGGTGCATCAGTGTTCTCCACAAGAGAGCCATGACTGGGGCCTTCCCTCCTTTGGGCTTAACTGACATGTAAGAAATCAAGCAGCTTCTTGCCAGGTCAGAGCCATGATGAATTATGAAGTTTTTCTCATTCCCCTAGACGCATTGGCTTCAGCTCCATTGCTTCAGAGGGGACATACATGAGGCACAGAGATTAAATGGGTTACTCAGACAGCTACAGCAGATTTTAGTTAAACTGGGAATAAATTTGTCTGGTCCCTTCCCTCTTTGCTCCTGACTTTTAACATTAAATCCCTGTTTGTTTGTTTGTTTGTTTTTTTCTCCCGTATACACCAATTTATTATAAGTAGGCTGGGTTTTTTTGTCTTTACAATTTGGTGACACCACATGGGAGATGAAGTTTAACAATGGCTTGCACAAACTGAAGAAGGTGGGAAGCAGGTTCTAACAAAATCATGCCTTTATTTCAGTGACAACTTATACGACAGGCTAAAGAGAGGCAAAGAAGTTTTACATCAGAAATTCCTGGATACAACGTGTCCTGCAAAAAGGTAGCCATCTCCACATAGTATGTTTCTGACTTTTGTGTTTACTGTGGTTCTCTTTACAAGTGCTTTTGAGGACTGCAAGGAAGAACTCTTCACTGCAGCAAAATCATCCTGTTTAATAGCAGCCATCTCACATAATATCAGCAAGCTCAGGTTTAGGTTTCCAGGGAGCCAGTGAGCTGAGTAAGTGGTATCCTGTGGACACTACTGTATGCCAATCTTTAAAAAAAATCTTTCTGTTGCTGGGTGGGAATCTTCCAGCCAACACAGCCCTTCTTCTCTCCAAAGTGTCACAAGAAACAGTGATCTCTGTGTTTGGCTTCTCTTTGAACACTTGTTCTTGCTGTGTTTTAGAGCAATGTAAAAGGGTGCACTCAATAGACACTCAGATCTGAAGGAAAAGCAGCTGGGTTTTTGGTTGACTTTTTTTCTTTTAGTTTCCATCCTTCTTTTGAAGCCTAGGTTTACCTGTATTGTGCTTCCAGCTGCCACACACAAAATTAAGGTGAGATGTGTATTTTTGGACTGCTAAGAAGTGCAGGGTTAAAATTCCTTTCTACATGAATGGTACTGTTACGGGTTTTTTTGTCCTTCCAGTATGGTCCGTGTCCCCTCAAAATAAATTGATAAACTACAGAGTCACCCTAGCAGAGATGGCCATCTAATGCAAATGCTGGTGAGAGACCCTACAATGTTATACCTGGCAAATGAGCAGAAGCATGAGAATTGTGGCAGCCTGAGAAACAAGCCTAAAAACATGGTTGTGCTACTCCTCACCTCTCCCAGAAGCTTGATCGTTCCAGGTAATACCATGGCAGAAAACTGAGCTGCCATAACATTGAAGTGAATCATTACAGTGATGTCCAGAAGGAAGTGGAAAGGGCAGGATTAGACCCATAGCATTTTAAGATTATGTTAGGTATCTGTGGACAAGTAATGGTATTGGCAGCACTGTGAAAAATGTCTTGGAATTTTAATAACCATAACTTGTTTCAGGTACTTAAAAACGTAACACAAGTGCTGCACAGCAATGGATATGGTGCTGGACTAACTTTGCAGAAAGAGCAGTCTAAAATCTATGGAAGGTTAAGTGGAACATGCTGAGTGCTTGGCATTTTAGATAACCAGACTGGTTACTTACAGACCTAATACGCAGGGATGGGGTCCCTGTGTTTGAAAACCTAGGCTGTCCTGTATACCTAGCTTCTGAACAGCCTGTTCCTGGAGCAGCTTTAGCTCCTATGCTTTACACACATTATTTCTAATTTTTTATTCTACAGCTTTATACTTGGATTTTCTTCCTCTATGGACCTGTTTCTGCTTTCCTTCATTTTTCAGTCCATTTTCTCTTATGTTCCTGATGTTATTGTGTAGGGCCTTTGTTTCACTCAATGTAATTCTCCTTTTCCACCTAACCCTGACAATAGCCAGGGGTCTGGTTGGCCTTGGTACATCATGTACTTGAGTGGGCAGCCTCATTCCTAGACAGGGAAGCTGACTTCAGCTAGCAACTGTCTATTGCCTGCACTAAACAAAATTCAAGAGTTTGTTGTGTCTTCATTGGTAGTCTGAAGAGTACTTCTACTTCTGTTGGGGAATTCCCTGCTAGATGTTATATAAAGATGTAGAAATATGGGTGGAATTTCAAAGTTGGGTAGATTCAGGGTTACTTACTTGCTTACAGTCTTCAGAGACTTATGAGGAACCAGAGTGAATGAGCCCTAAATCCGAGATGCCAGGCTTTTATCAACTCCAACTGGTGGCAAAGAGAAGAAAAGATCCTTCCTGACTCTGACTGTAGCTGAAGGGCTTGTCCTGAAGCACAGGGCACTGTGCTGTGGACTCTGGATGTACATTTTGTCCTGATGAGGGAACATTTGAGACAGAATTTTCATGGAGAAACAAGAGGTACTAATTTGTTGAATACTAAAAGTTGAAAAAGTGATGTTGCACTTCATATATAGGGTGTTAATGACAGACAAAAGCTGAAAAATTAACCAGTTTGTTTCACACAGTTGGATTAATGGAGAACCAAGTGGGTCTTCCTCTCACCAACGAATAATGGCCTAGAGAAACACAGTGCTAATCGAGGCAACACTGGTGGTAGTAAACAAGTCGATCCTGTATTTATTAGAGCAGTAGAACATGCATAATACATTGAGCTCTTGTTATCAGCTAAAAGTTGCACAATGCTGGCAAAACAGTCTGTTGTATTTCTACTGAAAGAAGATTGTTTCTGTGACAGGAAATCCATATGTCTAGGAGGAGAGGCGTTAATTTAGTAGAAGGTGAGAAGAGTGCCACATGTGGAGTGGGTGGCCTGCTCTTGACTTAACGATCATTCAATAATTACTCTAAACGCATCACTAATACAGCAAAAGGCACTGTCAATTCTTTAACACCCTGCTTTTGTAAACTTCTTAATGTGCTTAAGTTTGACTAGAAGTTCAGAGAAAAACGGGGATAGTATGTAAAATATGTAAAAAGCAAAACTACTATACAAGGCAAGTCAGATTTTTTTGCATAGAGTGTAAAAAATGTGCAGAGTTTTTAGTGCCTGTGAAGTGAGCATGTTGGAACGGGATTCAATTCAACTGAACAGTTGCAGTGCGCAATAGGTTTGGTCTAGAGAGCAGCATGCTAGATTGGACCTTGGGAAGCCTATATTCTAGTTGTTGCTCTCTAACCTGCTGGATGATCTTCATCTCTATTGTGCTTCTTCATAACACACCTACATGATAGGGATGCTAATAGTGCCTATTGCAAAGTGCTCAGAAACCTAAAAAGTGCCATATGGAAGACATGTAAAGATTGCCAATTTCCTTCTTTATTCTTAAGGTTTATTAATCTTGAGTTTACTGATTTTAGCAGAAATAGCCATGATGATCTCATCAAGGTGAAGCTTTCTATTTTCTGCTTTAGATGACAGTTTATCTACACTTGACTGATTATGCTGGTATCGAGCAACAGTTTTACACATTCCTAGTTTAATAAAGAATAGATTTAGTTCTGGGACATTCAGGCTCACAAATCTAGTTAGATCTCGAAAAGAGTAAATTGTCTTCCCTCAGCACTCCTAAATTTTTGTCTCTGCTTTAATTCAGGCAACAGTCTTTATGGCAATGGGATTTATTATAACTAATTGCTAGTTGATGTTGTTCCTCATGCTAAGTGCAGACATTGCTTTTGGCAAAAGTAAAATGAAAGATATTTTCAGTTTAAGATCAGCCCCATTTTCAGCAGCTAGTGGTGTTACCATTTTTTTTCCTAACAGATCACGTTGTGACACACAAGAAATGTGATTCTGCAGAACTGCAAAATCCAGAGAAGATAATGAAAATTCATAAAGAATTGATAAAAAGAAGAGCAAGAATGAAGGATATTCCTGAAGAAGCTGTATCAGTAGGGGAGTTTCTATTACAGGTAACCGGAGTAAGTCCCTCAGGAGTCTTCTGTTTTCATCTATTTATTAAACAACTAAGAGAGTAAGACAAACTATAAATTAATTATACTTGCCAGTGACATAAAGTCAAGACAGTGGTGAGTGCAGATAATGCAATTCATAGACAACAGGGGGCCAAATTTTCTCCTTGCTTACACCTGTTCAATCTCACTGAAGTCAATGGGATTGGACAGGTGTAACTGAGGGGAGAATGTAGCCTCAGGCCTTTTCTAGAAAGAGGTGGAGAGCTGATGAAAGATGCTTAATGTTAATAAATATGAAGTCTTATCCATTAGCCTGAGAGGTACAAAAGAATGAAGCGAGCAGAAAGATGAGGTGCAAAAGGTGCAGCATGGGCACTTTGAAAACAGGGGCTCTGATGATTTCAGGGGATGCTGTGAGAGCTCAGCCCAAGCCAAAGCCAAGTAGCTTTTGTGGTAGCTCAGGGGAGTTGCACCAATGAAGGATATTGAGTGTTTTGGTCTGTATGCACAACCTGCAAGACAGCTGTAGCATAGTATATGCCTGTCATGCTATTTACTGGTGACTTACATATACAGTAACACTGACTACCTCTTAAATTGAGTGTTGTCTCATAAACAGATTAAGTACCAGTACCTCTCAGCCCTGTAGTTCTCTAAAACTGTTCATCAGACCCTTGTCTGATAAAATGTATCCACAGCCTTATGTATTCATTCACAGTCTAAATCTCAGGTTACCAAGGTAACAAGCAGGTTAATCAGCTCCACCACACTTTCCTTAATTGAGGGAGAGCACTTCATTCTCCACTTCAGTCAACTAAGTACAATAGCCTTTTTTAGTTGGCTCTCAGTTTGATCCACTTGACTCTGAGACAGTTCCCCTCTCCAACTATAGTGTACAGTACTGTACACTAACAACAAACGTGATTGAATTGCTGAATTACAAGATGTGCATTCCCACTGTCTTGTGCTACAATATTCATACATAATTTATATTGGAATTGCATTAGGTTGTGTCCTTTGCATGAGATTGGTTATCTTGTAGCTTATAGCTCCAGCCCTGTAATGGAGGTGGGGCAGAGCCATTCTGTACCAGCACAGATTTGGGAGAGTGGCCCATGGCTGAAACAGTGCAGGGGTGCACAGGGGATGGGGAACCCTTCCTTGGCTCTGCCTGAGGTATGTCCCCTGCCCCAGTTCTCTGTCAGTAAAAGGGAAGCTAATTTCCTGCAGGTGTATTGCTGGTTTGGATTCAGACTCTTTTTGTGTGTGATGTGCTCCAAGGCAATCTATGCCACTGCCTCATTTTTTTCTGGGACCCCTTACCTCTAACAATTTAAAAGAAAGAAAACACCATGCTGTATCAAGTACTTTTTGTGAACATTCAGTGCTTAGCCTGAGGCCCTCCCACCACCAGCATCTCAAAGCTCACAGTGTTTCCTACAAAGATTTCAAGTGGTCGGCCATACTTTTTGCATACTGCTGAAGCAAGGAAACATTTAACTGTCACTGAAATGCAGCCACTGCTGCAGTGTAGGATGTCTTTATCATGTGCAGAAGTAGTATCCAGCAATTACAGACAGAAAGTAGGCTGCTTGTAACAACTGCGGGGGGATTCAAGTAAGAAGAATGAATTAGAGCTGCAGTATTAATACAACTGATGTTATTCGTGGCAGGGAGTCTGGACTTTTATTTATATACATGTGGATGAATCTCTGGTTTTATGTCTGCCTTGTGAGATGGGAGCCATAATAACACAATGCCCTCTCATGCCAGGCTGGAGAGCAAAGCAAGTAGCAAAACTTTGCCCTAGTTCCTAAGTGCAAGATTTTCAGTGACCTCCTGAAATACCTTTCCCTCGCCACCAGTGTAACCCTAAAGCTACTCAAGTAACCCTAAATTTGCAAAAAAACCCAAAAAAAAAACCAAAAAAGAAAAAAGAGTAAAGAAGTATTAAGAATTTAAAACCAGCATTCTTTCAGTGTTTGTCACTGTGAACATGAAAGGTTGATTTGTGATGAGAGCAGTATTCAGCTTGCTTCAAATTTTCACCAGTATGGGACTTCTAAATGCCTGTTACTAGGAGCACCTTTTTATTTATTGTGGTGTGTGCCTCTCTAAGTTTGGGAATCATCAAAATAGGGTAGACTCAGCCTTTGTAATGCAGTCCTCCAGGAATAATTTTATTCAGTCAAAGTAATACTGAGACCTTGGAGAGGAGAATGGATCTAAAAAGCATAATTTTTTTTTAAGAGAAGTCCTCGCACCAACCTTCTATTCTATACTATCATTAACAATTTCTGCTAACCCAAGAAGGCACAGTGCTTTCTGAAGTACAAGCCAAAGCTCTCTCAGCTCTGTTAGAAGCAGATTTCTGAATCCCTTAGTTCCTCAAGTCTTTAATACTGCCCATAAATCTTGACAAAATTACTTTCTTCAGGCTTCAAACAATGCTTTTTTATGAACTTTTCCAACTGTCACCTTGAGAAATATCTAAATGACCCGAGAACTACTTACATTTTCTGCACTGTGTAAACCGAAATTTCACAACTGCCTATAATTTGAAATATTGTATCCCTCCATCCTGGAAAAAACCCCAAACCCTCACACAATCGTATTTCCTTTTTCCTCTTCACTGTATATTACATAAAACCAGCTCTCATGTCTGAGGTCCCAAGTAATCAAGACAGCAATCTGTTACTTTTTAAATGGAAAGTTTTAAAGTCTAAAAAAGCATAGGCTACTCTACAAATGAGAAAATGTACATCTTGCTTACCAATGAGAAAGTACATCTCAAGTGTAACTTCTGCTAGAAAGGAGAGAGAAAGAGGAGGGACACCCACAGTCAGAAAGCTCCACTGCATTTATGCCCATACTCCCGACTAAGGAGAAAAAAACCCCATTTACAGCACCAAAATGCCTTTCAGCATCCTCTGTGTACCAGTGTTAAGAAAATGTTATTGCCCTCTCTTCCATCAATTTGCTTAAGATGCTAAACAAAGATCCAAAGTGGCAATCAAGAAAATTATAGTGGTAGTTCAAAGAGAAACAAAAAGATGTAGTAAACCAAAAACATATGAGTGGAATATCCAGGAGTAAGACCAACACCATGAGGATGGTTGCACTTGATGAATTACTGGCAGAAAAAGTAAGCCAAAGAGGTATTTCTTCTGTTTTTTCTCTGGTATTGCCGTGATGGTCATATTAGAAATCCTTATCTGATATTAGTAACTTCAGTATCTTTTTTTATTCATATATACCTAAGAGAATGCACATCTCTTCATTTAGATGAAAATGGTTTTGCTGTTCATTTGCATAACATTTTTGACTGCCAACCTTAAAAGATTTGCAAAAAAAAGTGCTGGTAGTGAAGCACTTCCAATTAATGTACAATTTAAAAAGGAAATAGAAAATAAAATTCTGAAGAAATGCACATGATGAGTTCAGCACAGAGACTATTCAGAAATTAACCACAGAATGTGCTCAGTAAAAAGCACCTGAAGATATTTATTCCTTGTTAACTTGGAGGTTTATTTATGTCTTTCCTATATATCCACTTAGAAGTGCCCTTAGTATCCTTATACTTCTGCAGAATCTTCCTGTCTTCACAGAGTTCTGATTAAAAAAAGAAAAGCACAAAACCACAAGCCAAACAAATTTGAAAATTTAATAAAATAGAAAAGGTAGTATTTTCTATCTAAGTGATATAAACAAAAAATACAATAATGAGCATCGATGGGATGTGAGATTAATCCCACTTGTGAAAAACACCTCCATAACACATTCGTGACTAAGGCAATCATGAACTATGAGATGTGCAGTTCACTCATGGGATAAATTACATACTCCTCAGATAACCATTATGTATCTGGCAATGTCTGTATCATTCACAGCTTTGGGTAACGGCAAGAGGCTGTGCTTTCCTATTGCTTTAGCCAAATATGCTCTTCAAACATTTATTGTACAATGGTTATTACAGGGGATAAATAATGCATATGAGGGAACAAAATTTACATTATAAGTTGATTAAACTGCTTAACAGTTTTTAGCCACTCTCTAAATAAGGATTTTTAACCAAATTTAATCTAGGCAGTGTTTCAAGTCCAAAGAACTAGCATTTAATCTCTGTTTAACTGAAATTTAGTTAGCAATGTTGACACCTCTGCATTTTAACACTGGGATTTCTTTGTGGGACACAATCCCTTTCACTCAACTTAATATCCCATCTTGGTCTCTAAGGGAAAATAATTGAGTTTAGGCTAGTTTTAAATAGCGATAAGGACAGGGAACACAGATGGGTATTTCATTGATTAACACTAACACTGGCCTAAGGCCTTGGTGTCAGGCATTAGATTAGGACATTACGAAGAGAATGACAGAGTTTTGGCACTTTATTCCTCCTCAATAACATTCTTTCACATATTAAGTTTATCCCACCCTAGGTAGCTACTTTATCATGCAGAAGGCCTTAATCCACTGATGTGACTCTATCTGCTTTCACTTTGATGCTGCCTCTGTTTACAAGAGTAATGCAGCCTGTGTAAGACAAAGTACTCGTGACAAGAACAACTGAATAAGGCTTTTAGATGCACAGATCTCTGACCTAAAAAAAAAGAAAAAACCTTCAATAAACTTCAAAATACTCCAAACCAAAAGAGAAGGGGAAAAAATCAACAAAACCCGGAGGCTTTTTGAAATGAAGTTATGTTGTTTGCATCATGAAGAAACAGACATGAGTTTTTCATCAAGAAGATTCAACTTTACTGATCTTCTTGTACTGCACTTTATCTTTTCTTCACCTTTGACCTTCCTTTCAGTGTCTCCTCAAGGCATCATGAACGTAAGCCTTGTGGTGTTCTTTTAGAAGTAGGATTGCTGCTATCCCCTCTGGTGAATTTAAGCAGCTGTTGGAGTCAGTGACAAGGTTGGCTACAGATTTGGTATACTGGCTGGGAAAGAGATTATGGGTCAGTCCCCAGTGCTGGGAGACAAAAGATTCAAGCAGTTCAGGATTTTTTGGATATCCGAAAAAGATTTCATGAAATTTGTAAAGATCTAACAGTGTATTGCAGGTTTCATGTGGTCTAAACAGCTTATAGCAAGTAAAACTCTAGGTAGCCAGTAAGTGGTGTTTTCACAGCAATGCTGTTTTGCAGAGGTGTATGAGATCTAGTGTAATATAATTCCACAAAGTTGCATTGCTGAAGACAGAAAGCAGTGACTCTCAGCACTTTCAGGCACTGTGACTAGTAGGTGGACTGTCAATTTTATAAAACTAAAACTAGATTATTTGTGCATTTATTATAGAAAACCAAAGTTGCTGGCAAAGCTTTTTATTTCTAGCTAATATGAGATTTAACAGACCAGCAGCATTTTGGATAACTTTTTAAAAACTCATTTAAAGACAATCTAGCAAATTTACTTTATTTTTTTTTTCAAAATCATGGGAAAATTTTGGAAACTTCTGAAAGACAATGGAGTTATGGGCAGGGAGACAAAGGTTTTGACCTTATTGGTTTGAGTCTAATGAAGGCTTTCCTCCTACAAACACAGGCCTATTTAGTTTTGTGTGGAGTGTCACTGTACCAGGATCCTGGCTGAAGGTAGGAAAGGAAATTGCCTTCTTTTGAAGTTTCAAACAGTTTACAAGAATTATTATTCTGTGGGCATTGTGAGCCTTCTGTGATGCTGGAAACAAGGAAATGTTATATTTATGTTGTATTTTTATATTTACACTTAAATGGTCCTATTAAGATTGTTCAAAATTATCCGCGTGACACAGGTGCAAGCTTAAATTGTTTACATGAACTGAAAATCTGGCCTTCAGAGCTCAGACAGAAACATGTGTGTTCTTCTATTTTCACTTAAACTGATGCAGACTAGAATTAACACTGTGTATGTCAGTGGAGCTGAATGAGAATCAGAAAAAGAGATCCTGCCTGATGAGTGGGCTTTTTTTTGAATGCACTGAGATATCACACTGAGATACTTCCCTTTTAGAAGAAAGAGTGAAAATTTATCATGTGACTTTTCCACTCTTTTAATTTTATATGGTTGCTTCAATCCATTTTATAGTTTAGACACAGTATGGACAGCCTGTTGTTCAATTTTCATCACAAATTATGTGAATTCCAGTTGAATTTCCCAGCCATAATCCTTGCTGCAATTGTCTCTTTAGAACACTGTTTTTATAATGATTGCAACCTCAGTGGTTTGTGCTTACAGAGAAGGCAAAAGAGACTTCCAGTTCTACTTTCCAAATAATGAACTGTTGCTTGTATACCAGCTTCAAAATGTAAAAAAGGTATTTGTTTTCCCACTTTCCTCAGTGACAGCCTCACTGCAGTCAAGTTTGTAGTAACAGTTCTTAGCAGTTCCTTTTTCCTAAATTTCATTTAAAATGAGAGGTTATTGGCAGTGCCTATGAAAATGAAGGCTCATAGAACTAAGTTGGAGCCTGACAAACTGCGGCTGGATGCTGGGAAACTTCTTCACTTTGTTTTATCCTAGCAGCCTAAGCCCAGTTTTCTAAAGATCCTTTCTAGGCAGCATCTCCAGGCAAAAAGAAAACAAATTACATCTTGATTTTTCAGGCATGGACAAGGATTGTAAGCAATCAGCACATTTATGTTCATTTGCCCCTTAATGCAGGATTTCAGCTCTGGTTTTCAGAGGTGAAGCATCCTATGACCTGCCTCTACTCTCCATAGATACAGAATTTGCATTGGTTTTGACGGGACTTGAGGACAAATAAGTTTTTAACTGTTCAAAGGACAGTATTTTTTTTTTTTAAATAATAAGCTGTATTCATTAGTTTGGAACACTGGAGTGAAATAAATTTAATTGTTTACTCCCACCTATAATTTAAAAACCCTCTTTCTTTCAAGCACTTGTTTTGCAGCCTGTTTCTCTGCGTGCTAAAGAGAAACTTTAGGTTCTTTGGAGGAGAGCTGGCTGGAGCTGTGAGGCTTTGTGGTTCTTTATGTGCAGTGATAAACAAACTGGTTTCAGATGAAGAACTTGCTGTTACTTCAGATCAGGAACACAAAGTTTCTCTACCTCTCAGTGCAGGACATTCTGATAGACAGAGTTTTAAATCTTCATGTCTTTGGGGTTTTTTTGTTTGAAAAGGGATTATGCCCATGCAGAAAAACGTAGAACAACATTTCCTTGAGACTTCGTGTTGGCGTATGAGTTTAATGCACATCTGAGACACTGGCAGTGCTATAATAAGCCACACTGGTAGTTACCATCTGTCATGTTGCCAAACTATCTCAAGGCACATTTGTCTTTCTTGAGGAGGGGAGAGTATGTCAATGCACATGGAAATGGAAAGAAAAGCTGTGCTTTTAGCTCATCCCTACCATGTAACCACAATTGGTGCTTCTAGACAGACTGTAAAGCAGTTTAGCTCCATCCATCCAAGATCATGCCCAGAATGTTGATGCAGAGGTCTAGTCACTCTCTATAGCACAGTCCACTCCCTGGGCAGCTTCAGTTGTAATCTCATGAACACCACCAAAATATCAGTGTTGTTTGATTCATTGGGTGACTTCCCACAAACTCAAAAGTGGCAGGAGACAAAGATGAGCTACTGGAGACTCAGTGGATCTGGGAATTGCACGGACAGGCCAAAGCCTCTGGAGGTCATTGCCCTGCTGTTAGATGTGCCTGCTGCCCTGTTAAGCAGGCTGCTCCTGCGCTATCCCCTGCACCCAGGCAGGGGGCAAAGCAGGTGGTGAGCCTGGAAAACAAGCGCTACTCTCGTGAAATACGCTTGTGTGTTTTCTACCTTCAAAAGAAACATGGTGTGTGTGGGTCTGGAGGCCAGGGCACCAGCAGGACAAGGGGAAATGGACCAGGGAAATCATGTGCCTGGCCAGGAAAGAACTAAAAACCCTCGTGCTTTATTAGATAAAGTCTGCATGTAGGAAAGCTGGTGCAAGTAAGTACTAATGCTTGAAACACCACAATACTTTATTGTTTTCACTTTTTAAGCATTTCACAGTTTCTGGAGATAAGAAAAGTGTCTGATTGAGAGTGTCAGATTGGGTCTGTGTTGCTCAGAGGTAATTCCTGTGTCACTCTTGGGGTGCAATTCCCACTATCACTGGTGTCAAATACACTCTCAAGCATCTGATTTTACACTGAAAAAGTGGGATGATCACTTTAGGACAGAATTGCAGCTTCAGTGTTTATTGTATATGAATTGCCAAAAAATACAGCTATCCAACACGTCACACTTCTTCGATAAAATGAGACTATGTTAGAATGGATTTAATCTTAAATACTGACTTTTATCTAATTGAAGCCACCTCCTAAGATAACTGTACATGTGAACATAATCTAGACAATAATGCAACAGTAGTTTAAATAAAACCAAAAAGTCTTTAGGCCCCAACTCAGAATTAAAACTCTTAGAAATCTTGTTTAATATGTTGTTTATGCTGCCTGCCCCCATTCTTTGAAAAATGCAGGCTAGCCAAAAGTTTTTGATCCTTCTGCTATTAACAGATGGTATATGTAGCTAAGGATAAGCTGGGACTATCACTTAGGCCACAAGCAAAGGGGTGAGGGATGCTCCCCTGTGGGTACCCTTAAAAGGCCATAAGCTTGAGTAGCAAAAATGAAAAGGTCTAGTGCTGGTGTTAATTACGCAGAAACCACACAGAAAGTGCTCACTGTCACAGAGTTGAGAGGTTGTGCATCCCTTCCACAGATAAAAGGCATGGTATGAAAACATTTTGCAGAGGACAATGAAGTGAAGATTAGCATAATCTTTTGCAGTATCCTCAGTAAGCTATCCATGAGTGAGCTGCTTTTTTCTCATTCCTTTTGCTCTAATGTCTGGATTTAAGGAATGGCAATGTAAGAATAGGCTTTGTCCTTGAAGCCTGACAGTTGTGTTTTCCCGCCTTCATGTGATCATCCTTGTTGCTAGTGTACTGCTCTTCTGGTAATCAGACAATGGAAGGAAAATGAACTGTCAGTTCATTGACAGAACCTTATCCTGGCTATGTTTTTTCTTAATCCAGACTCATCAGTGCTCTTGCACTCCCCGTATTTCCTCATTTCTTCTGAATCAATAGGGCAAAATCTCTTCTGTACTTGTATGAGATGAAAGTAAAAGCAAATAATGCAGGAAAAATCCTAAAAATAGCTCCATGGAGCCTAAAAGCAACATAATTGTACAATTCCCCTCTGCTTGGAAGGACAGCGTCTGTGGCGGACGCCTGTTTAGCATGGTAAATTGAGCATGCTTTCATACATACCTTGGTGAAAATAGCTTTTTAGATGCACACCCTCTGGGGCTCAATGTTTAGTTTTAGCATGGAGCCTTAGCCATATTCATGCTACAGTTTAACATGACTATTTCTAGGGCTGATGCAGTGGCTAATACTCAAGTTTGCTAGCTACTTTGATCCTGAGTGCCCTGTTTTAAGTCTTGCTACTACTGGTTAAGCTAGCACTTTGTTACTGCAGGGATAACTGGAGGATTCGAAGTGTTGGGAGGCACTATCCTCAAGATCAAAATATAAAAATAGGTCTGAGGTCAGGGAACTGTAGAGACCCCCAGAAGCTTTTCAGTTTTACAGCTGGAGATAGTCTCTTAAGTATATATAAATCGTCATTAGGATTCTGACAAAGAAGTGCACGATGGG
This sequence comes from Eurystomus gularis, assembly GCA_013400335.1. Classification (NCBI taxonomy): domain Eukaryota; kingdom Metazoa; phylum Chordata; class Aves; order Coraciiformes; family Coraciidae; genus Eurystomus; species Eurystomus gularis. Next base: position 304,839 of record VZZY01009135.1, on the reverse strand, counting down.
ATTGCTGCAGGGCAGGCTCTTTGAATTTTATTCCTGCTAAAAACCACTTCTGGCTGGCTGACAGGAGACAAGGTAAGTTCAAGGAAGGCATTAAAAACATCTTAAATATATTGATGGCAGCAGAAGTGTTGGGATGAATAGTCTGGGATTAGGATGAAGACTTCTGAGTGCAGTCAGAGAAGAGAATTTGGGGATTTGGGGCCAGCTGGAAATCTGGGGGGAAAATATGTCTCTAAATATGGTCAGATCCAAATAATAATTCATACAATCACTGTGAAAGTTTTGGAGAGGAAATAGTTGATTTTTTTTAGTCCTTTCTTCCCCCCTCCCCACAAGAAAAGCTTTAGCAAAGGCACCCATGGTAGGAGCGGATGCTGGCTGCAGTGCAGAGCAGGAGCAGGGTTCAGGGCAGTGATGGCCCCCTCTGCCCCACCAGGAGAATCTGCAACCAGGCCTGGGGCCAGGGACTCCCCAGGGCTCCTCCTCTTTAACAGAAGGCCGTGTCTTTCCCCTGTCCTGCTTGCCCTGGGCAGCCTGGGATGAGGAGGGACAAGGTGCCTTTACCTACCTGGGGCTAAAATTTCCTTGGTGAGCAAGGAGAGCCTCACTATTTGTCTTTGCAAACCACCAAGCAATGCAGCTGCTCCCATGGCAAGGGCTGCAGGGAGACTGAGGCAGACACAGTGTTATTAGCCTTTTCCAAGCTGTGCCCACCAACAAAAAGTCTTTGGGTGACATGTACCTGTGTCACCATACTAGGGGCTGCATAGTAGACAGTGAAACTTGGTTTCCCAAATTCTTCATTCCCCAGAATAATGTGAATGTAGAGAGTTTTGCACTGGAAGACCAGTAATGTCAACTCCATGAATTAGTAATTTCAATGTACCTTTAGATCTACTGCTTTCAGTCAAGGAAAGCATTTGTCAGTGTAGTGTTGCTCATTTACATTTGGATTCTGCATAGATGTAAGAGCACTGAACTAGTTAGAGTATCACATTCGCCACAGGTCTTGATGTATAAATGTCTACTGCTTTTGGCTCTCCTGGAAAGACTTATCTCTGTGCAACTGTAGAGAACATCCAGGTCTGTCCACGAATGCATGCACTGCAATAGTGGAGTATTGGTGGTGTGGCTGTTATGGCATGGGCTGCGGCAGCTCCCTCTGGCACACTGAAGAAAATTCTAGTGCAAAGACTTTTCCTAATAATGGAGTAGAAATTGCATTAATATTCTTCCTAACTGGTGCTCAGTGGAGCAATGACCAAAAAAAATTTGCTTTGAGAGAAAGACTGGCTGGGCTGGTATCTGAGTATACTTGCTACAGAGCATGGGTTAGAACTTCGCCAGCACAGTCAAGAACCACTTGATTTGCAATTCCAGTAGGTTATTCCTTCTTGTGACCTTAGGGCTAACATTCCTTTTCCTATGCTATGTGGACAGTCCTTCAAATTATTGAAATCCAGCCTAGATTTCAGATACCTGTGTTGTGCTGAGTGCAAATGAAAGTGGGTCTGTTAAAAGAACAGTCAGGTGAGAGGGTGTCGAAAAGACTTAGTGGTCAGAGTTGTCCTAAGTTCTGTGCTAGCAGTGAGCCTTGTGTTAAAGGAAAAAAAAAAAAGAGGCAGCTTTTCTATCCAATCCAGAAATCTGCCCCAATCTAATGCAAGCAGACAAGTTCAGCGCTACCTAAAATTATTTTGCCTCGTCAGTGAACTGTGATGTTTGCCTGTTCATAAATACTGTGGACACCTTATTGTCTGCTCCACTGCCATCTGACACACAAAATTGAATCAAATACTCACTATATCCAAGCTGTTGTCAGATATCAGATACAAAAATAAGCATGCTTCCCTTTGTGTTTTAGCTATCATGTTTTGTTATGTCAGACTGTGGGATCATACTATGTTTGACTGGGTCTCTCTGAAAAGAACCTAAGCGATCTGCAATTTATGCTGATTTGAGTGAGACAGCAGTTGGTGGACAGCAGGTAATTGAAAGTTTGCAAGGCATTATACCTAGCTGTCAGCACAGCTCTGGATTTGCATAATTGTTTAAACCATCAATGAGAACTGTTACATTTAATTACGTCTTATTTACAGGGGACTTGCTGCAATATTTGATTATATCTGAGAGAGTGTTAACTGAGGTACAAAAAACCTGAACCTGTGGAGAAACAGGAACCAGCACATGAGAAAGCTCATTATAAATCGGGTAACTAATAACTATTTTCTTCTTTCAGAAGTACTTCATAATAAGATGTCCTTAAAGCACTAGAAATGCTAACCATTCAAGCCTCCCACAAGTGGATTGCAACAGGAGTGAAGATACGTGTAAAGAACATAGGCATGACAGGAAATAGACAGCTCATGGCTTTCTTAATTGCTACAGAAGAAGCCAGGTGAGATTTTATTTCCATTAAAGTACCTTGGAAGTGCAAGGGCTGTGCAGACATAGCATAAGAAGCTATTGATCATTTAGGAAGGCAAAATTTAAAATATACACATAGGCCAGGAAGCCAAATTACACAACAGGCTTCTTGAAATGTCTTCCATTTTAAAAAATGCAGTCCACAGCGCTTTCCAATACACGGCATTTGTGCTTCCACCTTCTCCTGGGAATGTTGTTCTTCATAATGTACCTATGGCCAAACAGCATTCAGATCTGTTCCTTCCTGTGGTCTGTATTCATGTAGGGTATGTCCTACTTTATTCATTACTATGAATATTCACATCAATATTGGATTTTATTCACACAGATATTTGAGAAACTGCTGCTTTATTCAAATAAAAATACTCTGTGTGGAAAAAAAAGGACTTGAACAAGAACATTTATCTTTTGCTACTCAGCATTCAGTTTTCTCCTCTTGGAGAGCTGTCATTCATCCAATTAGGTGCAGACACAATATTGCATGACTCAAGCAAATGATTACTCCTTAAAAAACTACCCAGGGAAACAAGCTGTTCACAAACTCTCCATAGGCTCACCTGCAGCACATGGAGAAAATTGGTGGAGTTCAATGGGATTATGGGGAATATGAAAAGCTAAACATGTGTCTAAGTGTTGTCAGAATTGGGGCTGATGCACATATCCACCACCATCAGGAGCAGTTCGTGAATTATTAATGATCAGAAAAATTGCCTAAATTAATTGGATAATTTATTTGTAATGAATAATTCGAGCAGCTCTATTCCTGAATGTCTTTCTCCCCTTGAATAAAGCAGTTTGGTAGTGCTGCCTGCCTCTTGTTTCGAATGTAGTTAAAGCTTCAATTAGGCTTGCCTACATTGAAACTTGACATATCAGTTTCTTTCACGTATTTGTACAGACAGAGAAGCAAGTCTGTATTTGGGTTGTATTTTTGCAGGGTTTGAAGTCTTGTTCAAAGATCTTGAAAAATTGAATGACTGAGGACATAGACTGGAATTCTGCCCTTCAGTTTATGTGCAAAATCAAAAACATGCAAAGTTTGGTACTATCTGAGCTTCATCTGATAAGGCATACATTAAAGTATAAAAAGAAAGCCCAGAAATAGGAGACTTGTCAGTTTGAATGTTAGTTAAATAAGTACATAAGATAAACAGTTCAGTGAGGGTTATGTAGCTGCATTTTCAATAAGGATGCACAAAAGGCTGTTACAAGAGCATCTTCCATTACCAAAAGCATATAGGATTTGTTGCCCAGAGACTCAGACATAGTTTACAGAGGAAAATCTACCAGTTTTAACAAATCTTCCTTTTCAAATTAAATATTATTAACTAACTCAGAGCACCAGAAATCTTCCTCACCCCATGCTCTTTTAAAAATCCAGTATCCAGCGATTTTTGACTGCTCATCTGCTACTTAATTAGCACTGTAAAGCCTTTCTTTCCCAACTGTGTATTTCATACCTGCAAACAAGTACTGCATGCTACTAAATTTAGCTAAATGCATCCCTCTGTTTAGTTTTAATCTTAAAATAAATCACAATTGCCATTCTGTTTAATATAATTGTATTAATAGCTGCAAGTTTGTGATACTACTATTTAATTTCCATATGATACAATACATTTTTAAACTATTTTGCTTCAGTATAGTAGTAAGTTTGAAATAACTGGCCCAGAAATTCAAGACAAACTTACCTTTTAAAAAAAGGCAAGAGGCACTTGATGATTAAGTGGACCAAAGTTCTAACTGCCTGTATCTCTGCTGAAGAGAGCTGCTTCCACACTTTAGCTCCAGAAACTGTGAAATGCTTAAAAAGTGAAAACAACAAATTATTGTGGTGCTTCAGCATTAATACTTAATTGCACCAGTTTTCCTACTTGCAGAGTTTATCTAATGAAGCCAGGTACATTATTTCCCTGGTCCATTTTCTCACCAGACCTTGTCCTGCTGGTGCCCTGGCCTCCAGGCACATACACACCACTACTGCAAGAAGGTGTATCAGGGACACAGGAGCCAGGCAATAGGGACAAGAGCTGAACACAATAGCTTCTATTGCCACCGTCTAAGGACACGCCAGTGACTGCCTGGAAAAGTCACTCTCTAGAGTGAGACAGCGTAAAGGTAGAGGTCTGACCTAATCAGATAATAGGTTTAAATGGTATCTGGGAGGAAAAGGAGTTGGCTGTGGGCAACAGAGAAGAGGAAAAGAGGGAAAAGCTTGTAATGCATGAGTGCAAACACTTGCACTGGTGTGTTACACAGCTAGGTAAAGAAGAATGTGGAGAATTGCTGAGGATACTAGTTAGGCCAACCTGCTAGAAGAGGCTGCTCTGTGTGTGTGTGTGTGTACGTATACCTGTGTGTGTCTATGCAGACATATATAAAGGATGTATATATATATGTGTGTATGGGGGAGAATTTGAACATTCCAAATTTTGTAAGACGCAGCACTGCAAATCATAAACATCTTCTGTTCTTCTCTCACACAAACTTCACTTTTGTTTCTTGAGTGTGGCATTGGAAGGAGTTGGCAAACCAGGACAAGTAATCCAGACAGCATAGTATCCATATGCAGTTTGGGAGCCATGTGTAAATCCTAGGTTAGCCAGCTGGATGCAGCTCTGTTCACTTCTAGGGCGACATGGTGCAAACTGCTCTGCTCACTACATTGACACACAAGTTAGAAAAAGGGTGGCCATAGCATGCTGCTTTCTCTTACAAAAAATAGCATGTTGTATGAACTGGTGGCTAGAAACCACAGTGAACACAGGAGATGTGGTACTCTGATTAGCCATGGCTTAGAGATGGGTGGAGATGTATCCACATGGAGATTAGCAGTGAAATACCCTCTGTGGTTCCATCCTACTCTGTGGAACACTAAGCGCTTTTAAAAATGTGGTGCATAATCTCAGCTACAAACATAATTTGTCACAAGTTAAAGGTTCCTGTTAAGGTTTTTAGGTCCTTCCATAGGATTATTGGTCTCAGGCTTCTGTCACTAGAGAAGAGTTTCCTTTCATATTTACAGATACTGTATATAAAATCTAAGCATGACTGTTTATTGTGGTTTTTTTCACATATGTAATTTATCTGGATTCTGCAGGTGTACTTTTTTTTACATTTGTTCTTTGGTGTTAATGTATTTTTTGTAGAATATGTGTAAATAGATATGAGCAAACTGTGTAAAAGTTATTCAGCTACCCAGTGAACCATGTAATCTGTTGATTCATAGAGACAACAGATAATAGAGTGAGATATTTGCTTTACACTGTCTGTGTAGTATCTAGGCACAGAGTCAATCTGTGTCCTGTCGGGGCATGTTGTACCGCACTATATTATCACTTTGAGGATAGGCAATTTGGGTAATGAATATGTGAGCTGGGTGGGGGTGCAGAAATATATCCAACATCTACAAAGTAGAAACGCTGAACCAAGGTTGTGGCTTCATCCTGGTTAATTCAAAGCACTATCATCACAGACAAGCTCTTTTGTTATTCTGGAAACCGTATTGTTAATTAGCTTCTATCTTCCCCTTTATCATATCATAAAAGTGGAAACAATGCACTAAACACTGACGTTTTCTTTGTACAGCAGGTATAAGTAAAGATGTCATCCCTTTGGGAAAACACAAAAATTAAATGGAAGTAAATGAGTATTTTGAGAGAAGCTGGAGGAAAAATAGTTACTAGTTTCTATGCTTGATCCAAGGAACCATTTGACCACACTGTGCTTATGCTTGTCTACTGCAGTAGCCCATCACTATACTGCCGTTCCAGCCATTCCCAACAGCCCTGGGGTTGACAGCTGTGCAAATTAGCAGGAGGCACATAGTAATGACAAATAGGCCACTCTCTGTCCACTCCCCAGAATATGCTTCACAACACCAAATTTTTCTTTTCTTGTTAATCCTTCTCTTAACAATCCATCTTGCAAGATGTTGAGATTTGGGTGACTTTTCCAGGAAAGCATTTCTGGATTCCCAACAGGTATTTGCAAAAATGAATTCATGAAAGAGAGATGTTCCAGGACTGAGATGCTTCCTCCCCTCCAAACACCTTCCCTGATATGTTGACAGTATGTTGTGTAATGCAGGAAAATGTGGGCCTAGATGTTATGTCAAGTATCAGAATGGGTTAAGCTGTGTTACTCGTGCTCTCTGCCCTGAATAATTTGCCCTTTTAGTATAGAAATGTAGTGGAGTGTGTTAATACAGTTAAATTGCTTTTTCTCTGGTACTGGTATAACTGAGCTTGGTTGAAGAGGGCTTAAGTATTGCTATGCAGTCAGGTTAACAGATGAGTCTCTCAGTCAAATATACAGGCAATCCAAATAAACCTGCCAAACTGTATTGTATGTAACCGTTGTAATGGGAGTCTCTATAATGTTTTAAGCTGAATTAGCCCCATCCACCTCCTTTTCCCTATCTTCTGATCCTGCCAATGTCACCTGGAGTCATTTCTAAGGCTTGAAGCCTGCAGAGGGGAGTGGGAATTAGTTATCCACCCACACCGCGTGTGACTGTCACATCAAGGAAATTTCCATACATCAGATAAGAAGCCAAATAGCAAAGGCTTAAAAATTGAAAGGTTGGGTGAAACAAATAAAAACATTCCTTCTTTTCTCACTAATAGTTGGTGATTTGTCCATAAGCAATCATTTCACACTCTAGTTTTGATAAGGCCTGCTTCTGACATTTTGGCCAGAATTCCTCTTGACTTAAATAGAAGTTTTGCTTGAATAAATAAAGACTGCAGGTAGTCCCAGAACCTCTCTTCCTTTTAGCCCCTTACCTTTCACCACATGCAGCCAGGCTACTTTAGTATCTCAATGGTACTTTTCAGGTAAGGCTGGCCAGCCTCTCCTCATGTCCCAGCCTGAAAGCCACCACTCTGAGCATCCACGTGGAGGGGCTGGCCCAAGCAGGCACTCTCTCCTTCCACAAGCCTGCCAGGTGCTGCAGCCACCTGGGTCATGCTGGGCAGTTGCAGAAAAAGGAGGTAATGTGGTAAAAGTGAGGCTTAGTCACAATTCCTGCAGGGGTACAGAACAACTGGGGTTTTTTTCTCTAATTAATGCTATTTATTGTCTGTGCTGAGGAATTCTGGTGAAGAAAAAGGTCAGCATTGTGATATGCATTGTACAAACACAAGAAAAAAAACCAGCCTATATCCATGTAGAGGCCAATTAGTGTCTGCGACACTCAGTAGGAGTTTTTTCCAAGACTTCTCTCAGCCATGGGTGCCAGGTGAACTCAGCTTCTTTATATGAGTTAGACCAGAAGATATCTTGGAACAGAGCGTGCAAGGAACCAGCTTTTGATTGCATTAGAAACATTAATTCTCAATTTCTAGCTGCTTATACAGCACATTTCCTCGTACTGCTAGTTATTGCTAAAATGTCTCTGGGGATACAGCTTGTAGATACATTTGTTCTCAGCTCCCAGTAATCTGTTGCAATCTAGGCAAGTTGATGCTCATCCATCAGCCACACAGCTTAATGCAAGCAGGGTCAGGGTGAGCTTTTAATAGGCCTGCATCACCTCCTTAACTGGAACCAGCCTTTCGCTACTCACCTGTTGTTCTCTGTCTCCAGCAATCTGAGCAGCTGCAGTGGATGTTTGGACTCCATTGGAGCAGTTGTGTCAAGGTTTTCATTTAGGCTAGGAAACTACTCCTGAGTTGTCCTGAGTTCTGCCTGGGTCAGGGCCATCATGTTCCAGCAATGTGCATGTGATAAATAAAATGGACTAGACAAAATGTAAGTCTCTTGCTTATGCTCACCCACTTCTTTTGAAAGCAAAAGCTATCCTTGAAGGACATGAAGGCCTATGGGCCTCAATCTGTTTCAATTTCAGTTGCATCCCATTGTTGTACTGGGGTGGCTGCTTGGACTATGGAGGACCTTCTCCTGATGGGGGTCTGGACAGAACCCACTGTGCTCACAGCTTTCTGGTTGGGAAGATGTTGCTGGCTTGCTTGGTTTACCTATTCCAGAAAAGCTTAACAGAATGGCAACTTCCCTGCCATCCCAGTACACAGATCTTGTGTGTGTGGTATACACAGGAACACTATGAAAGAGAAGTTAGAAAATGTCATGTGTATTGCATACTATAAAAGTTTCAGTTTATCTTGCATGTATTTTTAATGGCAGCCACTTTCCAACTTCCTTTTGTTCGATACAAACAGCAAACTTGTTCTTGAAGTAAATACTGTTTTAGTCTTCTGTTTTTTTCCTCTTTATTTCATTTCAGTTTAGAGCTTCTGCCTGAGCAGCCAGGGAATATATATAATCGGGCGTGAATACATTCTTATAAGTATTAGAACAAGTATGGAAACACAGAGCCCTTAGTGACCTTGCTAGTCCTCTGCTGATCACTTGTGTTTGTTGTTGTAGGAAGGCAAACATAAGTATAGAAGTGTTATTGAACAGAAAACCCTTCAAAAATTTCACCAGTCTTTTGTATTCCAGTCGCAGAGCAATGGGGGGCCGCCCTGCTCAGAAAGCATACTTATGCAAGTATTAAGAACTGGCTGAGATAAGAAGTAAAGCTTAAGAGACCTTCATCATTAGCTGCTAGTGGTGGAGATTAGTGATCCTACTACAGGATTACAGATGGAAAGAGTGCTAGTGTTGGTTAATTGTTCATTAATGCTTGTAAAATAAGATAGCGGTAGTAAAACTTGCTATTGTCTGCTCTCTCAAAGTAAAACAAAATTGGATCTGCTTGTCAATAACTGTATTGATGTTAATGGGAACATGTTTAAGAGATCATTTTACAGTGTAAACTGCTATCTGACTGTTCAACATTTAATTAGACCCTATTATCCTAATGAGAAATAATTTATGTTTTAAATAATCTGTTTTCTACACAAGAATGTTTTATCCTTTTAATTAGCAATGCCTTCACTAGAGTGCCTTTAATATTTCAGAGTTTGCTTCTAAATCTCAGGTGGAACATTACCTCCCTGTAGCCTCATGGATTTACTTTATTTACAATACCTTTAGAATTGCCATACTTTACCAACAGTGCTTTTCTGTACCATTAGGGAACGGCAGCCACAGTCCAGGTAGCAGAATCCCTCTTGCAGGTGCAGCCCAGGATTTATGCAAACTTCTGCCAACAGAAACCTGTGAAAAGAGCCTTGGGAGCAGGATGTGCATCAAGAAGAAGCAGCTGTGGCTTTGACTCTGTGTGTCCTGAGGGGCTGCCAGGCCATATGAAGCAGGGCTGTGCTTGCTGCAGGGGTTGTGCTTGTTCCCTGTGTTGGTGGGATGCTTAGTCCAGGCTGCAGTATAGAGCTTGGGCTTCTCCACGAGGTGAAGAGGTGCTGTGGTGGCTGCCTCTCTGCAGACATGCCTGTTCTGCTAACAGCCACCCAGTGACTGGGCTGTCAATCCTACTAGCAGGAGAGGTGTGCAGGCAGCACCCTCAGCACTGCCTGCCTCAGAGAGGGGCCAACTCTCTCCTGCACTTCCCATGGTGCCCCCAGCATTGATCTCAGTGGGAGCTGTTGGTGGGTGCCAAGCGCAGGGACTTACATGTGTGCTGGACTGGCAGGAGTGGGACTGCGGCTCCTGGGAGCCATGACTCTTTCCTCCCACAGCCAAGTGGGACAGCAAGGATCCTGCAAAGTGCACTGTGACAGAAAGTGGCCCTTTGACAAGGACAAACTTGAAAAGAAAATGAGACCCTCCTTTTTTATTAATAAAAAGTAAACTTCAAATGAAATGCTAATCCTGGAGACAGAAAAAACATTTTCAGTGAGATGTGTGTGGAGGATTAGTGTTTTCACAGAAAATTATTTCACAGCAAGAAATCTCAGCTGTTCAGGAAATAAAAGTATGCACTTTAAGGGTGTGTTTTAAAGGCCCAGAAAAACTCTGCACCTTCCAGGTTACTTCCCTGTAGGTGCTTGAGCACGAAAATGAAAGACTCTGGGTCCTTATAGAGGACACACTATGGGAGAGCTGCTCACACCCTCACCAGATTTTCCTCTGTGTGTCTTAGTCAAGGATAACGGTACAGCCATTGTTGAAGATTATTTGCTCTGCCCTGAACTTGAGTCTGCTTTATTGGTCCCTTGGCAGCAGTCAGAGGAGCCTGAAGGGCAGCTTCAGCCTGAGCCAGATGCCACTGGCCCTGAGGGACTGCTGCAGCATCCAGGCACTGACAGGGTGCTGAGGAGTCCTGGCTGGGGTCCCTACGCAAGCAGCAGGAGTGGTGCACGGTGGTGTGAAAAGCTGCTGTGTTCTGATCACTGGCTTGAGAGGGGATGCACGTATGGAATAACAAATGCAAACACTTTTGCTGGGTGCCTTTAACCTATCTGCCCAAATACATCATCAACTGTCAGAGACCATGTGAACCACCATATCCGGGCTCCAGTGGCTAGGTCACAGAATCACAGAATAGCAGCTGTTGGAAGGGACCTCTGGAGCACATCTAGTCCTAACCCCCTGCCAGAGCAGGTTCACCTAAAGCAGGTTGCACAAGAACACATCCAGGGGGCTTTTGAAAGTCTCCAAGGATGGAGACTCCACAGCGTTTCTGGGCAGCCTGTTCCAGTGCTCTGCCACCCTCAAAGTAAAGAAGGTCCCCCTCATGTTTAGATGGAAATTCCCATGTCCAGGTTTGTGCCCGTTACCTCTTGTCCTGTCACTGGGCACTACTGAAAAAGAAAGACTGGCACCATCCTCCTGACATCCACCCTTTAAGTATTTATAAGCATTGATAAGACCTCCTCTCAGTCTTCTCTAGGCTAAAAAGGCCCAAGTCCCTCAGCCTTTCTTCATGAGAGACGTTCTAGTCCCCTAATCATCTTAATTCATTTATGGTTTCCCATTGCTTGTCACTTGCAGCCTTGTCTGTCAGAGCAACAAGCAGAGGATGAACTCAGGATGTATGAGTTGCCCCATGGAGAAATTTCAATGCAACTATGTCTCTGTCAGCTGATAAGAAGTGATACTGCTGGTTAATTGCCTCAAAAGTATTAACCAACAGCTCATTAGTCTTAAAGATACAAACTTGATAACTCTTTTTATGTAGCATGGAATGAGAAGTGAATAAATAATTGCATGCTGAGATCTGCCACTGGGAGATGTAAGATGTTGGTTTAAGATAAAGAAAAACAAAACCTGACTGAAATATTTGGGAAGATGAGAAAGATACAAGTCACAACCTCGGTTTGCAATACAAACCCAAGCCCAGATTTTCTCTAATGATTATTTTGATAGGAGTAACAAAAAATAGTCGTCTGTGCTGAGAGTTAACTCCAGTACAGAAACAAAACCACTCTGCTCTTAATTTAGTAATTAAAAAAGAATACCATAGAGAGATTGCGTGGGAGATTGTACCAAATGCAGGAGCTTTCCTTATTGCTCATTGATTTCTCCTCCTACAGTTTATGGGTGCTTCTTCAACCACTGCAGCTAAAAATTACCTTCCTAGCAAACCGCCCTAGATCTGGTTTGGGTAGACTCTCCAGGCCTGGCAGTAATGGTTCAGTTCAGGCGATTCCACAGAAAGAAAAATAAAGAAATCATTACTGTGGCTTTGTTAGATTGATGGAAAGCTACGGATCTGGCGCACATCCTTCTGGTTCCTCCAGTGATACTAAGGGATGTGTAAATAGGATACACCATTGTGTGGTAGCTGCTGCTTAAAATCAAAGCATGAGCAGCTGGACAAACATGACTTATAGCCAGATAATTTAAGAAAAGGAGAGTGCTACATGGAGGTGTCCAGCTTGGGGACATGGCAAGGTGCTTTCATCTGAATTTGAAGCGTACATTAAGATATCCTTAGATGTAAGCAGTGGGACTACAACCCTTATATGCAAGCACCAGGATTGCAAATGATTAGAAGGAAAAAAAGGATAGATTCCTGGAAGAAATTCTCCAAACAGCTGCAGTTAACATGTAAATGAGATGCTAGAGTAACTGTGTGTGATGCTGGTAGAGACCTCCAGGAAGAAACTCTTCGTCTGCACTGAAATAAGTGAACAATGAAGCCCCTTTGTGGCTGGATGAGAGGAAGTGTCTGAAGAGGGGTCTTGCCATTCATTCTATCTCATTACAGGTATCTGACTGATAGCAAGGCTATGTCTCAGTGCAGCAGCTCATTAGTAAGAGAAGATTCTGACATTAGTTCATATATTGATCGACGTGACTGGTAGTGTGAAGTCTGGATTGCATTGTCAGATGGAGCTTTATCATCTGCATTGCAGCCTGGTAGTTTATTGTGAAGAATTGGTTTAGGAAGACTGTGTTAAAACTGTTTGCCAGGAGGTTTAATACCCACCCAGCCACTGTCTGATAGCATGGAGTGGCATGGTTTCCTTTACTTACCATCTCATACAAGGACAGGTAAAAAGATCATGAAAAGGCAAGGCACATTTGCAGAGCTCCCTTCCAGAGCTTGGGGCCTGCTCAATGCTGAGCATCGCGTGATGTGAGAGTGACTGTTTGAAAGTTAAGACATGGAAGTGCGCACATCGTTGCTGAAAACATGCCCACGTGCGCATGTAGCATGTGTCAGTGCAGCTCTCTGGCGGGACTAATGTATCGCTGTTATTATCCACTCTTTTGACCTAATGCCACATGACAGAAGGGAAAAATCTTGCATATCTCAGTTCTTCATTGGAGCATTAATGGCAATTTGCAATTGCTCTGCATTAAAAGCTTATTAAGCACGATGTGGCCTTCCAGGGCTTTGTCCTTAGCATGCTCTGGATTGCCCTGCCTGCACGCAGCTCTGCTTCCACTGCTGCTAACGGCAGCCTCCGTGGCTGCTCTGGAGGAACAGACCAACAATCTTCATGAAATGTTTTCCTCAGCAAGACCTTTTTCCATCTCGCTCATTCTAAACAGTTGATGGTTTCCTGTGACCTTTTGGACCTACACTTCAGTTTCTTGTATGCTGTAACTGAGCTTCCTCTTCTTGCCTTGTTATGAGCCAGCACATGATGGATGAGCCCTCAGCATGCCTTGAGGTGCAGAAGGAGCAGCAGAGGAAGTAAAGACAGCAGATCTACTTCAGCAAATTAGCAGCAACAGCAGGCTCTGTTGTGGCAGTTCTGTTGAATGCCATCATTTTAACTGTTCACTACGGAATAGTTCCTAAATGGCATTTATATTTAAGTCAGTTTATTATATTATTCCAGACATGCAAAGCTGTACTACAAATTTACCAGCTCAGACACTAAATCTACTGAACCACCTTTTTCCAAGAAGATGATAATGGACCCCCCCCCCCCTTTTCGCTCCTACTTCCCTCAAATGATTATATTTTGCTTGCCCATCAAAACAAATCACTCATCTTGGGTGAATAAAATTTTGCAAGGCTGCAGCATGCAGGGTGACAGAGTTGTGGGGTTTTTTTGTTATATTTTTTGCCATTGCTCCCTGCAGAAGATTTCACACTTCTTGTTTAATTTTTGTATGCAGACCATCTTACTGAATTTTGACACACATCGTGTTGATGCAACACAGACAGTGCAATACCATTTTTCTTCTACAGAAAATACTTCTGACATTCTTTCCAATTATCTCTTAAATTAAGTTGAAAAAAGTAAATAGAAAAGGCACGGCTTAGACGGAGCTTTTCTTTTCATGCCCCCCCCAGTTTCAAAATCCTTGCTCTCGTTTTTGCACTCAATGGCTATTTTAACCACATAAAGTTGTTCCAACCAGTGTTTCATGTTGGTGTTTTTATACAGCCCAGTGTGCCCAGTGGAGGACACTGACAGGTGCCTGGCTTGAAAGGACCAACCTCCTGTGTGTGGGTCCACCTGATGTAACAGGTTGATGGCAGCCATCCAGGATGCATCCTGCTCCTGACCTCCTGGGGCTTTCAGGTACCTTAATATCAACACGAAGCACTTAACCGTTGTCTGTTATCAGCGTTGTGGTGTGGTGTGCGAGGGGATGTGGATGGAGTCTCTTTCACTGACATGTTTCAAAAGGAGCAGCATGAAACCTGAATTACTGCCAGCATTTCTGGTGTCCTGTGAGCCACCCACACTGCAGATTTTCCTGCAGGAGGAGTTTTTCTCCCCTTTGCAAAGCAGCTCAGCACAACAGACTGCCTTCCAACATTTGCCTCAAATCGAGGGGCAAGGATGGGCTTGGCTGCATGTTCTGCAACTGCATTGGCTTGAGCACTTTACTTGCTTCCTTTTCTATTAGAAAATCAACATGACACTTGCAAAGTGGCTTTTTTCCCCAACCCCTTACCACCTGTGTCATCAGAGGAACTAAAAATCAAAAATAAAGTAATCGGTTATTTAAAGCTGAAGTTTCAAAGGCTATTAATTCAATGGGATAAACTGCAGTTAAGAAACTTTTATCAAGCAAGCTGGGTTAGGTGGTTAAAAGAAAGAAAGAAAGAAAAAGCCCTAAAAAACATACAGTAGGTAGCAGTTTATGTGTCAAGAAAACTGAGCGAAATTTTGACACTCTGACGTCTAGCAGATAGCACTTAAATCATTTTTCTGCAAACTTCAGTCATAAAACTTCAAAGAGTTTTAGCCATAATACAAATTTTTAGACTAAGAAGTGCTGTTTGAAGTTATTTTATAGGATTTTGCTGTAAGGGCTCCAATTGATTTGTAGTAAGATAAAAGAAGAAAACTTTATTTTCGAAGCTTTGTCGGAAAAAGCTTAGCTTCCATTGGCCGTTTTGCCAATATGCCTTGAGGGGATGATGATGTCGACACGGATATTATATGCCTATACGAACTGAACTGAGTTTACACCTCCTGCTGTTTGTGTTATGGTTAAAATCTGTCACAAAACTGGCAGTGATTTATTAAATGTTTAATGAAGTAAGACAAAAACTTCAAGAACTACAAACAGAAAAGTAGAACATCACATTAAAGTATAATAATATAGGTTACATTTCTGATTTTTTCATATTTCTTTTGCTAAAAATGTGAAAAACACAATTAGAAATCAAGGCAGTATCAAAAGATTACGAGGTGTCACAGATCAGTCTACCAAAGGTTGTGTGTCGCTTGTTCACTTTTTTCTTTCTAAACAGAGGAATGCAAAAAAAGAATACGGAATAACGGAATGCTCACAAAAGAAACCAACCAAGCCAAAGAAAAACCCAAGCTGGCATTATAGAGTATCAAGTCTCAGCCACAGAAATTTTTGTCTATTTAGTTTTGAGAAGAGCAATCAAATGTGACTCAGTGTTATTTCACTACTACAGCATGTCCCACATGGAAGAAAATTCTGCTCTGCACTGTATGTTTAAATAATGTTTTTCTAATAAAACATCTTAGTTTTTATCTAATGAACTTCATTGGAATTATGTTAAAAATTCATTCCTGAATGCAAATCCCAAATTTACTTTATTTTCCAATAGCTTTCAGAAGTTATTATTGCTCCTGATACAGCTTTATGTTTTCTACATTATAACAAAAGACAATATTTGTATAAGCCTCCCGTCTGTTGGTGTATGGGACTATTAAATCTGAGCAAGTGTACTCCTGCACTTTTTGGCAGAGGTTATAGACTTAGTCTATTTTTTAGGTTTAATTATTTTTCACTGTAAAATGTAATTCCTGTTGTTTGATTTACCTGATTATTTATGTACATCCTGAACTAAAAATTCATTAAACACGGCAGGAGGGGGTTTAAGATTACAAATCCATGTTTATTGTGTTATTTAACTCAAGGGACATCAGCCATCAATATATCCATACCAACACGCTAATCCACCATGCGATTTGTGGTGGCTTTGCTGGCGCTGTTATGCCTGATGAGCAGCTATAACCCAGGTTACTCCTCAGGCTCCCTCCTGGTTCTCCCTTTTGCTCAGAGAGATTTTTCAAATCCAACAGTTTCTTTCTCCAGGAAAGCCAGCAGAGCAGCAGAAAGCAGCATTTCTCTCCAAGTCTACCTTGCAGTCTGCTTACCAGAAGTGTTTGTTCTGGTCGGTTCCAATTTCACACTCGCAGACACCCAAGGTACCAGCATAACCCCCAGCCTGCCAGCCCTGCCAGAGCCAACTACAAGACCCTCAGGTTACATTTCTGTTTAGCAATGATGGGAACATTAGTGTGTTAAATAAAGAAGGTTTCACACAGTGTAGTTAAGCACAACAGCCAATGTCATTTGCCAGATCCCTCCTGTCATAAATGACTCGACCTTTTCTTGCCTTCCCACCCTGCTATACAGCTTTGCAGCAGTCCAGGGTTCGGTTCCATATGTAGTGGTTTTGGTTCTGCTGCTGTATTGAAGGTCCGTGGTTTTAAGATGAATTTTTGTCTCCTTTGGGCTATTGGTAAATCAAATTAACTGCAACAAACCCAGGAAATTCCCCTTAAAAAGTCAATAAACAGTCCTTTAATTCTTCATCTGCTGCTGCTTTTTTCCTGCTTTGCCGGGTGAAGGGCTGGGTGGCAGTTTGCCTACAAGCACTTCACAGCCCGAGGGCTGTCAGAGAGGAGAGCCATGGTTTGAGCTACTTACCAGGTAAGTTTAGAAGTTGGAAGAAAAGCTTGTTGTTGCTTATTTTTGCCCTCACTACTGGATGTCAATGCCTATGGCTAGTACAGAAATATTCAAGGGTGCCACAATGCAGCACACCAGAAAAAAGGCAAATGACATTGGAGAGATCCTTAATCCCTGGCCTTATATAAACTAACCTGCCGGGGTTTTGAAGCAGGTTTTTTCTTTCAGCTAGTTCTTTAATCAAGTCTCATATTCCCTGTAATATATAAATGATCATAAATAACCTTCTTTTTTTTTTTTTTTTTTTGCTTAAAGGGCAGGACATAAATACTAGCTGCATATTTTTTACTATCACATCTGATTTTTTTTTCAGCCAGCTATGTATTGTCAGAGGTTTTTCAGCACATAAAACAAGTCCATGGCAATTGGCTCCACATGACTATAGTCTCTTATTTTTTTCACCCCCAGTGTGTGTGTGTTTGTGTAGTATAAACTTGCTTGTCTTCCCATTTCCAGTCCTGTATTTCTGGGAAGCAATCTTTATGGTGGCTACACCTGTCCTTCTGGGACTCTCCTCCAGAGGCACTGGGAAGAAATGCAGCATTTAAGATTGTATTTCCATATTTTAAATGGATTTTTAATAAGATATTGGTAAATGGTTCCTCTGCTTCCCCTGGCCCCAGCATTTTTAAAAACACATGTATTTGTTGATGTTTCATAGTGTTTTCATCACTATGAGAAACGATTTCTGGACCCCTCAGGTCCTGGCAGAGATCTGGAGAAGCAAGTGACAACTTCATGTTTCTGAACTATTGGGCTGCCTCATTTTGTAACCCAGGGAACTCGTAGACAATGACAGAAAATAAAAACTCTCTTCAGTTTGTCTTCAGTCTATTAAAATTAATACAGAGAGCCTTATGTCCTTCTCAAAAAGAAAAATGTGACACCCGCTTCTATAAAAAAATCCATGTCCTTAACCAGAAAAGAAAGGGAAAACCTTGATCCCGCGGCAGGCAGCTCTGTGTGGTTCAAGAAGGGAACACCTTAACCAAAGCCTGCTCTTCCAGCAGGAGAGCTTTGCCTGTAGCCATGCAATGCAGCATGCCTTAAAATTTGGGCTTTAATTTAGTCCGTGCAGGATCTTTATAACTGTTTCTTTGCAAAATAAACGGTAAAGTGCGTACGCAGTACAGCACGCGTGACAGCCGCGCTGCAGCCCTGAAGGTAACCTGTTTCCATCGAGGGGCAGCCGCTCTAACCGTGGCTTCAAACACCCAGCCTGGCCTTAATAAACTTGCAAACCCTCATCGTCAGGCCGTGAACGCAAATGTAGCAAACCCTCCCCTCCGGTTTAATCCATGGGACATCTAGTGGTGGGCTCCCAAACAGCACCGGGGGAGCTGGACCCCTCAGCCGCCGCAGGCAGCACCGGCGGCGCTGGGGCTGAGGCCCCTGGCCCCGAGAAGGGCTCGCTGGCCGCTCCGCAGGCGAGCCGGCCCCGGCAGCTGCCACGCTGGATTCCTCTGGCGCTGCTCTCCTCCGCCTCACGAGGAGCTGTGTCTGGAGTCTGGATCTACAGGTGAGCTACCAAAGACTGCAAATAGCCCCCTCGTCTGCCCAGGCACTGATACATTGTTGGGGACCTTGTTAGGTGGCAAATGACATCAGGAGCATTTGAAAGAACGTTAAATATATGTGATGTAAAAAACCAAGGTAATTAGGGGATTCGGACTTTTAACTTGAGCGTTTTCTTTAGGATGATTTGGTTGGGGTGTGGTTATTTTACTGGGTTCTTTACGGAAAGCATGTTCCACCACTAATGTACACAGGGAGCCACAGACACTTTGATAGTATCGTATCTGGCCTATTAATGACCACAGTCCCTCCCTTTTATTCTGTTCATCATATATTTATTTTTAAGGAATGTGAAATTATAATGGGGAAGGGGCTACCCTAGCTTTCCTACCCACATAACCTCATAGAAACCTCAAACACCAGTGTATTTACCTCGCGTATTCTTCAGGGGAGACCTCCACTGCTCTAGTCTACACTTCTTGTGTACCCAAAATTCCTAGTCACTCTGAGGATTAGATGTGCAAGGTATGCAGTTCCAACCTGTCCTCGTAAAATAACAGCGAGCTGGTCCAGCAGCATTCGGCTTTGCTCCACATTTAGTTCCATAAAAGAGTGCCTGCTTATTGGAGTGGATTTCAGAAACCTAAAGAATTGTACTTCTCCCCTTGATTTTTGTATAAGTACAGACATGAGCCATGTGACGTGTCCATTACCAGGTTAATGAGGTAGTAATGAGTAAAATGCTAAAGGTTATAATTTGTTTCAGGATGGAATGAAGCTGAGTGTTAAAATGTGATCTTTCCATGCGAGGATACCTACATGCACCATGTTAACAATTGCTAAAAGAGCTGGCCTGTGTCTCCTGATTAACAGACAACTTTTTGAACAAAACAGACTTCCTCTGCAAGATGTCGAGCTAGGTGGCTGCCTGCAGCCCCTGAAAGCTGCCCAAGGCTGGGCTCAGCACTGGCAGACCTGGAGCCTGACTTGTCTGGGCTGTGGGGTCACGGAACTGGCTCCTCTGGAAGGGATGCTCATTTGGGAAGACACCCATCCTACAGCTTTTAAATGAAAAGATTCAGAGTACTCTTTCCTTCAGGAAAACTGTAGGACATTTACAGCCATGCCTGGTAGAGTGTAGCTACATTATTTTGTTTTGTGATTTTTAATAGAATCATAGAAATAATCAACTTGGCCCGTTAGGATTCACACCTCTGAGCAGTACCATGCCATGTTCTCAGGTTGGGGGCTACTGAAGAACTCACCCGATGGCATTTCTGACAGGGAAACTCCTCCTCCTGGGAGAAAGAGGAAGGGCTTGAAAAAGACATGACGTGGGTTCCCAGCCTCAGATCTACAGAAAAGGCATTAATCCTACATGGAGGCTGTTATCTGCAGGATTTGCTCAGGAACCTTCTGCTATAAGCTCCTTGGCTGTCACTGCACCTTGCTCTACAGATCACTGACTTTTGCACGGCTACCTGTGCTTCCTGTACTAGCAGCACCTTTGAGGCCCCTTGCTGCTGGCTCCAAGTTAATGGGCTTCATGGTACTCCTTGCTTGAGCCACACATGGAATGGGGCATGCCTTTTCACCCATATCAGTGTTTGTACTCAGAAAGAT
The DNA here is from genome assembly GCA_013400335.1 of Eurystomus gularis. NCBI lineage: Eukaryota > Metazoa > Chordata > Aves > Coraciiformes > Coraciidae > Eurystomus > Eurystomus gularis. The sequence goes on along the minus strand of VZZY01009135.1, from coordinate 284,757 downwards.
TTGGACTGGCACAGGAAAATAGGATTAAAAGAATAATTAGCATCCACCACCAAAAAGATTGGCCCTACCTCAAACGCTGTGATTACATATGCATACTGTATGTTACCGTTGTACTGTATGTATAAATACCTACATTTGCATCCTTATTCCCATCCCTGCTGGAAAAGACCCCTGAGCCTTCCATGAGCTGAGGGAGAACTGGCAAAGGCAATCACCAGTTTCAAATCCATGCAAAAATTATGTTTCCATACTGGATCCTGGTGACTTTCCTACAAATGCCCAGATGGTACTCAGAGCTGGCATGCTCCACACTTAGACTCACTCTGGCCTGCAGCACAGCACGCCTCCACAGCCACCAAGGCACACACATACACTCCAAAACATGTTATGGGAACTCCAGCAGTTTCATTAAACTTCAGTTAATGAAGTAATACAGAAGGGTTCATTTTTTTGCACTAATAGATATTGAAAACAAATTCCGTAACCTCTTTCACAACACACAACCATCTGTTTATAGCCAGCTGTAGTTACAAACCCAGTAACAATGTCAGAGCCACAGGCAGAGAGTATTGACCAATGATTGAAGTCAATATACACGACATCAATAAAGGTATTGCATAGATTTTCCTCAGGGAAGTAAAAAATTCACAATTTGAAGGGTTCTGGTTGATCTGTGCTTGCCCTGAATTGAGGAACTCAGGGGCATCTGTTCGAAGTGCCATGATTTGTATTAAATGTATTTTACGGTGCCTCAAAAACTTACATAAGAATGTGCATATTTCTATGGCAAGTGTTTTGTTCCTCCTGTAGGCTTTTATCTGGCTAAATGTGCTCAATATATTAATTAAATATAAACCACAAAGCTGATGTTGGTCATCGACCAATATAGCTGATGCTCAGGTATCCTCTATTAAATGCATTGTTCTGTTTCCTGTGTAGTAGAGTACACAGCCAAAAGGGATTTGCGAATAATCTTATTATTATTATTGCTAATAAATTTGTGTTTAATTTGCTTATCTATTTATCATTTATCAGTTTAAAACAATTCAGGTTTGAAAATGTGATTTGTGTACACCTTTCTCTCCTACGAAACCCAGCTGGACCCCTAGTCCTTTTGGGAGCTACAAAGTCCAAGACTGCATTTCTCCCTTCTTATTGGGCAGCTCCTTGATCACTGTCTCCAGAAGCTGTTGATCTCGCACTACATTTCAGAGGTAAAGTTAATCTCATATCAACAGCTCATTCATATTAGCCCAGAGCATCTATGCAACTAGTTGCCAGCCTTTGTTCCCACACCTTCATGAAGGAACTGTCTCATTCAGCCGTAGTCTACCTTGATGCAACAAAACGTCATCTGTGCTAGACTGGGGTCCCTCCACTGTCAAGAGCAAGAGCCAGATGTCTCCACCAACTTCCTCATAAGTTGTGGGCCTATCAGAAAGGAGACACCAATAGCAGTGCTGCATGTTTCAGGTAGACTGTGGATTAACTACAATGCTGGGTATTGCACAAAGGAGTGTGCGTTACAAGTGCCACTTGGGTGAAGGCACTATGCGTGTGATGTAGAGTATTATCTTGACTGCATGCGGTCAGCTGGAATGCCCAGGACTTCCTCAAGTCATGTGATCATAAGAGGTGAAAGTCCCACTAGGACAGGTGGGTGGAACCTGAAGGGGCCTCTCTGTCTCCATTGACTATTGAGGGAACCTCAATTGCTAGTTTAAACCAAGTACCTGGTTGTGAGTGAGACAAATTCTCCCTGATATCATGAGCACACAAACTCATTACAAGAATGAGAGCTTGCTGAGAGCCAGCTCTTCTGCAGTAATTGCCTGCATACATTCGCTTATCCCTAACAAGCAAAGTACCTTACTCAGAGAAAGGTAACCTTGCATTTACCAGTGAGAACTTGCACACATGCAATTACTGCCATTGCACTGTAAAATTATCCCCTAGCTGGCTCATGGTGTCTTATTCAGGTGCCCATACCTTTAATCTCAGTACCTCCTGGCTCCCAGTTTTGTTAATACACTGCCTCTTTTGCCTGCCACCGTTCACTGAGGCTGTGTACAGGTGTTAGATCCACCTGCACGAACAGCCTGAGGCTTTGGTCTTATCAAGCATAGAAAAAGCTGATCCCTGTCTCTGCAATCCTCCACTCTAAATTCCTGCTGGCAGTCACCTGGTTTCTTAACTTCCAGTTACAGGTCTGAGCTAAAGCCCACTGAGGCTGTGGGAGTCCTTCCATTGATTTCCACAAGCTCTGGATCACTATTCCCTCTCAGCCACATATGTAGACAAATATCTGAAGACCTTCACCCAAGTAGTTCAGACAATCAGAGTACTATTGTATTTATATATGCCTTAAAAAGGAAGACATTTAGAGAGATAATTTATTCTATTTCATGATTAAAAACAAACAACCCCCTTCTATGTGATTGGAAAGGGCTCAGAAGACATCTGTTTACCAATTTCCTACTGGTAACATCACCTCCACAGCAATAACTAAATCACCTTCACATTGCTCTCAGTGAAGCCATTAAGCCTAGAAACATGCTGGTTTTGGCAATACAGAAATCAAAGTGGTAGCACAGCAGAGAAGATCTGTGTTAAAGAACAAAAATCCACAGGCTGCTTCAAATATCAACAAGGAACCCTGAAATTTTCTATCAATTTCTTTTCATGGCCTTGTGACATTTTCAACTAAAAACTATATTGCTTAACATCAAGGCACTTTGAGAGAGCTTCAGTTGGAAAAGGTAATTTTTGAGTGAGACTCAGCAGAAAAAGGTAATTTTTCAGAGAGGTTCACTGGAAAAAGGTAATTTCAGAACCAATTGCTGCATTCTTTTGCTGTTATTTTGTCTCTTTTCTAAGTAGCCCTAATGTCATTCATGGGCACACTATGTCAATACATCAGTACTGGCTAAGTCGTTTGTGCAAAGTAAGTTTACAGAAACTGTAGCTTTAGGCTATGTTATTCCAGGACTGTGAAGATCAAACAATGCAATTTCACTTGGAAGTTTCATCAATTTTGCATCAATGTTGATGCCAGAGAAGGAGACCTGCTCACAGAATCATAATTTCATCCTGCTAAAACTTTTGGTTTTGATAGAGAATCTAATTTTATACGATGATAGCTTACACAGTAATATCATGTATTCATAATACCAGTCTACCAGAGCCATATTGCTTTGCTGTAAATTGAGGCAAAGATAGAGAGGAATTTTTAATAACCAGTCTAAATCACATCAATTTGTACTGTTTTGGGATATGAATGGCAAAAATCCTCAGTTTTTGAATGCAGGTATTATTACATGTTATTTGCACAAGTGGAAGAACAAGAACAACAAAAAGCCCAGAGCTTTCATCTGCTTATTTTCTGAAAGCTTTGGAAAGGTAGTAGTGTATTTCAGCTTTAATGGCTTGAAACAAAAATCTCTGAAAATTATTAGGCCCCTCATACATGTATCCTTTGATTGTAGCTCTACAGAAAAATGAAAGAACTTCTGCAGTGTGAGCTGTGAAAGTTGCAGTGTACAAGAAGAAACATTACAAAGCCTCACTTTAAAAAGTAAAATAGTAAGAATGACGGTCAAAGAGTTAATTCCACCATTTTGATTATGCCTGCCTATATGTCGAATATCAGATTTTCATTCTTTTCTACCTAAATAAAAAGCCTATTCCGAAGAGCATATTCAGTGTATAGCATGTGCACTGGCTGTTGCACTGGGATACCGCACAGAACATCCACCTTCAGCACCTCTGCAGTGAGACTTGCTGCAGGAGGAACATGCTAACGCAAAGGCCAGGAACTATCTTCAGTTTTAAACTGCCCAGCTTTCCAAAGCTCTATATTTGCTTCCTGCAGAAACAGGTGTGGGTACACGCCTCAGCTCAGCAGCCACATGCAAGGCAGTAAACCACTCACTCATTAGTGAGGAGCTTTTCAGAACTGGGATGAGAGGGATAAATCCACTCCAAAGTCTCACATAATTTAGATATTTTTGCTTCTATGTCTTCTGCTATTTAGGCTCATACATAGCTGTCACAGTAGTTTCCTAGAAGCACACAAACACATGCTTCCTTACACCAGGAGCTGTCAGGATATAGCATTGTAGTAGTTCAAACCCATTTTTGGAAGTTCAGCCTAGCTAAAGGCCATATTCATGAAAAAGTTATGTAGCATTTATAGATTCCCCCCTTTTTTTTTTCTTTTGAAAACTACTCAGAAACATGTGAATGAACTTTTCAAAGTAAAGTATACACTTTTCCAATCCATTACACTTCTTTTTTCCCCTGAGCATCAGCAGCTACATTTCTGCCATGCTCCCAAGGATACACAGGGCAAAAATGGGGCAGGAGTCATCTCAAAATCTATTCCCTCCTTCAAACACATGAGCAGTTGTACAATTATTAAAAACAAACCTTCTGAAAAGACCAGTCCATAGCATACCTGGCACAGGCCTGCTGCAGATCATGCTCTGCAACTATTCCCCTCTGCTGCTCTGTAAAGAGAAAAACATGCCCAATGTGCCCTTCATTGTCCTGTCACTGAACACACAGAGGCAAGTTCAAAACTCTTGCCTAAAAGAAAGAGAAGAGCCTGAAACTCTGGCCAGTTCTTAGGCAGAGGCATACCTCTTTTCTAAGCATACATATAGTCTGTACCTTAACTGTTTCGTGCGGCATTTTCTGTTGTAGGGCTTGTTCCTCTCTGCAGCAAACAGTTGGAATGCTCAGGTTCTTAGCACTCGGAGTCTCTTCCTTCTACCCTCACTTTTACTGTCCACACATAGGGCTTCAAGGGAAGGATTGGGATTGCTCGCTTCTTCCAGGACCATTTATATGTCAAAATAGGCTGTGTTCTTCTTTTCCCAGCTGTTGGTTGGTTCTGTTTTATTTTTAATTTGAATGATGAACACGCTTTTGAAAATAAGGAAGAAAAATTTTGAAAAATCAGAAGAAAAAAATCAAACTAATCATTCCAAGGTAGATTTGAAAAATGCCTATTTAGAGTTTCAAGTGAAGTGGTAATTCCACTTCAAAAATTTTTCTTTAAGAAGTGGGCTATGGGGCAGAATGTTTGGCCTTAAGAGGTAGGAACATCCTGTGACTTGTTGCTGTTAACACTGATGAGCATACTGGGTGACCAGCCTTCACAAGGTCCACTCCCTCTATATCCCATCAATAATACGGGTTTATTAACAGAGCCTAATGCAGAGGAGGGAGAGGTGCCACCAAACGTGGATGGAGCATCTCCATGGCTCCTGATGCTCTCTGTCTCTCTGACAGCTTTTGCAGAGAAACACTTCCTCATGAAGTGAAATTTCCAGCAAGTGAGAAGAGGGCAAGGGTCTCTTTTAAGGTTTGTCAAGTTAAGGAAGATGACTCCTCTGTGCTGTGGGAGCTTTGCTTGATCGCTCTTTGGGTGGAAGAGCTGCACAACCTCCCACTGCTGCTCTCGCCTGTATGGACCAGAATTGTGCCATGTATTTGGGCAGTTGCTGGTCTATCCAAAGCCCGTATCACACACCAGTCGCTCAGTGGAGAGAATGAACACTGGGAGGACAATCGATTAGCGAGGGAGGGCAAAAGGCTGCAGCACAGACTTAAGGCATCTTATTTTTGCTTTCTGCTTTCTTTTTATCTCCTCTTTCTCATGTGGCTGGCTGGGCTCCCTTTATTCTGCAGCCATGGTGCTGAATGCTGATGACAATATGGCATTCATTTTAGGGGTAGTACATGCAGGCTGTGAGCGTCTGGCCTTTAGGAGGGAAAATGGGTGGATATTGTGGTTTTATGGCTGAAAGATAATGATGCTTTGCCTCTTGACACTTATTTGGGTAAGGAATGTTGATATACATCTAGTCCTAATGTGTATATTTGAGCAGCACAAAGCAAGTGTCCAAGGGAGCAGTGGCATGCGTGATTGATAGCTCCTTTGTGTTTTAAAGTTGCCCTATTTTTATGTTTTTCTGCAAATCGTGTTGCTAGTTCTAAGATGTTGCTACTCAATCTTAGATGTGATGCTATAAATATAATCCAAAGATGGGATGATGCTGGGACCAAAACTTTAATTATTAGTGAAAAGTGCCTATCAAAAGCAATTGTATTGAAAGATTCTCCAAACTGACCAGCACTGTAGATCCTCATCTCTTGAGCTGCCGTAAAAGTCCCAGGATTGGTTGCTCCTCAGAACATGCCATGTTGAATTACACAACAGGTTTCATACCATTTCAGTATGAAACCAGTCTCCAAGGCTGTCATCTATTAATATATTCCTAATCAACATAAACGAGCGTGTAGAAATGCAGAGCAAGACTTTCAAGACTTGCAGTACTGAGCCTGCCTAGGTCAGTATCTAGTCTTTGACAGATATTAACGGAGAACACTTAGAGGAAGCCAACATGCCAACATCAGTGTGCCCACAAAGGCTTCAAAAGTGGTAAGCATGCAGACATGGAGCATCCAAACATGTCATGCACTTTCAAAATCATAAAATATAAAAAGGCTGCAGTTTAGGTCAAATCTAGAGGAAAATAACCATTTAATGGAATTTGGATTTTTATATTATAATATTATGTGCAAGTACCTTTACTATAAATAATAGATATGTATATGTATATGCATATACATGTGTATTCATATGTTCACACACATTTGTGTGTGTGTGTATATATACACAATCACAATAAATCCCAACAATAACAAATGTTTGTTGACAGAGCCTAATTCAGAGCAGGGAAAGACGCCTATAATATGAATATATTATATATACATATAAGATGCCTAGAATTTTTAAATGTAGGTATTGTACATATAAAAGGAGAGGGGTAAAGAGAGAGAAAGTGTGAGAGAGAGATTATATTGGAAATTCAAACAGACCACCAGCCCAGGGGGGGTGAGAGATGCTTCCATTACTTATCTGGAATATGCTGATGGCCTCAGCCCAAGTCCTGACAGACATGTCTGCCACGTCACTTCAGGGGCAAGGCTTGTCACAAATTGAGGGCACATTTGCTTGCAGACAGCAAATAAAGCCAAAGACTGAATGGCTATGGAAGCATTCTTATCCTGGCTATTAATTTAGGGTCCCTGGTATGTCCTGGGTCCATTGGCAATGAAGACTATCGAACTAGCATCTGTCAAACCAAACGCTAATTGCACTGAGACAAACGGAAAAATATAATTTGCAGGTTTTGTCACGTGGCAAAGTACAGTATGATGACCTGGCTAAGAAATACTTGCCTTTGGTTTCTGCTTCCCATGGAAAGCACATTCTATTAACATTTATGTTTATAATTATCCTGCAGTTTTATTTAGGTTCAGTTGAACAGAGGCAAAACATGGCACTTTTCTCACAGATCCAAGCAGCTGATGGGCAAAGGTTAATTTGTCAGTACATGGACACATTAGCTTGTCACATCTGTTATTAATTGCAAACAGATATATTAGTCTAATTAAACATTTCAAAGGACTGACCTAAATTGTTCAATGGTCTGTAGCTACATATATTCTGCTATTAACACACTTCATGTTTCATGTTTAGCTTTTGCATACTGATGAGAAGTAGCATTCTTAATTGTAAAGCTAGTTATGTGTCTTGCAGTCACCACTTACTGCTGGTACAGTTAATGTGCTCCAAGTGTAAAAATAAAACACATGTGACACAGCCATGTGAATTTTCTGTCAAATAGCAGCCATTCCTCCTCTGTCGTCTCCATTGCTCGCCTTCCTAAATGATTATTTTTCTTGGCAGCTGTCTAAGTGGCTTGTCGCAGTCTAATTTCAAAACTCATTATTAGGACAAACAGTTGCAGCGCATCAATAGCCCATCAGGATTAATTAAACTGGGAATCAGCAGCTGACTGTTAATCAGATCATTTGCAGTTGATCAGCGTAGGGACTATCATCAAGATATTACTGTAGTCATTTTCTATTACGTGTCCACGGCTTGTAACAAACCCAGTAATGACTTGATACAAAATATTTGCCTTGCAAACAGTAGCTTCTTAGCAAGTGTTGGGCAATGCAATTACTGCTTCAAACAAGGTAAGTTCCAAACCGTACATTCATGACCTTATTCACTTTGTCCTGCTGGCTTTAGATGCTCCATTGCACAGAAATAAGCAGATCTCTCCTTTGGAGGAGGCATATTTCGTTTTAAAGTGCAAGATGTCCTGTGTGTTACATCCTCTACTTTTGGTGTCATCACTTTGCTAAAGAAAATACACAGAAAGAAAATTTATTCTAATTTCTATCATAATTATCTAGAAGGAAATATATTTAAAATGCTAAGAATGGTATCTGCACATATCATTTGTGACCAGTATAATCTGTTACAGTGACATGCAAGACCTAGGAAATCTGAAAATCACTAGTGAAAAAAGACTACATAGAGAAAGATGATTCAATTAACTTCTATAACACAGAATCTTTCTTCATAAATAAAATTAACAGCTCTGTTTCCTAAGCACATATTTTGCCTAAGTACTTCCCAGGCAAGTACCTCATTTTTAACTTAATATAGCACTAATTTTTAAAAAATTCATTTTTATATAAAAAGACTATGATCTGACATGATTTGAAAACTGTCTTTAGCTTGTAGAGTGGCTATTCACAAAGAGAGCTGGTGCTTCTGGGAATGTCTCCTTATTTACTCTTTGGAGCAAACCCAAACACAAGTGGGAAGTTAGCAAAGGGCAGACACACAGAGGCGAGTTTATTCCTGATGTCAATCTCAATTCCTGATGTCAATTCTCCTGTCAGAGGAGAAGTTTTCTGTATCAGTTTCTTCTGTTGTGTGAACAGACAGATAGGGGAACACAGCAGCTAATGAAAGATCATCTTGAAGGTGTAAAGAGAGAAAGAACATAATTCAAAGCAAGTCCATATCACAGAGGGTATAAAGCATAAGGATGGAAACTTTCAACTTCATCACCACGCAAACAGTCAGAGTGGAAGTGATATATTTGCTCCTCTTTGCACTCGTGGGAGGCAAGAAGCAACAATATATTTAACTACTATACATACAGTTATTAATAATAACAGTAACAAAATGATAGACTATGGATTTGTGGGAGTCAATGGACAAAGAAATCCAGGCAAGGTGAATTTCCTGAGAAAAATCAGTACTCCTGAGGAGGAGGCATCATTTTTGATATGTCTACATGAAGACACACAAGGAGGTACGAAAGGCCACATGTCTACATGCACTATATTCACAAATATTTTTTAAACAAGCAGCATATCAATCAGCATGATTTCTTCCCCTTATCTCTTCAGCCGTCATGGGGTTGAAGAGATATGCACATTCCTCTGCATATTACTTTTGGTGATCAGTGGCTACTCTGAGGTGATGTCCCTGTGCTCTGTAAATCCTCGAGGGCTCCAGAAAGTAACTTGGTCTTTGGGCCATCCTTATGCCAAGGTCTGTTGCCCCAGAAGAAGATGAAATGGCACAAAACAAACCTCCACTGCTAACAAGTTTTACACTAAACAGAGAGACTGACAGAACCCTCAGGCTTCCTCTTCCCCCTTGCACTCATCATGTTTCCAGGGCTCCAGCAGTCCTTCCCAGTCTATGTCCCACACAGGGCCATCACCAACATCCCCTCACTGGGTTTCATCCCTTGTAGTAGCCAGGATGAAAGAACAGCTAAAAACTGACTTCCAATGGTCAAGGTCCCCCCAGAGCCCTAAGGAGAAGGGCAGCAGGCGCTTTCCCCAGCAAACAGTGCAATTTAAGCGTGTTGTAAAGGCTCCAGCCTTTTCTGGTAAACTGCATTTCTGCATTTTAATCAGCATTTTTCCTTTTGCAGAACAAAGCCAGGGGAGAATTCTACCCAGGACCCAAATGTCTACTCAGGGCAGTGACGCTAATTTTAACATGTGCCTGGTGGCTTCATTATTGGAGATTACAAAGATGGTTAAGTAAAATGACATACTTTATGTTGTTTAGCCAACAGAAAATACCCCTTGGTGTGAGGAGTGTAAGGAATGTGTCATTCCTTAGTATGTTAAGACAGAAATAAGAAGTTGGTATTAGAAGAGGAAAAATCCCAGCCCTGCTGTTTCTTGCCACCCTATCAGCCTCGCTGCCCTAGGCAGGAGCCGTGTTTGCTTGCACTGGAGGGCTGCCCCCAGACAAAGTGCATGCAAGCGGCTTATAACACACATGCCCCAGGCACTGCGGTTTAGGTGACAATGAGGTCAACTCTTTACATTATGGATTTAAATAAGACTCAGTTTCTGACTTCTCCTGTTGTACTAGAATTAGAGGTGTTCGTTATTAGGAGACATATCGGGAAATGTGTGTCTTCCTTTTAAGTATGTGACATGCCTCTTCTCCTTGATGATAATCGCTGGAGGAGTTGTGGAAGCCATGGTGACTAATGCTATGCCCATATGTTCTGAATGCAGCCAGTAGCATGATAATTTTTTGTGGGCAATCTTTGATCAGCTTCTGACACTGATGAGATGGAAATTAAATTTTACATGCTCGAATGGCACTGTCTGGAGAGCGCATAGTGGAATTACAAAAAGAGACCCAGTGCAAGGAAATGTACAGAATGTGCCTTTCTGCAGTCTGCTAGAGCTTGCTGGCTGGTAAAATGCTTGTAAGGTGGAAAGGACTGACTCCTGCCCCTATTCGAGTCAAGCACTTCAAATGTATTCCAGACACTGACATATGAGAGAAATACACAACAGAAAAAGAGATCTGGCCATATGGTTTACCTTTGATGATTGGCCATGTAAGTAATGTCCATCTGGAGACAGAAAGCCATCAAGTCTGTGCATGATGGTTTATGTTGTTTTAGGAACAACCATGTATTTTAGATTACTTCTGGATCTGCAGGTATGCTTCAGGAATCTGGGTGTCTCATACTGCTTCTATGAAACACAAACACCAATGTACAGCAACCCTTTTTTGTGGAAAACTGTGTGGCACTGCCTTTCTTTGAGATAGAAGAAGGTGTCTCATACAACCAAACGGAGTCTCTCTGACAAGCTGTGTGTGCACCACACAGCAGATCTGCAACTTGCTGTTGTTTTGGGGGTTGCCACTGCTGAAGCTGCCACCTGACCCTTCACTACGTGCATGCTGTGGCCATTTCTACTGCAGCAGTAAAGCAACTTTGCCACCATGAAGGGTGGAAGCATCCAAAAGCAAAGTGCCTTAGTGATCTGTGCAAACTCTTAGACTACAACACTGTTTCCAGTATTTCTGATGCATCTTCACAGTTATTGCTTCTTTTGTCCCCTCCAGGCCTCAAGTGGACGGGATTTGGAAGACCAGATAGCTCATTCAAGGAAAATGTTCAGTGATATCAAGGAGGGACCAAGATACATTGCCAAGGAGCAATTCCTTTTTCCACTCCTAGACTCTACATTTCTGGTACAGGGCTTCTCCCTGGCCTGTTTTCCTGGGGGTAGTGCAAGCAAGATACTGCCATAGTACTGATGTTGCCGTTAATGAGAACACCTGGCTACCAGAGCAGGTAGCAGAAAACCACTTGCCAATCAGCTATATGGCAGCTCTCCTCCTCACTGAGAAACAGCCTGACTTGGTTGTGTAATACTGAGAAAATGCTACTGAGTCCTAAAAATGCAAGAAAAAGTAAAGTAGATCATGTTCTATAAACTTCTGCTCTAAGGCATCATCTGGTATACTTACATGATCTCTCAAAGATGTCTTTTTGTTCCTTGAGTGGCTATATTCAAGATATGGTTTGCCTTTAGTGAATGGCTTAATTTTGGACAACAGCCAGGGATAGCCAGCCCCCAGACTAGGCCAGAGATCCAGCATCTTCACCCTCCAAAACACAAAGCACATCCTGCCATACCCTGCTGTCATGTCTCACCATGATGGAGAGTAATGTTATCTAGGTAATTCAGCTGATGATGGGCCTGAAAAGCAGTGTTGGCTCCCCCAGATACCAAATCTTTTGATATCAGCTTGAGGAATAAAATCTACTTGTCTGAAAAAGGCACAGCAGTATCACCAACAATACCTTACTGAAATCCAAAAGAGAGAGTCAGCCAGGCAAATCTGAAGGAGATTATGAATAAGGTTATCATCTATCTCATAACCCAGCAGGGACTAACCCCGTGTAAGTAGTGTCCTGTGGACCTGAGCACCCTGCTTGGGAGACCTGGCCCTGGTCTTCCCTGTGCCAGAAGCAGATTAGCTGGCAAATGCTCCTTCATGCTGCTCCTCTGACTCTGACTCCCTTTTCCCAGAGGAGATCCATGTTCCTACTGTGCAGAACAAAATTTTGGGAATCCCACTGAGTTATGTAGCACAGGGAAACCATTCCCCCCACATCTAATCCAGCTGTAGCTATCTTATCTCCAGAGAGTAGCTAAAAATGATACCTTAATCACAGTCACTAGTAAGAAACACATAGAATTTAACCTAAGCTCTATAATTGTAAGCATTTCTGGAAAGCAATTTTTAGAACTTCTCTAAAGAGATCCAGCTTTTTAGGAGAAAATGCTTACAAACATAGTTACAACCCAACAGGCTCTTCAGGAGAGGTACACCCTCCTCTCTATGGGTCAGAATCACATCCCAGTTTCTGGATTTCCTGTGCTTGCCTGGTTTCCAGGCTCCTTGGGAGTCTCCACTAGACACTTGATATCATGCAGCCTTGTGCAGTTACAGAGCCCTGGCCAGAACCTGCTATGCAGAGAGCAGACCTCACTAGGGCTTCTCCCAACATGCCTACAGTGGGACCAGACATACCAGGCTCTCAGCTGATAGGCATTAACATGCCACAGCAAAAACACAAAAACAATACCAGATGACCTGCATAAAGGATTTCATACAATGCCTAACATAAAATAAAAGTCTTAGATGACTCTAACGTGGAAAAAAAAAATCTACTGAGATTAGTGCAAAATTTTTTCCTTTTGGGCTAATTTCAGTCTGGTTCTTAGTGTAGTCCCACAGTTTCCCTACTCCCAGGTAGGGGT